>WEIU01004128.1:503968-525962 GCA_013389925.1 Aegithalos caudatus
CCGGGCGCATCGCGGCGCATCTCCCCGCGGCGGCGGGAGGGCACGTTACATAATTCACGGGCTCTCCAGCCTCTCCTGCTGTCCAGGATCTGACAGATGAGCGGAATATTGATGCTTTACTGGGCTGGCTGGGGAGAGCCCAGAAGTGCCGTTTCCTGCGAGGGAAAGTCCTCGCAGACCGGCTTCCCTCCCCCTGCCCCGGGGGAGCATCCCCGGGGGAATTGCGGCCCCACGGTTTAATTGAGTTGCCGGGCTACAGATAAGGCCGGGGCGGGCCGGGGGGGGTTGTCAGACGCTGTGTATCGGTGCTGCTCCCGCCGTGAATGGGATTGCAACACGCGTGTCTCCCAGTTGATTGGCGCAGGAAGGCGCTGCCCTGCCTCTCCAAACCCGCAGCTGCCTCCCGTTTAAATAAATTGGCTCGAAAGCCGGCGGCTGCCCACCCTGGCCCCCGTGGAGGCGGCGTTGGAGCCGGCCGGAGGCTGCGGCAGGCGGAGGGATGGTGGTGCGCTGATGCTGGGCAGAGCCGCATTCCCGCTGGAGGTGAGGGGATGCTGGCGGGGGGCTGGCAGCGGGACCCGGGTCCTGCCGCCCTCCCTTCCCCTCGGCCGGGCGTGCGGGAGCGATGCTGAAACTCCCACCCCGGCAGCCCCCGAAAGGGGAAGTGCTGCGTGGGATCAGGGCTGGGAGGCCGGTCCCTTCCGACTTTCAGGTGCATTAGGAGGTGGGGTAAAAGTAGCGTTTTGTTCTAGGGTTCTCTGTCGTTCTTCCACCCCCATTCGCGTTTTATTGTTTCTTTTAAGGGTTTTGGATTAAGGTAGACTTGGCTGAACTTTGCTAACTTGAAAGGGTTCTTAATAGTGACCCGGAATACCTACAGGAATACAGAAAATGAGATCCAGATGTAGAATTGTATAAAATAAAATGGATTAAATTAAGATGTAGTTAAACAAGGTCTGACATCTCTAATTGTGGACTTTTGCTTTTGCCTCCGTGTATGTGTGGCTGTACTTGCTTAGCATAGGAAAATAAACGCTCCGAACATCGCTGCCGTGGCGTTACATTTAACGGCGAACAAGTCTAAATATTGCCTATAAAAATAAAGCCTTCAGAAATGCTTATTGATTAAAACGTATTATGCTAAAGTATCTATCATGTAAATTAAATTCTAAAATGTAATGAACACAGCCAAATGGCATTTTGATAGATTGTTCTATTCTGTTTTTAGTTAAAAAATAGCTCGCTTTTATAATAATTTAATTTCCGTGCATACTGTAAAACCTGTTGTGGAGTACCACCGTACAAACCTTAATCTCGTTTCTGCAGACTAAATGTGACAGTCTGACTTGAACAGCTTGTAGCTTCTCCTTTGAAGCATTCTGGTAACGCCAGCTTAGAGTTGTTTGAACAATATTCATTACCTGCTTTTGAGGACTGGTGATTATTTATCTGTGCTGCGGATTGAGGCTGTTCACCTGTTGGCAGGTTCACCAGGCAGGCTGTGAGCAGCGCAGAGTTTTGTTAACTTTGCATACACTCGGTCTGCAGAGAGCCCCGGAGTGACCGGGCAGGGAGACAGTACCTTCCTCTCCTTATGCAGAATAGTTAATTTGTTTCAAATTAGCTTTTTCTTTCTCTTTTTTTTTTTTTTACCCACCCATCTGCACCAAGAGGTAGTGTAATATTTACTCCCACTTGCAGATGAAGCAATGTGCTTTTAAAACCATCATTCCCGGGGATGAAGTTCAGTCCCACAGAGCTGTCCGTGCCTCCCTCCTTCCCCGTCCTTCACTCGCACTGACGTATCTCGAGCGTGGAATCGTAGAAAATAAAAATACTTCCGCGTACACTCTGTTCCAGCACGAAAGCCTGGAGGATTTATGCTTAACACAATTCCACCTGAGCCCTGTGAACTCCAGCTCGTGTAGCTCAGGCTGTGAGGGCTTTGAAGCTCTCAGTGCATGAGAAAAGTCGTGAGGAGCTGGGACTGGGCAGTCCCGGATCGCTGGCAGCGAGCGCCGCGTACCCGGCTGCTCCCAACTTCCTCTTCCACCTTCTGTTAGAAGGAGACATTTAACTGTTGATGAGCTTCGACCTGCCTTGTAATATTAAGCAGCAGGTTTCTCCAGATTGTATCAATATTAATTAAAAACAGAGCCAGGAACACTTTAGGGTCTGACTTCTTAAATTATTTATTTCCTTTCGCTAAATAACCCCTTGTTTATAGGGAAAGATGTTTCAAGTGTTGGAGACAGGATTAAATAATTCAGAACTTGGATTAAAGAACAAAAAGGTCTGTTCACAAATGGAATATGAGATGCAAAAATGGCAGCTTCCTACAGGTATCAAACGGGGCTCTTCACTGGAGACTGTACCTGGGAGGCACGCAGCTGAACATTAACCCTTTTCCACAGTAAAGGCTGGCGTGATTCCTAAAGAAACTATGGAATTGGCATGGCACTGCTGCCTCAGTTTGCTGTGTGCTGGTAGATGGACCCACATTTGATGGTGAGGGAGTTGCATTGCTTAGAGAAAACAGACCCTCGCAAACATCAAGTCTTGTGGCAGTAAAATCACTGGAGAAATGCTGCTGCCCTCCAGTTAAAGCTGCACATCCTGTGTGGAAGCAGTTGTGTGATTGGAATCAGTTCAGCAGCGTGAAGGTAACCTGCTGTTCCGTGGTCCTGGTTTGTTTGTAGTTTTTGGTGTCACCATCACCTTCACTCTAAAAACAACCTTTTGCTGGAGAAGAGGAAAAGGAGTGTTGTGTTCCCGTGGGCACAGCATGCAGCTCCCCTTGACAGCTTGCTTAATATTTCTGAATTTGTGTGTATATATCAATATCAGAGGAGGCAGCTGGTCTAGCTAGAGCCACAGCTCTGAGTTGGATTTGAGGACAAATGGAAGAAGTTAATATCCTTTGAAAACTTAAACTATCTGTAGTTATTTTGACAATAAACACAAGTTCTCAAAATGTCATTGTAGCTTTTTAGGACTGGCTCACATTCTGGTAAAAAGTACAGTTTCTTATTGCTTTTGAGCAGAACAGCAGAACTTGTTACCATCAAGCTGGGGAGTGAAAAATCTAAAGGCAAGTCTTGCTAACGTGTTTGTTTTTTAAAATCTCAGCCTGGTATTGCATCATATATGATTAAAGTAAGGATGGAGCATTAGTTCTTTGCAGGCTGTGACTAATTGTTTAAGGTAAACCATTGATACTATAAAATCTCTAACAAAATCTGGAAAAGCTAAGTTGTAATGAATGGCTTTATATACTGAAGTACTTCTGTTACTGAATTAGAAACAGGTGGAGTTGTTGGCATCTTTTAGTTGGGTCTGATGGTACCAGAGCACAAGCTGATCTCTGCTTGTGAGAGTTTGTATGCTTCATCAGAAGTGGAACTAGTGATCAGGTCTGAGTGTTTAATTTGTCTGTGCAGGCCACTGTAGAATTGTTTCTGTCCTAAAAGTAGCCAGTAGTTTTCTGTTTATAGTGGTAGCTGAATGTGCATGTGGAGAGGAGTCTCCAGCTGCTGTACCCACGTTTCTGCCCCCCTCACCTGCTCAGAGAGGTGTGGTGAAAGCAGCTGGGTGTTCCTGCTGGAAGGTGCAACAGAGAGAAGGGAGGGATGGCAAAGCCAGGGCGCTGCTGCCAAGATACTCCGAGAGCAATCCCTGCAGCAGGAAAGCTTTGGCAGCTTGTGGTGGTCAGGGTGATGTCCCTGGACACCCACCTCTCTGACACACCAGAAGAAAGGCCCTTGATGTACTTCTGGCACAAGAACTTGTCTTTCATAGGATTCCTTGAGTTCTGTTCCTTGGGGATAAATCTCTGAGAGCTTTTCTATTCCTTGTTCTGTTCCTGCAATGAAATAATGCCCATCAGAAGCGTGGCAGAGTCAGTGCGTGCTTCGGTCACTCTGCTCTAATGCCAAGTTTGTGGTTAATTGGATGATGTATTGAGAAGTGCAGTAGGGAGGATTTGGGATATGGTAATGGTTGGGAGTTTTCTGAAAAAAAACAAAAACAACCCACACTGGTTGGCTGTCTCTAACAATACCAAATAAGTAATGGGTGAAGCATTTGCTAGAGAAGAAATTACATGCAGTCTAAAATTCCAGTGAACAGTTATTCTTTATTTGCAAGCTGATTTGTAATGCAAAAAGTGGATGTAGAAAAATGCATAATCCAAAGTTTCAGTTTGATCACATTGAGGCCGAGAATAAAGGCAGTTTATTTATTGGGTAGAGAACAGACACATGTGTGGATGATTGGTGTTTTTTAAGGCACCAAGCAGGCAGTGTGCACTGGCTTGTAGTCTTTCTATGTAAGCAGGGTGGTAAGTTCCCATCTTGTGTATCCAGGTTTTTCCTGCACATGTGCTTGGTTCTTTCCCATATCCTTTGTGGGAAGGCCTTGGAAATACAATGTTTCCTGTATTGGGAATATAGTAACAATGGTCCACTGTGCTGGAATGGGGGACTGGGGAGAAAGACATGAGGATGAGAGGGGGAAAGCTGAAATGGGATTGTTTTCAAAAGACAAGGAGGGTGGGGTGAAGAGACTTGTACTGCAGTGCTCACATGTGGAGTTGAGTGTACCACAATGGATGAGAGAAACTTAGACCTCAGAAATAGTCAGCAATAGTGTCCCTAATTTAGTGAACATAAGCGAAATCCTACTCATTTTGTGACATATGTTCTCAGCTTGTTTTTGTTGTCTGTGGTTCGACATGGCAAATCAGTAATTTCTGCCTTTATTGGCAGTTATAATGAAGAAAATAGAGGCTATTGGATTGTGAAGAACGTGGAATGCAGACAGATTGTTGGATGTTAAGTTTTTATAAAATACTAAACACAGTGTAGGTTGTTGGATGTAACAAAGGTCTCCACTGCTGTCCAACTGTACTAGGATTTCCAGGAAAGCACTAGGCAGTAAGGAATTTGCAGTAGATCCACCACTGTACCCTGACTGTGCTTCTGTTCTGTTTATAGCAAGACACTGCAGTCCTTACTGCACTGTTACTTGGTCTCTCCTGTGACTTAGCAGAGTTAAACATTTACCCTGAACAAAGGTAATTTTTGGTATGAAGGTGCTAAAGCCAGGAGGTGCCCGACAGCTCCTGTGTGTGTATTAGAGTAAGCAGGGCTCGAAGCTGGAGCCTGCCACACTAATGTCTAACAGCTTTTTGCCTCCCTGGCAATTCACTTGCCCCCTTGCCTTGCAATAATTCAATTCCTTTGTTGGCAGTTGGGATAATAAGGAAGTTTCTGTGGGGGCTGGAGCTGTGCTGCCTTTCCCCAGGAGCAGGGAGGGCAGCTGGGGTGGTGCTCATCCTCCTCTCATGGACCCCAGTGGTCTGCTCTGGGAAGACAGAGGTGAAGATTACTCATTTTTGAAAGGCTGAGAAGCAGATGCACAGAAGTATTTTAAGCTGCTGTGTTTAGATGCTTTGAATTCCCCCCTATCTTTGTGTCTCTGGTTGTGAGCACTTTGAGGCACGTACGGATGTAGGCCATGGCTGTCTCGGAGGCTTTTCAGAGGAGTTCATACATCAGAGCTGAGCAGATCCTGTGGTTCTGCTCTTTTGTGTGGAAATGTACCTTAGTGAATGAGCAAACCTGGAGACTGCAGCATCTGGAGTGCCAGCATAAGCTTTCTGTGAATGATGTGAACATTTGGGCTAAAATATGGGTAAATGGCAGCACAAATTCCATCAGAACGTGACCATTCCTCTTGCTGATTCAAGTGATTTTGTATGGGTGAGCCCAGGTGTGCACTGCTCATGGGTGTTCAGGTGAGACCAGTCCATGGTCTGATTCCTGCAAACATTTTATCCCATCCCTGAGCTGTGGAGGTGGGATGGTCCAGTGCTGCTGCTCGATCACGTCACCGTGGGATTGCTTTTATGGGCTTGGGGAGGGTGTGTGCAGGATCAGTCCTGACACATTGCAGAGGTCTTTCCTTGCTCAGAAATGTTGGCTTCTGTCTGTGGCTCACGTGTGACAAGCTGAGGGCAGCAATGCTAGAGGGAAGTAAAAATAAAAACAAGCAGTGTGGGGGAAATGACACTGCTTAAAGGAGCAGAGGGGATGGGGGAAGTGGTGAGGTAAGGAGTGAGCATAAACCTAGGACTTGAAATGAAACTTCTTGCAGTACAGTTGAGAGAAGAGAGCTTATTTTAGCCTTTATCTAAATACTGGGCAGTGCACAGGGCACTGTGGTGGGCCTCCCAACAAATGCCTGGCTGTAATGTTCCCACCAAATCCACCTCACCTGCAGTTCCTCACCTTAGGAAAGGATCACCTGGGGTTTGCCTCCAGGCTGTCCTTGTGGGAACATCCTGGGAAAAATTGTCCATGAGATACTGAGGTGATGGTGTGATTTCAGAGTGCACTGGCAGGTTTTTAGTGTTACTCTGTGACAATCAGGGTTTGTGTTTCGTGGTAGCTTTCTCTCCACCTGTGTGGTATTTTCAGGTATTATGAACAGGAGAAGCATTCTCATTGTTCTTACTGAAAAATAAAGGAGGGGGCTAAAAACACAGGGAATTTCATAGCTTTTGACTTCCCCCCCCTTTTTTTAAAAAAAAAAAATGAAGACTTAGACTAACTATATCTTAGATGGCAAAAGCTTATATGTTTTCACTGGAATTGCCCTGGCTTATTCCTGTAGAAACAAAACTGCAAAGCCAAAAGGAAATGTTGGAGGTGATGAGATGCAGTGGAAGTTTGATGGGTTAAACCTTGCTCCTTCTGCTCTTGCTGGTATCTCTGCTAGGTGTTTGTGGTTTCATGGTGTTGCTGAACCAATATTCTGAAGAAAAATAAAGATTTCTCTTACCAAGGGAGAGCTGAAGCCGGTTTGTATCAGCCCATCAAAAATGTCTGTATGTGAACACTCACTTTGGGCAGTGGTGCTGAAGCCCAGAGCCTTGCACTGCTTCAGAGTCAGTGTGAGCACAGTCAGGAGGTGGCAGTGACTCTCAGATGAGTTGGGAGTTGCAGTCTCACTGTCAGGAACTGTCAGGAGCTGCCCCATCCCCATTCCTGCCTCCAGCCCCTCAACATTTCCCTTGCCTCCACTGCTTTGCTTCTCCATCTGGGAAACACTGATAATGCTCCCAGCCCCTCTTTGAGGTACAAGATTGTGAGTTAGCAGTTACTGTTGTGTTTTGCTGCTCCTTAATTCTGTCTTGTGGATAAACAAGCCTCAATGGTTACATTGTCTGCACCTTCCTTAATGTTTTAAATGGCTCAGTCAGAGAAGGTGCTGATTTGTAGGTGCTTTTCAGGCTGTTGCTGGAAACAATTTCTACATAAATGAATGTGAAAAATAAGAACTGAGCCGTTGGTTGTCCTAAAAGAATATTGAGAATGATTGGTACTAAATCACTGGAAAAAATGTTTCTTGCCCTTGGTTATAAAGTTATAATCTAGAGTTACTCATACATAGATACACTCTTACTTTTAAACATACCTCCCTGTTGCTCGGTGTAATGTACAATTTATCAAGTTTCCCTTCAGATTTCTCTGTATATTGAAGGCTGTTTAAAATTTACATTATAGGCAGCCAGCGATATGAATGTTGAATTAAAAATTCAGCAGTTTGTGGTTGCATCATTTCAAGCTTCAGGCCAAGGTTTGAAACAGCTCCCTGTTCCAGCAGGACAGGCCAGCCTCTGCCAGCCAGGGGCAAGGAGGATCTTCCATCCCAAGCCATGCTCTGGTGGTTTTAAGGACAGTAACTGGGAGCCCTTGGATGGTGAGAGAGAGGAGATGTGCAGAGCAGTTATTTATGTGAAGTGCTGGACCTCTACTTGAAGGCCAAAATTCATTATTCACCAAAGACATAGCATGGGGTAGCTTGAAACCTTTTCTTACATCAACTTTTCTCTTTTATCCAAATTACCCAGGCTTTGTAGTGTATCAGCAGCTTGCTTGGGCTGTCAGTTGGGTTGGAGGTTTGCTTTATCTGTGCTGCTTGTGCCATCAGGAATATCCATCTCCTGCTGGTGTCCTGCTCCATGCTGGGGCTCCCTGAGCTTGGCAAAGGTGGATAAACTTTATCCCTGCTTAGCACAACACCCAGTGAGCACTGCTGCATGTGCTGTATTCTTAGCATGTGTGTGGTCAGTTTCTGGCTGAGCTTGGCTGAAGGAGCTGCCCTTTGTAGCCCAGCCCAGGGCTGAGTTGTGAGCAAAGGTGAATCTCTCCATCCTAGTCCAGTGGCCCCTCTTCTTTGCCTTTATCTCATGTTTCTAATCAACTCCATTCATTTTCTTGTTATTTCATTGATGTGACACACAAATGTTGTCACAGTAGCTCAATAAAATTTATACTTGTGTCTTGTCTGTAATTATTTTTATTTTCTTTTTATTGGGCGTTTACACGTTTTAGTGCATGTTCACGTCAAAGTTAAATTGTATCATGTTGTCACTTAAAGATGCTTGCTTCATTTTCATCCATAAATAAAATGTACCCTTTGTCTAGGATCTGAAACACGAGAATGTTAATTTTTGTCAGTGAACTACAGATCTGTTTTTCTGTTGCAGATTTGTGTGTGTTAATATTGATAGAACTCAACTTTGGTTTGGTATGCCTGGTATGAGCATAGTTGCTTTTCTAATATTAATTGTGGGGATGAGATAATATTAAACATTTAAAAACAAGGAGCCAGTAGTCTTGCAATTGATTTTCTGTGGAGAGACTTCTGTGCTGAGTTGCTTACACATAGTTTCTTTTAGGTGAGTGCAAGTGTTTCATGGATTTAAAAAATACAGTTGAGTGCACTGGTTTCTCCCCCCTCCCCTCCTTCCAGCTCTGCCCTGCCTCTTTCAGGAGCTCTAGTTTTCTTTTGCTTATAGGTTTCTGCACATTTTCTTTGGCATGGAGCGTTGCTTTCGAAATTCTTGGGATGCTGGAAAAGGGCAGCTCGCTAATATTGTGTCCTCAGCTCATCTCTCTGCCTCTGTTCACAACACATTTGTCTGTTTTCTTAGGCAAATGTACTTTATACTCCTGTTTACCACTTGAAACTCAGAGTATGTCCTTTTCATTCCCTCCAAAAGTGAGGGGACACTTGTGGCCATGTAGGGGTGAGCTCAGGGGGTGCTGTGCTCTTGCTTCCCAGGATGAAGCAGACAGTAAGGAGGGAAGAGTTGTTCTATAGGAATTTATTCCTATAGTACTTTGTAAGAATTTTATTTTTGTACTTTCCTGATCCTGCGAGACTCTGGGTGCCATCAGTGTTATTGACAGTCCTTCACCCCTGCAGGACTGAGGATTAATTCTCTAGTTAAGGTCAGGATTTGAATCAAATTAAACTGTCTTAGTAAGCCATGCTCTCAGTTTTGTGTCCAAAACTTGATTTGCTATTTCCATGCTCATGAGGAGGACGTGGTTTCACATTTTCATTTAAGTGCAGGCAGAGTTTTGGTCAGTCCCACAGCTGGAAAGTTTTATTGTAAAAGCTGAGTTCTTCTGTACAACTTGTGATACACATTTTTTCTCTTTGTGAGGCCTCTGCTATGCTCCAGGCCATCAGCTAGTGAGACCAGAACTCTGTGGGATTTTTTTCTTGGAGTGATGTGTTAAATACAGCACAAATGATTAAAACATCACACACTGTGCTGTGATCAGCTTGGTTTAGATGATAAATTAAAATCTGTTAGCATCTGAGATGTTCTGGCATATCCTGAGAGTAGTTAGTTCTTTAATATGCCAAGCTAAGTAAAACTTGATTAGTGTCACTATCTGGGATTTTCTATCCTGTAAATAGAACTTGAAGTCTAAAATTGGAACTGTGAAAACCTACTTTAACTGGGATTAGAAGAAGAATTTAATAGTTGAGATTGATTTCAGGATCTTAGAAAGTGGTCACTGTGCCCCAGAGCTGTTGAGTGCCATCTCCTTAAAAATTAACTTCACTGCAAGGGCTAAAAAGTTACTTTGGGACTGCAGCACCCTCAGCTTGGCCATCCAGCACAGTGTGCTGGGGTTGGAAAGTTGATTTCTGTGCTTGGCTGCTCTGTGTGCCAGAGGTTGTTGTGGCTCCAGGTCCTGGCTTTGCACTCCTGGTACCTGGCAGGATCCTTGCTGGTGAATGGTGGTGGCAGGAATGGGGGTTAGAGGCTTTCTTCTGCCACTGTGAAAGCTCCTGAAAGCAGGAGATGATGGCTCTGGGTGTTGGTTTTCATTTTTTGGGTGCACTTTGGTTTTGTGCATGAGGTGGATGAGATGGGAGTTGGAGAGCCAGTGGGAATGCCTGGTGTGGGAGAGCACAGCCACTGCTGCTGGGCTGGGATCCAGTGCTCTTGCCTTGCTTCCAGGGATGTCCTGGCAAACTGCAGTCACACTTCATACTGTCTTGTGCCCTATTTATTTGCTGTAATCATTTTACCAACCAGTTGTGAAGTTAATTTCAGTGGTAAGAAATATTCATTCCCTATCTAGTTGCCTCTATTTTTTTTTTAAGTTGTTGGTTGGCAGCAGCCCCTTTGTACGGTGTCTTGATTGTCAGCTCTTCATTATAAATTTACTTTCTAAATGCTGACTTAAGGCCTGACACTTTGTTTGTTTAACTGTCAGTTACACTACTTGGGAGACCTAATAAAAGCCTCTCAGATCTTCCTATTGAATTAGGCCACCCTTTACCACCCCAGTGACTGAAGTAAAACAACTGCAAGAGTCTCTTTCCCTGTCTATCCCATTTTTGCTGGTACCCTGCTCCCGGTGTCTTCTGATCCTGTCCTCACCGTGACAGTCATTCTCTGGTAAAAGGTCACTGTAGTGTTTTAATTGGATTTTTCAGCTGCAAGGAATATAAAAATATAAGTTTATTAATAGAGTGGCTTTGATCTTGAAGGATTCCAAAACATTTGCTGCATTGCACGTACAGGAATGGTTTAGTTTTACTGCTCGTTCAGGGATAATCAGTTTTGTCGTGGAGCATGGAAAGCTGGATGTTCTTCCTGGGAGGTCAGGGGGAAGCAGGGGGAAATCTGGGAAGGCAGAATGTTGTTCCCCAACTGGAATTTCCCCAGGATACAGAATCAAATTGTGACGCCGTCAGAGATGCCAAAGGATCTTTCTTAAGTTGTTTTGGTTTTGTTTTTTCATCTGAGATCTTTGAAAAAGGTCACGGGCAAGAGACAATTAGAGAAACACTTAACTGCCCTTGTTAGTGTATTTTTGTGGAATTATTGTGCTTTGCAGCTATTGCTGCTTTACCCAGATGGTTATTGCTGGTTTCCATCTGTTCGTTAAAGAAAAGTAAAGACAGAAAACGGAAGCTTTAACTGGGTTTTTAACCAGAACTTTCAGGTTTTATTCCTTCTCTGACCACGCCAGGTTAATGTGTTGGGTGAGCGCTCTGCGGTTTCAAGGCAAGGAGATTAAAGTGAGAGCTTGTCTGCTCAATATGGGTCACGACAACAGCTTCCTGTGTTCCAGGCACCCTTTTCTTTGAACAGTGCTCAGGTATGAAGTGTGATATCACCCTGGCAGGGAGCCAGGCCAAGGGAAAGACTCTGACCAAGGCTGACATTATGGAAACCATTTAAGAGTTCGTGGCCAAAAGGATCCTCAGCTCATATTGCTGCTTATTCCCAGTTTAACCTCAGGGCTCTCTCCGTGTCTTCGTAGTTCCCCCTGTGGAGTTTTCCCTGGTTTTACTAAGACCTGCCTCCCTTAAAGGTTAAAAACTTTAAAATCTTCAAGGCTTGCAGGTGTGAGAGCTTCCTGCTGGCACTGATGTAGGTGAGCTGACACCAGTGTTAGTGTTCTTGTGCTCAGGGTGATCCTCTGTGTCTTGAATTCCTGGAGAATGGTGGGAGAAGGAGCCCCAGAGAGGCCAAGAGCACGATCTGGATTTTCACCCAATGATGAACAAAGCACAATGAAAAGCTTCTTCAAAGTCCCATCATCCTGCTCATGGCACTAGGAGTTTTTCTACACATGACTATTTTCTTTGAGCTGGTGGATGATTTGTTCTCACAGAGCTGTTTTCAGGCAGCAGAAATTTCAGGTGGGATGGAAGAAGGAAGCTGTCTGGGGGGAGAGCTGTTTGCAGGGGTCTTGAGCAGGGTACACAACAGTGATTTTATTTCCCCGACTCCTTTGCCAGTTGCTCAACCAGATGTCCTCAGTAGTTTGTGCTGTAAGATGTTAAGTAATTAGATCATTCAGATTCTAGTTAAACATAATTAAAGCCCTGTGTAAACTGAGTGAAGCTGACAGGTTTTATAGGTTGGTCATAGCAAAAATATCAGATGATATAGCTCAGCATTAATACAAAAAGATTTAAGCCTCCCTACCTTCAAATAAAGAGGTGTTTAGTCTCCAAATTCAATCCTTAATTAGAACTACAATTTATGGAGCTTACTAAAAATGTTTTCAGGATCTTGGAAACCTCACTCAAAAGTGCTTCCATTTAGTCTTTGCTGGTTAAAGTTTCTTCTGTACCCCTGAATTCAAAATAGAGAACTTACTTAGCAGTTATTATGTCAGGTTAAACAGAAAGATAACAGAATTTTGCAGTTTTTTCCCCATAGTTTAAGCTAGTGGGTAAGTCAGTTGCAGTGGTGCTTTGTGACTTGAGAAGGGTTGGAACAAGCAGCACCATCTCCGGGTGCCTTTCCCAACGTGGAGCTGATTTGCCTTTTGGGATCATCTGGGTGTAGCACAGCCTGTGTGAGGTGCCTTGGTTTCCAGCAATGGTTTCCAACCCACAGCAGGCCGGGTTAGTGAGCATCACATTCCCTTGGTTATTGTTAAATAGCAGAACTGGAGAGAATCACCGTGAAATGCCAGCGTGTCTGCAGGTGCTGCAGAGAAAAAGAGCAAATGTGAGATTGCGAGCGCAGGGCTGAAACACGAGTTCCGTGTTCCAGCCTTTGATTATTGTTGTTTTATTGCAACACTTTGAAGCTAATCTTGATTATTTCTCTCCCTCGTTTTACAGATATGACACATTATTTTGTTGTTTGTTTGCTGGCAGGCGAAACATATTTTCTGAAGGAAAGTGTTAACAGATCCGCTGATAAAATGTCTGTCTTCTAAAAACTGTCTGAAGACAAATTGAGTATTTGTCTACATGTGCTGTTCACACTGTTGTACCAAACAAATTAACAAGATGATTCTTGTCTTTCCTAGGATGTAAACTTTCTTTTCCAATGTTGTAGTAGCCCAAAGTTGTGAACTAGACCCAGGGTGATCCTTGCTCTGCCAAGCAATTGTCACCTTACTGTAGCTAATAAAGAAAATCTAGGTACAGAACATCCAGAGGAAAGTTAGGCTGGAAAATGCACATTTGAGTAATAAAGGGGACTCAGCTGTTCATCTTAGTTAAAAAAAAGAAAAATCAGAAAGAAGAAAGCTGCATTTATTTCTTGGCAATCCTAAACGATGAAGTTGTCTTGCTGGGTACTGAAAACAGCTCCTTTGCATGCACTGCAGAGTTATTTCATGCAATAACTTCCCACGTCCCCTCCAGCCTCTCCCCACCACGCTCAGTTATGTCACTGGTGTGATGCTCCGAGCCTTGCTGTCCTGGCTGGAATCTCGAGCCTGTTTCCAAGCTTGTATTTCTCACTTGGCAGCACACGCTGCGGCTGGTGGGCAATCTGCCGTATCCCTTTTTTGTCAAACGTCGGAGTTGGTGTCTGACACTGAATCCGGGAAGAAGAACGAGGAGAGGGAAATAAATGTACAGCGGAACTGGAGAGGTCTGCTGGGTGTCTCTGTGCATTTTTCTGTAGTTATTGCTTATGATTGATTCCCAGTTCTTGTGGTGATAGAATGATGGGGGTTCTGCTCTTTCCTTTCGTATTTTAAGTGATTTGCATGACCTGGTAGGAGTCAAATTTTCAGCTACTTTTTTTTTCTATCAAGTGCTTATCTGCTTACAAGTGAAAAACTCGGTTTCAGGAAAATCCCCTGAAGTTCTACAGAGACAAAACAATTCTGTCAAGGTGTGTGTACGTGTGCGTGTGTTTGTGTAAACACACAAGCTCACACAAGCACAATCTCCTTGCTGGATCAGCTCCCACCATGCAAAATACAAACCTGAAAGGGCTATAATTGATTATGTGCAATAGGAGACAAACAACCAAGATTTTGGGAGAGGGCAGGGTGTGGTCCAGATCTGGCAAAACATTTAAGAACTGAACATTATTTTTTCAAAGGTAGGGAAACTTTAAAACATTGGTCCATGAGTTAAGACTGGTTGGGAGAAGGAAGAGAGTACAGTAAACTGAGACGTCGTCTTTGTAGGGGGAGGTGTTGGGGGAGGAATTGGGAAGAAAGAACACACAAGTTTAGGTTAGTACATGTTCATGTTCTTCTGGTTTTTTAACTTCATTTGTTTCCCTGGCAGATGTCCCATGGCTTTGAGGCCTTTGTCTGTGTGAGAGAGAACATGAAGGAGGGCTTGGCAGGACGCTTGGGGTTGTGTGGAATGGCTGGTAGTCATATTTATAGTTGGTGTTGTCTCTTGGCTTGTGCAACTTTGATAACCGGCAATCGTTCTGTAAAGTTACGTGTTGTGTTGGCACGTCAGCTCTGCCTGAGTTCCCTCCACCAATTCTGCATTGTAGATATGGCTCATGTGCAAGTTTTTGTAAGGTCTGAATAGGACTTGTCACATCTACAACTTTACTTTCTCCATTAGACTGTCTTTTCAAACTTCTTCATGCAACAGAAGACATTGCAGGCAACCCTGCTTAACTGAGTTGAAAAGAAACAACATTTTAACAGTGATCTAGCATTCCTTATGCGATAAGATTTTTTTGAGCTTTGTATCTTTTATATATGTGTGTATATATAATATGGATGTATATATATATATGTATGCTGCATCCTTCTTTGAAGGCACTACATTCATTTTGCAGTGATTGTTGTACCTCAGCATTTTATATTGTTTTCTTCTGACACTCTGAAATTCACTGTGGACTTGTTCCTGCAGCCTCTATGTTCTGCAGGGGAAGAGGAACAATATTTGTCTGCTGTGCGAGTTTGAACCTTCTGGTTGCCTTTTACTTTCTCTGTGTTTGTGGCTCTAAATAGATTTATAACTCTGCAGCTTTATGCCTTTAAAACACCTGCTGTAATTGCCTAGAAATATCCTCCATGTCAGCCTTTATTGCTTACTGTGATTACGCTTCTGGTAACCAGGCTTTTTGGCAGCCTCATAAAATAAGTTTCTCATAATAGGATTCCGAACGGAGTTAAACAATATGCATAGTTCAAAGTGCAAATATGTTTTATAGGGGAAAGGATATTATTCTGCTGTTCTTTGATACTTTAATTGGACTCTTCAGAAGGTGCTCTGTACTGAGTGTGTGCTTAAGTTTAAAAAAATCATATGCGACCCATTTCATTGATGGAAGTGTGTGTGGGCCTTCGTATGGCAGGTCTGGAGGTAAGAGGAATGTGCAGGCAAGTTCTTGAACCTGTGTACACTGTTTTTTTATCAATTAGCAGCATTTGTACATAAACTGTACACAAGGTTGAAAAAGCGCTGCTTAATTTTGCTGATTTAACACCTAAGTGCTGTGTGAATGCTGAAAAAAAAAAAAAAAATCTGTCATTAGAGGGTTGTACCTTCAGCTTAAGGCTGGTGTTGTGCTTCCCAGCAGAGCGAGGGTCCTGTGAGGCTGTTGGAGGGGTGATGGATGAGCTTTCAGGATGTGGCAATGTGTTATATCTGCTAATTCTCCATGCAGAAACTTATCACAGAGTTAGATATTCCCACAAGAGCAAAGGTAGAGAGGAAGGAAGATCCTCAGACAGTTGAACTTCGTGTTGTGCTCCCTTGATCTTGATGTCTCCCCTGGCACCCTTCAGGTGGACATCAGAGGGTTGGGAAATTCCAGTTTAACATTGCAAATCAACCTAATGTATTAGTTCTTGTAAACTGTTTCTGGAGATTGCAGGATTGAGGAGGTGTTATTTATCATCACTTTTAGCTAAAGAGTTCCACCCATGCAAAATTCTTAGCGCTAAGAGAATTACACTCTTTGGTAGGCGGGTTGTTCTCAAAATCTCAAGCAGAGGAAAAGGTGGTGGATAGTTATTTTTGGGCTCTTTTAAAATATGAAAATAAAATTACTGGGGTTAGCCAATGTTCTTTACAGCAACTTTATCCTCAAGGATATTTTGGCATTTTTGCCTTTGAAATTTTGGCTAGGCTTCAAGGGATCGATGAAATTTCCTGCGACAAGCGGGGTGCTGTAGAATGGTGGAGACTGGGGTTGGAGGAGATGAAGTAAATGAGTGTGGTCACTTGGTGCTGCTGGTGTGTCTCAAATGAAGGAAGCCAAGGAGCAGGAGACCTTCCAAGGACATCCCTCAGAAAAAGCTGTTGAGGGTTCAGTTTGGGGCGCAGTTGCCTCTCCCCTGACTCGGGTGGGGTTTTGATATCCTTGGCTATGGCTGTGAACCCCTGCAGTCACTGATGGGGTATGAGGTACTGACACCTCGTGCAGGTGCTTGGTGCTGTTGTGCAAAACCTGCTGGAGTGGTTTGAGCCATTTCCCTGCGGGACAGGGACAGTGGGAAGCTGAATTTCCTTTTTAGGCGTAGAGTTTATCGTACGGCATGAAATCAAACACTGTGGGATGGCAAAGGCTGTTTTTTAAACTAGTTGGCTTGTTGTAGCTGTGATAATATGTGTTGATCAACCCTTTTGGTGTTTGCTACAAAATTTATTCTAAAAGGCATGGTAGCTCGTTCTCGTTGGTGGCAGTCCAAATCGTCTCTGCTGCCAATCTTGGCACTGGTGCCAGTGGTTTGCTTTAGCTGATCTAAGAATATAATACAGATGGTTTGATACTCAGCATGGAATATACAGATGGCTCGAAACTTTCGGATTGCTTTATTTCATTCCATTGTTTCTTCTCGGTATATCAAGTATCTCTGGATATATATGTATGTGAGATATATAAATATATATTTGCTATTCTTAAAACAATCTGATCTGTGTTTGGTTCAGCTTGTGCCTGTCGTTGCTGTAAGAATTTGGCTGCTATTTTGTGCAAGTTCCATATTCTGCATGTCAGTACAGGTGTGCTTATTTATAATGCACAAGAATACTTCTGTCGAGTTGTTTGACCACCACACCTGTACATTCTCCAGTTACATGGGACACAGAAAGCACATCCCAAAGAGAGAGCCTGTAGATCTAAAAATCCAAAGTTTGTGGTCACCAGCACCGACTTTGTTCAGTCTGTTGCTGACCTTGGCAGTGACATCTCTGCTCTTGCAGCAGTGAAGTTTTAGCCTTATGCAGTAGTTCAGGCAGAGATCAGTGAGCTCTGGCTGAAGGGTGGATAGTTTGCTTTCAGTGCTCATTACAGCCTGTTGATCTCTTGCCAGCAGAAATTTCTAGGTTGGGATTTTTTCTGTTGTATACAGGTGTATGACATCAATTACCTGCTGGCAGGACAGGGTGTAAATAGAATCATGACAGCATAACTTGAGTGCTCTCTGTGCACACCATATATTGATGTTCCAGCAGTTGATGCTGACATAGAGATTGTCTGGGCAAAGGGTAAAAGTAGCCTCTGCTTTGATGTCTCATGTATGGGAGATCCTCATTCTTCAGGTTGGGGCATGGACAGCTCTGTCCTTTGTGTGGAGCTTGGGAGGTGCTTGTGCAGACTTACTTTTGAGCAGTGATTTACTTAGCTGCCTTCATAAGGCTGTTAAAGTGCTTAACAGCGCAATTAATGTAATTTAAGGACAGTTAAAAGCACTAGTGGTTCTTTTCAACTTTAATTTTAAATGCTGAGACAGATTAAGCAGTTTGAACAATGACATGATTCTGTTCTATAGCCACTGAGCATATAAATAAAACATACTCCAGTGCTTGGTATTTTGAGTCCAAAAATCACTGAAATCAGTGATTATGGATGTATTGTCTTGTTCTGGGATCATCAGATATCTGACAAGTTAAGTGTGATCAGTGCAAGTCAGTATTTGGATGGCAAATCTTTAATGAGTATTTCACTACTGTAGGAGGTAGTGATGGTGATTTCAACATGTATGTCTCTTGAGTTTGCTTCAGTTCCACTGCCAGAGCTGGCATGATGATAATTCCTGAGATGAGACAGAAGATAGGTTTATACATCTCTGAATGTTTCCTGTTCCATGTGCACAGAGGCATTTTATCCAAATAGTCACACACTCTTTTGTGTGTGTAAATAGTTTGTTTTGCAGACTTTCTCCCATATATGTCATCAATGCTTTAGTTAATACTCTTTATACAATTCATATTCTTAATACAGAGAAGTTTATGTGTTACTAAACAGGAAGGAAATTTCATAAGAGTGCCCTTGTGATGGAGCTGGCAGCTGGGTCCATCACCTCCAGCACTGGGACAAGGCAGTGGAGCTCTGTTCCCTTGGGCATGAGAGGTCTGGCCCATTCCATGGCTGCTGTGGAGCAGGACAGGGAGATGGTGGCTGTCAGAAAAAGTGAAGTGGTGCATAACTGTTCTCTGGGCAAATAAAAGCAGTAAGGGCAGGTGGGATGTTGTGGGAAGCAGCGTTTTCCAGGAAATGCACTGAGGACACTCACGTCTGGAGAAGGAGCTCGCTGGAGGGATGTGCAGATTAAAGGGAAACATGAATTTAAAGTGGTGCGTGGCTGTGTAAGAGCTTTGATGAAATGATCCTCTGCACAGTGAAAACAAAGACACCTCAATTGCAGGTGGATGAGGCAGGGCCATTAGCTGACCTCAGAGTGCAGTCCTCCAAATTAATGCTCCTGGAGCAGCCAGCTGAGGTGATTTGACTCTAAAAGTCAGGTGCTTGGGAGGGATGTGTCTGGTGAAAGTGGCCTTAGCTCATAGACATTTAAAATGTTTCAGTTAGTTTTGAAAAGATAGTTTGTCTTTGAAAAAAACAGGTGCTTGTATGATGTGTCTATTGGAACAGTCCTTTTCTACTAGCCTCAAGAACTTCAACTCTGTTTCAGCCTTATTGAAGGAAAAAAATAGTTCTTAAAATTTATCTTCATCCTTCCTCAGGAAGGATAGAGCCTAACTGGGGTGTTTCCCAGCGAGCTGGTTTTGGAGTGACTGACTGGTAATGATGAGTGACAGAATTAGCATAAATTCAGAGATACGGTTGGCTGGTGCCAACTGGCTGTGTGGGTATAAGAGTCGCTCTTGGGAGCGATGACAGAGCCTGATTTTTATCCCTCCCTCCCTCCCACCTCCCCACTTTCCCACCCAGAGTGCCGAAGATCCGACTGGATATTAAATACTTGAAAATCAACCTACTTAGCAGCCTGGAGCAGGCTCCAGGGAGGAGGTTTGGAGAGGGAGGGCTTGTTTGGGGCGGTGCTGCACACGGGGGATCTCGCCGTGGATAGTGTCGGGGGACACCAGAGGTGCCTGTCCCCGGTGGGTGCCTGGCTGTCTGTCCCAGCACCCTGAGCTCTGCAGTTCCCCAGTGAGCTTTGCTGCCCGTGGCTCCCAGCCAGCTTGTCATGTCAGTGTTGAAAACTGCAGAGCACTTCTCCAAACGTTTGGAACCTGTCTCGATCTGCCCGGTAACCGCGGTGTCTCGGCGAGCTCCGCGCGCACGGCTCCGGCTCAGCCACCTCTGCCCGGCTCCTTGGGGCTGGGCCGGGCCTTCCCCCTGCCCTGCAGAGCCCAGGGTGTGGTGGAGGACAGAGGAGATGGTGGTGTGGTCACCCTGTGCTGGCCAGGCCCAGCAGGTGCCCGGCTTGGATCCCACGTTGGATCCCTCCAGGGCCGTGGAGCTCTCCGTGCCTGTTCTGCTCCCCGGTTTGCAGCCCTGGCCTGGGAGGAGTGGAGGCATGGATGGGGAGCTGGGGTGATGGAAGGGCTCAGGAAGGGGCTTCCCTGGGGCTGTGGCTGCTGCAGAGCAAGAGGGGAGCTGCCCCTGGTCCCCAGGTTGGAGATGAGGGGTCACAGACACCTCCCTCCTCACTGTCCCCCCAGGGTGCCACCTGCCAGATCTTGATACCCATGTTCATAAAAACAAAATCAGCCAGAGATCAAATGCACCATTTCCTGGAGCTTTGGCTGTTTAGGAGTGGCCATTGCATGTTGGGGCCCCCTCCCTGGTGATCCCTTGTGCATGCTGAAATAGTGAGGCTGGAAGATGGGGATTTCTGGATCTGGGCAGCATTGGGAAGCATCTCCCATTTGCACACCCTGACAGCAGCACTGCCTTGTTCCCAACATGTGCTTAATCAACTGGATAAATAGAGGAGCTGTTCAAATGGGGCTACTGAAAAGCACCTGCAAAATCTGTAGTCACTGCTGAAACCCCAGTCCCTGTATGCTGATTAGGCTCTTGTTTTTAAAAAAACTTGTAGTGAATATGTTTAAATTCTGCAACTAAGATATTTTCCCTAATTATTTTATTTTAAAATACACTTTTAAGATTGGTTGCTCTGATGCTGAAGAATGCTTAATGTTTCTTCCCTCTTACTGGTGTATAAATGCAATCCTGAAACATTGTCAGTTTTTCTAATATTATTTGTTGGATTATTATGGGATGTATTTTTTTTTTTTTTTTGGGGGGGGGGAGGCTTACCAATGAATTACATGACTACTTGTGAGAATAAAAGACTAGGTAGTATTCCTATTAAAATATTTTTTCCTAATTGCTTAGAATTAATATCCTGCTTGTGTAGCATAACTTTATTGGGCTTTGAAGGTAGATTTATCATGAAATTTCACAGGTATCATTTTATTTGAGTTGTCTGCTGCTCCCCAGCACCACACACACAGTACAGGTCAGTTCATGCAGGTTCTGTGCTGTGTGTTACTGCTTCTGTTGTTTGGGTGAGATAAAAACTTGTTGAACTACTAAAGTGGACAGAGTTTAAAATTACAGACACATTACTTTCCTTTGCAGCCATAATATGTTTGTTTTGGCAGGCTGTCTCTTCACTGGAACATGGAACAGTTCCTTTTTTTGTGATTATTCACTGTTTTCAGTCATACAGCACCAAGTATTATTCATGGCCCTGGAAAAAGTTACTCCTTCACAAAACAAAAGCATAGGAAGTGTTCCCAGCCTCCCTCATTTTCATAATTGACAGGTATTAATGATGTGTGGGTACCCAGTGCAGGGACAATGTGCTGTAAATTAATGAATGTCTCGGGGTGTTTATGGCTTGGGAGCCTTCCCTGGGTCTCCAGGTGCTCTGGGTGTCCTGGTGGCCCTGCTGCTGTGTGGCACCTGCCAGGACAATGCTCCTTGGATGCTCCACGGAGTAAACACCACATTCACCTGGGCTAGTGCTAAGCTTCTCCCACATGGTGGAGCTTTTACCCTCGACTTGACCACAAAAAGACATTTACAGAGTGCAGAGAGGCAGCTTGGGAAAGGAGGGCTCTGCTCGCCTCTTCCCTGATCCATAAAATCTCTGTGTCTTGCCTAATGCTGTGTTTGCCCTGCTCGGACATGGACACCATGGCTGTGCTGATGCCTGCAGATCCAGCAGCATTTGGTGGCACTGAGGCCTCCTGGATCCCTCCAGGATCCCAGAGCAGTTCCTGATGGCCTGGAGCTGCAGTGCCATGCAGTGCCCAGCTGCTGAAACCCCCCAGCTGATTCCCAGCTGGAAAAGGCTGATCAGCTTTGCATCACATCCAGCAGCTACTGCCCCGTTCTCCCATTCTTCACCAATTCCAAACATTTTGCTGGTTTTGTCATCAGAAAGGAAGAGTGTAAAGAGTTAGGGTTAATGATTCTTGTATTGAAGTATCTGGGAGTTTGTGTGATTTGAGCCATGCTTAGAAAGCGAAAAATAAAGTCTGCTGCTGAGAACAACTGCCTGCTTTTCAGAAATCAGCTATTTCTTTCTCATTACTTGCTTATAGTATTGTGATGCTGTGCAGCCTTTAAAGGTATTCTTTGCTTATTTGGTCCAACTGTGACTCACTTTAATGCTTATCTATTTTCTAATAATACTTAGCACGAGAGGTGTCCTTTCCTTTTTTTTTTTTT
>WEIU01004128.1:526001-583347 GCA_013389925.1 Aegithalos caudatus
TTTTTTCCTCAGGATGTGCTGTCCTTTTCTTTTTCCCCTCTTCCAGTAAGGAAAACACCATTTCCTCCAGTGCAAATGAGTAATGGTGATGCAGGTCAGTTCAGACTTTTATATTGCCAATTGTTTACATAAAAGTGACCTGTTCTTCTGAAAATCTGTAATTTTCATGGGAACTGTGCGTTAATTTTAAACTCACCACGTTCACAGTGCAGGAATGTATTTTCCCTCTGTTTCTCCTAAGGTTGGAAATCACAGTTGATTTTTCTGCTGTCCCTCTATTTGCTAGAAAGTTGGTTTTGCTGCTGAGGTCCTTCAATGCCCATGTGGCTGCTGCATTGCATGTTCTGTCACCTGGCCCCTTCTCCTGCCAAACTTTAGATTTTTTTGGTCTTCATCTTTGCTATTTCTGAAGCAAATCCCTGAAACTTTTACTCCCCCTAGTCTTCTTCTGCCTTCCTATTTTTCCCCCCCTTCATAAAAACAAATTGCAGAGCTGATCTGGCTGTTGCATATCTGCTTAACTATTGTCCCATACCAGGGAATAAAATTTCCAACCCTTCGTGCCTGTTCTTACAGCTCAGCTGGCTGCATGCTTAGATTTTTCATTATAGGGCCCTTTTAGAACAGATTTAGAATGGTTTTGTCAAGTGATGAGTTAAGTTAATGCAGGAAAGAATGTTCTCAAATAGTAACATAGTGAATAAACTGATGCTCCCAGTCATTGGATGGTTTTTCTTTGGCAGTGGGAGATGTGGATTTGTTGGTTGATATTTTCTAGGTAACAGTAAGTAATGGCTTCTTCCCATAAACTCAGTAATATTTTAATTTTGGTGATTCAGTCTTTAATATAAATACAGTAAAGTGACAGGCTTCATGCCCTTAATATTTAGGGCTTTTAGTCATGCTTAGAATTAATTCTGGTTTCAGCAGAAGCATTTATTATTAAAGAAAACACAGACTCAGATATTTAATTACTTGGATTTCTTTTTTTAACACATTTTAGGAACATCTGTGGATCCTAATGAAGCCAGTGAGGATCCCAGACCCTAAAAACTGCTTAAATTTTTACAGTAACATGGGAGGAGGGAGTGGATTAGGGTGGAGGGCAGGGTACTGTGAAGATTCCTGGCATATATTTTCAGATGACTTACTGTATTTTTAGCTGGTGGGTATGTTTGGTGTCATTCATTTTAGGCAGTAAGACCATCCATTTATTCTATACTGCTCAAATTTCTGGGTTTTCTGTAAAACACAGTGGAGTTTTCTTGTGGGGCTGATGTAGAGTTGGCTGAATCTCAGCTGTGAAAGAAATACTTATGTTGATTATCTTTGCTTCACTGTTTTCTTTAGATTTCAAGAGGTTGTGCTTAACATTTCAAAATTAGTTAGAGGGCTCCTTTCAGACTGCTAAATTATACCTACCAGAAGGCTGCAAAGCGAGCTCTGCGTGCCTGCCTCAACTTAGCTGCTCTTGATGGCACTGCAAATAAATTATATATGTAAGCAAATTATTTTGAAAGCAGTAGTTTTTAAATTGGGACAAGGCTTCTCTGTGTGTTCATACATCTCGTGCTGTAGCTGGTTAACAGGTGAATTTGAACCTCTTCCAAATTTGGTGTCAAATTTTCAGACAGGAACAATGCACAAATTCTCCTTTCTGCCCTCTACAAAGAGGAAGGAAGGGAAAAAAAACCCCCAAATCTATTTCAGTACTTTCTCAGAAGTTTACTTGTATAAATTTCTCTTTTTCTATGAAACTATACTTTAAAATTCTTGGGGAATGCTTGAATAATTGTGCTTTTTTAGAGAATCCTATAGATTATTGAGAAGGATCTATTTGGACTCTTACAAAACACTCACTTTAAAATAACTAAAATATTTAAAATAATAAAATCTGTACCCAATGACAGCTCAAATTATTGAATAATTTTAATATATTTTTGAATCAACATGGGATTAGGAGATGCTTTTGTATGTTTATGCAGGGTGGCATTTATGGCAACACCAGTGGTGCTTTTCCTTCACCCTCAGTTCTCTCCAATGTCTGTCCTGACCCGAGAGCCCAACTCTGCTTCACCCAGCCAGCACAGACATCACCAGAGTTAAGAATTTTGCCTTCTAGTCAGTTCTTTTGTTCTCTGTGGTCTTGTAATTACGTTTTCTCAAATGCAGTTCTCTCCACTGTTGTGGTGCAGAGGAGTTTCAAGGCAGGGAACTGTGCATGTGCTGCAGCTCCTGCGAGTGTAAACTAAGAGGAGAACAATGTCTCTTATCTTTTTCCGTTATCTCTGCTTACCTCACTTTTTTGGGGCTTGGTTGCCACCTTAGGAACACACTGCTGCCAAGTGAATCTAGTGAAAATCACAGAAATAGAGCTGGAGGCCGTGGGGTGACTTGTTCCACTTGTAAATGAAAATATTCCGCTGTAAATAAAAATATTCTAAAGGTTTTGTTTTGTTCCAGATAAATCAGCACGTGGTATCAAATTAAACTTCGTTGTTCTTAGGGTGCACTTTATTACAGATATTCTGACTTGGTTGCCACTTTAGGAACACACTGCTGCCAAATGCATCTAGTGAAAATCATCAAAATAGAGCTTGAGGCCGTGGGGTGACTTGTTCCACTTGTAAATGAAAATATTCCGCTGTAAATAAAAATATTCTAAAGGTTTTGTTTTGTTCCAGATAAATCAGCACGTGGTATCAAATTAAACTTCATTGTTCTTAGGGTGCACTTTATTACAGATATTCTGACTTGGTTGCCACTTTAGGAACACACTGCTGCCAAATGCATCTAGTGAAAATCATCAAAATAGAGCTTGAGGCCGTGGGGTGACTTGTTCCACTTGTAAATGAAAATATTCCGCTGTAAATAAAAATATTCTAAAGGTTTTGTTTTGTTCCAGATAAATCAGCACGTGGTATCAAATTAAACTTCGTTGTTCTTAGAGTGCACTTTATTGCAGATATTCTGACTTGGGTGCGTTCACACGGGTTTTGCTGAAATTAAGGATTAATTTGCGTGCATAAATAATCCAAAGTGAGCGTTTGCCTCTGTTGGCAGCCCGGGAGCTGCGAGCTGTGGTGTGCTGAGATCCCCTGGGAGAGAGGCTGGTGCAGTGGGCAGGACCTGCTGCTGGGGTGTGTGTGTGACCCCCCTAAATGAGCAGCAAGGTGGCTGCCCTTGAGCCATCGCCTGAACCTCGTGGGCTAATCTAAGTGGCATCCCGGGGAGTTGTGCTGCAGCGTTCAAGGCAGCAGCACAAACTGATGTGACTGATGGTATTTGTGGATTATATCAACATCAGTGGATTATCTGCAGCAGCAAGAGGAGGAGGGCTGGAAACAAGAATGAATAACATGCTAAACAACTAAGTAAAAGTGGCTAATGAGCAGGAAAAGTGGGAGAATTATAGACTGTAGGGTTCACAGTTGTTGTATACTTGACATCCTTTTGGTAATTTCTGTAAGAAGGATTGGGAGAACCTAATGGAGGGATGACAGCAAATATTAGGCAATCTTCTGGAGAATAGAAATAGTTTTAAGCAGGGAGTTGAAGTTTTTGTTACAGCTGGGTTTAGCTAACAGAAGGTGAGTTGGGTTTACCATTGGGAGTGGTAACACCAGGCACAGCTCTTTGTGTCTTGCAAATGAAGAATTTCTGAGCAATGTAATTTGTTCCAGCAAGAATTGGTTTGCTCAAGTGTTTTACTAGTAGCCAAAGGGAGTGAATATTTACAGGAAAAGGCAGGGGAAGGAATTTTATCTTATAATCAAACCCCACCACTGTATTAAAAGCCAGTTTGCTTAAAAGGTGGCATTACTGGACAGCATTGCAGAGAGCTTGAGGTTTTGACTCAAAATAGGTTTGGCAGCACTGAGTAAGAGCCTCATGTGTGTGTTTGTCTGCCAAGCACAGTATTTAAATGATGGGAGCTTGTTTCTTTGTCATTTAGCCCTCTTGCAGAGAGCAGAAAGATCTTAACCAAAAATTACAAGACATTTTGATCCAGAAACTCCCTGCAGCAGCTAAATTGTTGTCTTGCTGTTCATATTTAATGTTATCCTTGGCTCTAGAAATAAGAATTTAAGTGACTTGAGTATCCTGAATGCACGTTTTTGACGGCTTCGGTAGAAGGTGTCATCCCAAGAGTAGCTTCTTCTTAAATAAAAAAATAATTCTGTAACTTTCATGTGTGCACTGTTTCTAGGTGTAGTTATCATAGGCCTAAATTATTTAAACCATAAAGCAGCATCTTGCAGGAAATTTCTATTCGTATGATTTTTTAAAAAAAAACATATAAATATTTCAAGTCTATGCAAAAGACAAACCTTGTATAAAAATACTATATCACCCATGAGTAGGAGAAGTTATTAAAGGTAGGCACAGGCTGAGTAATGAAATGGGGACATCAGGTTCCTCAGAATAGCCTGTTACTAAGGGATGCTGAATCCAAGGNGAGGCCGTGGGGTGACTTGTTCCACTTGTAAATGAAAATATTCCGCTGTAAATAAAAATATTCTAAAGGTTTTGTTTTGTTCCAGATAAATCAGCACGTGGTATCAAATTAAACTTCGTTGTTCTTAGAGTGCACTTTATTGCAGATATTCTGACTTGGGTGCGTTCACACGGGTTTTGCTGAAATTAAGGATTAATTTGCGTGCATAAATAATCCAAAGTGAGCGTTTGCCTCTGTTGGCAGCCCGGGAGCTGCGAGCTGTGGTGTGCTGAGATCCCCTGGGAGAGAGGCTGGTGCAGTGGGCAGGACCTGCTGCTGGGGTGTGTGTGTGACCCCCCTAAATGAGCAGCAAGGTGGCTGCCCTTGAGCCATCGCCTGAACCTCGTGGGCTAATCTAAGTGGCATCCCGGGGAGTTGTGCTGCAGCGTTCAAGGCAGCAGCACAAACTGATGTGACTGATGGTATTTGTGGATTATATCAACATCAGTGGATTATCTGCAGCAGCAAGAGGAGGAGGGCTGGAAACAAGAATGAATAACATGCTAAACAACTAAGTAAAAGTGGCTAATGAGCAGGAAAAGTGGGAGAATTATAGACTGTAGGGTTCACAGTTGTTGTATACTTGACATCCTTTTGGTAATTTCTGTAAGAAGGATTGGGAGAACCTAATGGAGGGATGACAGCAAATATTAGGCAATCTTCTGGAGAATAGAAATAGTTTTAAGCAGGGAGTTGAAGTTTTTGTTACAGATGGGTTTAGCTAACAGAAGGTGAGTTGGGTTTACCATTGGGAGTGGTAACACCAGGCACAGCTCTTTGTGTCTTGCAAATGAAGAATTTCTGAGCAATGTAATTTGTTCCAGCAAGAATTGGTTTGCTCAAGTGTTTTACTAGTAGCCAAAGGGAGTGAATATTTACAGGAAAAGGCAGGGGAAGGAATTTTATCTTATAATCAAACCCCACCACTGTATTAAAAGCCAGTTTGCTTAAAAGGTGGCATTACTGGACAGCATTGCAGAGAGCTTGAGGTTTTGACTCAAAATAGGTTTGGCAGCACTGAGTAAGAGCCTCATGTGTGTGTTTGTCTGCCAAGCACAGTATTTAAATGATGGGAGCTTGTTTCTTTGTCATTTAGCCCTCTTGCAGAGAGCAGAAAGATCTTAACCAAAAATTACAAGACATTTTGATCCAGAAACTCCCTGCAGCAGCTAAATTGTTGTCTTGCTGTTCATATTTAATGTTATCCTTGGCTCTAGAAATAAGAATTTAAGTGACTTGAGTATCCTGAATACACGTTTTTGACGGCTTCGGTAGAAGGTGTCATCCCAAGAGTAGCTTCTTCCTAAATAAAAAA
This sequence comes from Aegithalos caudatus, assembly GCA_013389925.1. Lineage (NCBI taxonomy): Eukaryota > Metazoa > Chordata > Aves > Passeriformes > Aegithalidae > Aegithalos > Aegithalos caudatus. The sequence goes on from WEIU01004128.1 coordinate 531,815, forward strand.
ATAATTCTGTAACTTTCATGTGTGCACTGTTTCTAGGTGTAGTTATCATAGGCCTAAATTATTTAAACCATAAAGCAGCATCTTGCAGGAAATTTCTATTCGTATGATTTTTTAAAAAAAAACATATAAATATTTCAAGTCTATGCAAAAGACAAACCTTGTATAAAAATACTATATCACCCATGAGTAGGAGAAGTTATTAAAGGTAGGCACAGGCTGAGTAATGAAATGGGGACATCAGGTTCCTCAGAATAGCCTGTTACTAAGGGATGCTGAATCCAAGGTAAAAAACTCCTGTTTCTTCTCGTTTCTAGTTTTTTTCAGACCTATTTAACTATGCCTTGAATATATCCAATCTAATGTTGATGATGGTAGTTACTGTGGATAATGATCAGCTGTTGCAGCAAAAGGATTCACTCAGATTTTTAATTTAGGAAGCAGAATGCTGATTTTTTTTTTATAAACTTGGCCAGCAAGCAGAAACCAAGATGATGGCAGTCTTGGATGTCACTTTAGTCTTCTTTCTGCTTTCCCAGGGATCAGCAATAGTACTTGGAGATTTAAGTGGTTTGGTCAGCATTACCTTTTTCAGCCTTTATATTTCCATAATAGTTCATAAACCTGCAAATAATGGTCTGCTCTAAGCTGAGCCAAAAATGAGTAATTTCCTTTTTTCTCCACAGTACCTCAGAATTAGTCTGTAAGATTCTCCTCAATGGAAGAATGAGACATGTAATATAGTGGAACCAGGGCTCATGAGAGAACCAAAATTAAATTAAAATAATCCTAAGAATTCTGGTTCGGGTTTTTTTCTGCATGTGCAGAGTAGTCCCTTCATCCTTCATCTGCCCAGTTGCCATTTTAATAAGCTTTTAGGTGTTTATTAGAATATGTGCCATTAACTTGCATCTGTTTTCCTCTGCAGGAAATTGGCTATTATCATCTGTTTTCTTCCCAAATTATTGGCTATTCCCTGTATGAGACTTTACCCTCTTAAATACAGTATTAAATACGGTGTTGATGCAGGCACAGTCATCTTGTGCCTGTTCTGTTTTCCTGCCGTTGCTGCAAACAAATGTGAAGAATCTTTCCAAAAAGAAAAATCCTCAAGGATCCTTCATTAGATGTACTCCTGGGAATTGGTAATAGATACTTGAATATCATTCATTTTAGGAGCAGGATTTTTGATGCCTATTAAAATCAAGGTGCACGCTAAATATTTACCCTGTTTGTTTGGAAATGTGTGTTCCTTTTCACAGAGCTGCTCGTGCAGAGGAAATGCACAGCTCCCCAGAGCACCAGAGCAGTGTTGCACAGGGATATCAGGGTTTGCACTGAACTGAGCCCTTCCATTTCCCAATTCCCAAATGCAGGCCCTTGGCTGGCCCCGTGCAGGAGCAGATGGTACAGCAAGAAGAGCTCGCGAGTTCTGGGGGCCAAGGCTTGCAGCAAGCAGGGAAAGAAAAAGGAAATGTTAATTTAGTAACTTGAAAAAATCCCCTGATAAAGAGAAGGGAGAAATGCCAATGGGAAGAAACAATAGTGTTGCTCTAAAAGTGGTGTTCTAAGCTCAAACCTAGGAGTGAAGCTGTCCTGATCTCATCTGTGCAAAGTCTGTAAAATCCAATTACTCTGATATCTGGAATTTAAATAACTAGAAACTTTATGTCTAGTCTTGTCTTGCTTTTAGCTTTCTTTACAGTGGGGAAAAAACTGTCCAAGTCAGTGATAAGGAACCATTTTATTTGGGGAGGAGTTTGAAACACCACCCAAGAATGATGTCATTCCTGACACTGTTCATATCCTGATTGGAAATCTGCAATGGTATTAGGAATGCTGTATCTTTATAAACCTATTAGGCATTGTTTGAGGTGTTCTAAAACAAGTCTTGGCTATAATATAGAGCAGCTTGCTGTGTTTAGAGAAGACTGATCTACTTTTTAACTACAAAAAAAAACAAAACAAAACAAAAAACCATTACTCAGAAGATCTGGTAAAGTGATAGTGATAGATTTTAGGCTACAGTGCCTTTTTTTAAATGTGTTTAAAATGGAAAAGGTACCGAGGTCTTTGCAGGTAAAATCCAATGCCATACCTTAAAACATTAAAGGAGAAAAGACTTGGAAGCATCTGAAAAGGAAGTGGATTGTTAGAGTTGCTTGAGAATTTCTTTTGCTGTCTGTTTAGGTAATCATAATTAAAAAATGCCTGAATGATCTTAATAACACATGATTCAACTGACAAGCACTAATTGCTCTCTATCAGGCCAAGAGAAGATGAATGTTGTCAAGAAAACCACAAGTCAGACAAGCTGATTCTCTTCTAGTCTGACACCATGTTCCCATGTACAAACCAGTTTTTACTGGAGTCTTTCCAACATCAAAAGAAAATCCTTGCCTTCCCATTAATTTTCGTTGCTGGCAGGCTCGAGCTGTTTGTGACGAGTTACTTTCGTTACTATTGCTGGGCTGCTCATGCACAGGGTTGTGCAAAGGCAAAAATGTAAACAGGTTTCTCAACTTCTCCTTATCTTTGTAGTTAAACTGAGCACATTCTTACACTGAAATATAAAGCATGAGGGATAAAAAAAAACCACCTTTTTAAAAAAAAATTGTCAGAGCAATCCTTTTCTTTTTTTCTTTGCCCTGCAATGTGCAGTGCACTGGGCCAGGTAGGATAGAATTATTTTTTCTTCAAAGATCTTCTTTTTTTTTTCAAGACAACCTATGCAAATGATGTCGTTGCAGTGAAAAATCCCAGTTTTGTATAGCAGATGCTATCTGGCAGGATTTCCTGCTAGGTGATGTGTATCTAGTGCCATTTTTTTCATTTATTTTAAAGATGCCTTTTTTGTCTGTGCTCTAGTCAAATGAAAAACTTGTCCTTTGTTGCTTGACTTTACTCTGTTTCTTGATTTAGATACAAGCAGTAGGAGATATTCCACATTGTTTCATACTTTCCATTTATATTTGGACATGGGTTGCTACATGGTGTTGTAAGGGCATGGGTCACTTGGGCAACCATCTACCCAGATAAGTCTAGTGACCTTTCTTGTAAAAATGGCTTAAAAAACAGTGCCTGCTTTAAATTCTGACTTAGTCACTCCAGTGTTAATTTTGAAGGGAGTTATGTTTTAATGTAGGTGTGAGGCTCTTAAAAAAAAAAAAAAAAGAAAAACCTGGGATCTTTCTGTAAACAGAATATCTCCTTTAACCAGGTATTTAAAGTTGGATCATTAAGCCTCTCCCCAGAGCTCAGTACTGCCAATTCATCTTTTAATTAGTTTTTCTGAGGAAGAGGGATATTTACTTGGTTGTGAATGCACCCTGCTCTCTGGAAGGACATTGACTCAATCCACTTTCTGGTTTTATGGAGAAGAATGGAAATCAACACCTTAAAACTTCACCATAATTCTCAAACTTCAGTTCTTAAACAGCACTGTCAGTTATCAATCTTTGGAATACTTCCCTGCCATGTTTGAGGGCTGTTTTAACAATTTGATGGCCACCTTTAGGGTGTCTGGAAACAGGGAATCTTAAAAGGACTTTGTGCAAGTTGAAACTGGGAATTGTCACTCAAATTTGGCACTTTAAACAGAGTCAGCATCTTGGTGCTAAACCTGGTATGGAACCAGAGTGTAATGAACTCCTTTTCCTTACCAGATTTGCTGGTAACAAAACTCTCTTGCTGAAGGGTAATGTTGAAGTGCAGAGGGAGGGATGGGTGATGAACATGTGAAGGGAGCACTGAGCATTCCTGACTTGTTTTCCAGCAGGTCCCAGTCCCCCCTATTTACAGGGTCACCCTTACAGATATTGTTCCCCAGTGCTTGGCTCACTGACAGTGGAAATAAGTAAATAAATCAGAGCAGAGAGGCAAGTCCATGAACTGACAGTGGGTTGATTTGTCATTTCAAATCTCCTGAAAACAAAAAAGTACCTGTGTTTCTGTGTCAAAACTATTATCAAATCTATCTGAAATTATAATAATCTCTGACAGTTTAACAACATCACGGGTTATAAAAAGCATCACTGTAAGTTCCTTTTCTCAATTTTTGCATGTGATGGGGGGAAAAACAAATTCCCTTTTTCCTCAGATGGTGCCCAGTGCTGCTGGTGCTGCACACCAGGGATGAGGGGACGTTTTCAAATTGAAGGGCAGAGCCCTGTGCTGTCAGCTGGAGTTGATCCTTTTTAGGCAGCAACAGGAGAGGATTTGTTTGTTCCTACTTCAGAGTTTTCTGCAGAAAATAATGAGAACCCTAGAGTCTGTCCTGCAATGACAAAATCCTTTGCTTCTGTAGAAAAGTGAACAACTATTTAAAAAAGGAACAGGGGGGAGGAGGAGGGATTAGCGTGGAGACTATAACTGTGTTACCTGAAAAGCACCAGCCAGTCATGGGGTATTCTGAAAATAGCCCTGATCAAATCTAGTTTCAATTTTTCACAGTGGTTTAGATAGGATAATTCTGGCATGTATTTGAGTAAAATGTATTTAATATAATATTGCTCTGGCACCTTCTGCTGTACAGAACAGAGCAGTGTCAGGGTATCTGTAATACCAGAGTTCTTACATTTTGTGATAGTAATTTTTTTGCAGTGGATTATTTGAGAAATAATTTGGCAGTTTATTCCGTAGAAAGTCCTAAAGTCCCAAAGGCAGGTATCAAGCTGGTCTTGAGGAGCAGATCTCCCCACTGGGCTCTGGTGGGCTGAGCAGCCACATAGAGGGGACATCCTTGGTTCTGCAAGCATGAATACAAATAGAGTCTGAGTGATCAGATAACTTCATGCAGAGGGTGCTGGCAGCTCTGGGATGTGTCAGTGACACGGTGTCCCTGCACTGGGGCTGTGTCCCTGTGCCCAGGACAGCTGCCCAGCAGCCCTGCAGGTGCTGAGGTGTCAGTGTGTACCTTTGGTGCACGGTGTGTGTCTGGTGAGCTGTTCTTTGGCACGGCACAGCCGGGCAGCAGCGTGCCAAGCAGTGATAAGCAGTGCCATCTAGGGTTGAGCCTGGCCAGGAGCTCATCCTCAGAGCCCTGGCTCAGCTCTCAGCCCCAGCCCAGCCCTGGAAGGTGTCCAAGGGCAGAGTGTGTCATTGCTCACACAGAAATACGGTTTTCTTTAGATGATAATGTGTATTCTAAAAGTACCGAACAGCACGCCCTGAATCTCAGCAAGAACTTCTAATCCTGTTTTATCCAAAATACATACCTGTGCCAGGGAGACTTAAAGGTTGTTTTTGCTGGGTCTGTGATGTTAAATGAAGTCTGGGGTGTTCCATGGAGTGTAGGGAGGGGATGAGGCATTTGGGTTGTTCTCACCTTCTGGCTGCTGCATGTGGGAGAACTTCTGCTTGAGGAAAAGTTACTGCATGTATTTGAAGAGGAATAATGGAGTGTCATCATGTGGTTGAGCAGACCTGCCCACACCAGATGAGTTGCCCAGAAGTCACTGAGTATCCTGTCTGGGTCTTGATGGCACTGCAAACCTTATCTTTTTTGGAGGTGGGATTGGAATTAACAATTTCATCCTTTCCATGGGGCAATATGTTTGAAGTTCAGAGCAGCAGAGTCCTCTCACAGCGCATTCGTGTTTATGCCACGCATCTCCATTCCTCCTGCTTTGCAGCTGAGGCATTCCTTAGGGACAAAGTCTGTGGAAAAGTCAACTGCAAAACTGACCCAGAAGGAAAAAAAAAATTTGTTTTACAGATGAGGTCTGTGTGTAGCTTTGGGGGAACTCATTAAACTTGACAGCAGATGCTCTGGTCTTGTCAGCACCATCCAGAAAGGCCTTGTGGTTTGGGCCTTGGATTGCAGTTTCCCACAAACACCCACATTATTTTAGGGTAAGGAACTGAGGAAGGTGCCAATGTTGAAGTTCTGTCCTGTCCTTGTGTGCCCAGACTGCCCAGTTCTGGTGCTTTCTGGGGACACTGGAGCACAGCCTTTGCACAAAGCCATGGAGGGCGAAGCGAGCCCCAGCCCTGCTCCCTCCAGTCCCCATCCACACACAAAGTGCTGCCTTTCTTCAGGCAAAATCAGGAGCCAGTTCCCAGCTGCTGGGGTGCCTGTGGGCAGGCTTAGGTTTGCATTAATTTTCAGCAATGTTTAAGTTCAAATGACTCTGACTTAAAACACCAAAATCATACTTTTGTGGATAGAAACAACTTACTTCCCAAAATGCTGAGCAGTCTGTGCCACCTTCTGTTGCCAAATTATAGCACAATGTACAGTGTTCTGTGGATTTTTCTTTTTCTTCATCTACTGGGAGGTTTTTCTGTGTAGAAAACCCTCAGTATGGTGAAGGAATGTAGTGAATTTATGTGAGGAGAGGGGCTGGAGGAACAGAGCCACATCTGTCAGGTGCAGCTTGTGCTCTGCAATTCTTGTGAAATCTGTGGGCTTGAAGGGCCCCTTCTGACTTGTGTAGTCAACCTTTCTTCAACTTTCAGTTCATATTGAAAATTATTCATTTTCCAAGGAATTTACTTGCCTTTTGGTTGTGTGCTTTAGCCAGGGGGGGTTGACAGTGAGCTCAACCTACTTAAAAGGCAGTGATTTTAGAGATGCCCTCCACCCCACCCCAAAGCAGCAAGCGTGGTTTGCCTTGGCATTCCAGATCCCTGTTTCTTTCTGTTGTAATTTCTCTATTTGCTAGCTTCAGGCTTGCTGGCTTCCTTATTTATTTTAAATTTTTTAACTCTTCAATCTTTTTCCTCTGAAAAGAACTGGTATAAACTTCTTCAGCGTTGTTCTTTCTTGGCTCTCCTGATCAAATGACTAAAGGCTGGAGTGGGAAGAATGTCTGGCCTTCAAGTCTGTGATCTGCTGATTCATAGATAAATATCCTATAAAATACATAGTTGAGCTGCTCTAAGTTTAGGGCTGAATATTCTTTCATGATCTGTTTGGGAAAGCAGCCACAACTTGAGTCAGACTTTCCAGTTCAGTATGTCTTGGTTCCAGTATGATTAAGTTCATCAGCCTGACTGCAAGTGAAGTCCTGGTTCTTGCTCCTGTGTGCTGAACTCATCCAAGTGCCCTTACACTGTTTGGAGAGCCAGGTGAGCCAGCCTTGATACCCCCCTGGCAAAGCTGCATCACCGTGGGCCTCAAATAGAAATATTGTGATCCTGGAGCATTTGAAACTCATCCTTGCAGGGGCCCAATTAAATAAATTAGGCCTGGATTCAAAGTATTAAAAAGAAAAGTCTGTCTATCAAACTGTTTAAGAGTATGGGCAGAGAAAAGCCCAAAAATTCTTTGTTCCCCCCCCCTTTTTTTTTTTTTCCTTGCTCCCAAAAGGGAAGTTCAGAGAGGAACTGGTCTGTGTAAGTGTTTAGTTTTCTGTGGTGAAGCAAATAAATATTTTTGTAAAATTTGCACTTGTGGGGAAAGAGAGAAAAGAGAATAATGAAGATGAGTGCTGAATACAGTGATACGTGGTCCCTGCTTGGTTTTTTTGTGGAAAAATATAATTATGTAGCAAAATAAATTATGTACAGTCTGAGAAGCACTTGTTTTCTTTCTTGATCTTGTTAAAGCATTTCTTAACACAATGGCTTTTTTTCTCAAGTATTAGCATTAATTACTGAAAATGTTAATAGGTTTTGTGGATTGTACAAGTGGGAAGACTAGCAACAACCTGATATTTCAAAAGAAAAATAATATTCCATCCTCTAGATTCAAAGATAATTCAAGAAAGTAATAAAAGCTTGTGAAATCATACGGAAGAAAGCTTTATGTCACTTCACTCCTTCATCAGATAGAAAGCAAATAGCTCATTTTCATTGGCCAAAACTCTGTGTCTTGGAAATGACCCTGTAGTTTTTTATTTTGCAAGTCTCTGATTTTCCTGCATTTCAGTGGTCCCTTCCCTCCCCTCCTGGAGCAGAAATCTCGCACCCTCTGAGTCTCGGGGTGCTCTGGCACTTGGGGCTGCTGCTTCCTGCAGCACCAACCATCCCTCTGTAAATCACTCTGTAAATCACACACTGCAGGGCTTCATTAAAAATTTGGAGAACCATCATGACTGGGCTGATGATCTCATTTTATCCATACATGGTGCTTATTAAATAAATACCTTTGAAGCGTAGGAAACCGTCTGGGGACCGACTTGTGTTTCTTCCTCTGCTCTGTTATCTTAATTTGATTGGTAGGACAGAAGTCCTGAAAATATTTTCTAAGGGAAATATACATTGGAAATAAAGCAGTGCTATTCTTAGCTCCCTTTGCAAACTTCCTACTTTTTCTTTTCTTTTTTTTTTTTTTTTCCTTTTTTTTTCCCTTGTAACTTTGCTGTTCTTCAGGTGCTTTAACTTTGTATGTACCCTGATTTCCCCTGAGGGGAGGATTTGCTGAAGTCCTGAGCATGGTTCAGACCCGACTCCAAGGCAACAGGAGGTTTTCCAAGAACTAATCCTGCCCGTTTCTGTGAGAGTCCTTGTCAGCACATTTTTTTTTTTTTGCTGTAATGAAACGGTGAATAAACCCGAGTATTTTTGGTAACAGTGGTACACCACACCTCCAGGGAGCCTGTCCTTTCAGGATGGGTGCTCTTGGAGACTCAGGAATTGCACATCTTGTGCATGTTTGTGCTTCAGTCATGAGGATGTGTTTGTGCCAACAGGCTGGGACAGAAGCTCTTGGGAGTGAGCTTTTATTGTTTCACCAGGAAAAGGACTCAACCTCTCATCTTCTGTTGTTAATTGGTTAGCTGGAAGTCAGAGCTCTGAAACCTGACTGAAGGTATCACCTCCTTAGGTTTGTGCACCTTTGGAGGCATCCAGAGGGAAGATCCTGCCATTGTGGGCACATTGGATGGGAGAAATCCCCAGTGTGATGCTTGGTGTCCTGCCTGAGAAGGGCCTGTCACCCATACTGTGCCTTCATCCTAGCAGAGTATTGGGGCTCCCCCAGCATGACTTCTCAGTGCTGTACCAACTTTGCAATGGAAATGCCCCTTCTGAGCATCCCAAAGAATCATTTTGGCTGTTCCTCCTTAATTCAGACCCTCCCAATTCAGACTGAGTCACTCTTTGCTTTAGCAGTGTTGCTTGCAGCATGACATGAGCTCTTAGTTGCCAGGCCTTGTAGAAGGTTCCTGTGTTAGTAAAGTCAACAAGTGCTTTGCACAAGGATGTAGCTACTCATCTAAGCCTTAATTTTTACATATTGGTGTTGTCACCTGTGCAAAGCCAGCCTCTGTATTTGACAGAGGGAGCAGCAGCTGGAAAACTCCTGAAGAAAAGGAGGAGGAACCACCCAGCATTTAGCCCAGCGTTGCTGCACATTGTGTTCTGGACTTCCCAAATTGGATTGAACAGTTTGATTGAAAAGATTGTCAGCACTATGCAAATGAGAGGGAGAAGTGAAAGTGCATCTCGTGCAAGTAATTCCTATGTAGATAATTTGCCATAAAAATTTATATTGCAGTCCTTAAAACCTTCAGAGATTTATTCTGTCTAGGGAAAGGTGATTTATATGGTATTAAAACACTTTTTATGTTCCAGTCCTTTAGATTTAATGTTTATTGCCTATAAAAATGAAATCTTCCTGTGGATATTTAAAAGTTTTGGTACTGTGTGAAATATATATTCAGCTTAGAATCTGAAATGCTTTAGAGATGCAGTAAATAAGTGATGGAGTGTTACCTCAGGTTCACCAGCCTCGGCAGTCCAGCCTTACTCCAGGGCTGAATCCATTATGAAGGTGGCATTCTGCTTACCTTAGACATATGGTAAAGGAGAGCATGTAATGACAGAAGTAATGTGGAATTTTGTCATTCTGTTTTGGCTGACTATTTAGGGTGCTTTGTATGTTTGGTTTTTTTGACTGATGTGCGTAGTGAGTATAAAAATGCAGCAGTAGCTTTATTCCTTACCCACAAAGGGCTGGATTAAAGCACAAGATTAGGGCACACTGCAGGGGTGTGAAAAGAAGGAAAGGCATTTTGCATCATTTCTCTAAATATCCTCTACCCGTGGTAATGGGGGAGCAGGAGTGGCAGTGCAGGGCTGCTGCAGGCCCTGTGGGTAGATGGGCAAGGAGGAGTCGGTTTCTCATCTAACTGTTGGTCATTTTTGCTATCTCTGTTATTGTCTGGGCAGAGACACAGAAGAAACTGTACTGCCTTGAAAGCATAATCCCCAACCTCACCCCCTCTGCTTTTATCATGGACAATTTTCTAGAGCATAATCTGTCTAGAAATGTATCAAATACCAAGCATGGAGCACAGAGCAGCGGATCAAGTGAGGCTTTACACAAAAATAGGAAAGTGTGTGTAGGTGGTTGTTTTGCCTTGTAGCTTCTGTAATGGTGGTGCCCTGGAGAAGTAACTGAGGTAACACACTTTGCTTCTTCCCAAACGTTTCCCAGCATTTCAGGGTCCATCCCACAGTAAACCTGAGCCTGTTCAGCCCTAAAGAGTGTCCTGCTGAGTGCTGAGGGAGATCAAGGAAAAGCTTTGGGGATTTTTCATCTGCAGCTGCAGGTGGATCACTTCACGTGGAGCACAAAGATCAAAGATTGATTTACAGTCAGGTAACTCATACACCCAGAGATGATGTGCAGAATAGCACTGAGGGCTCACCAGCACTGCTTCATTTACATCAAACAGCAGCCAGCTATCCCTTCCCAAATTGCTGTTTTCTAGCAGGAATCTAACATTCCTGTGGGTGCCTGGAGCCCCAAGCCCTGGTCCCCGGCGTTCTCACACCTCTGCCTCCTCCCCGTGTGGGAAGAGATGGGAGATGCAACTGGGATGTCGCAACAGCAGGCAGCCAAGGGGATGGCAGCAGTTCAAGAGGAACTCTGCTGAAACTTCCCAGGGCTGTAACTGTCTGTGCCCTGGCACGTGAAAGCCAAGGAAGCGTTGGAGTAGCAGTAAAAGTCAGGGATGTAAATGCAGCACTTGATGCTGCATGTTCAGCAAAGGTGTTTTGTTTGGTGTTGAGAGGCGCAGGCAGCCAGGTGTGAGTGGGTAAGGCAGCTCTCAGAATGGGACAGACAGCAAAACAGACCAGAGGAGGGTCAGAATAAAACCTTTGTTTAGAAAATACACAAACAACCAACCTCCCAACAAAACCTAACACACCCCTCCCCTCCGTTTTTATTTTGGCCTGCAGAAGAACTTTGGGAAGCCAGGATCGTATTCTGAATGTCTTTTTCCAGGTGTTGTGAAAGAAGTGCTTATAGGGTTGAGAAATATATTTTAGCTAAATTTAAATGAAAAACAAAAGCTGAAAAAATGCTCAGGCAGTAGCTGGTGGTTGTTGGTCTTGTTTCCCTCGTTGTCCAGGTTTACATCTCTAACCTGAGGTGCATTTCAGGCTTCTCTTCCCCAGTGCTGGTTCTGTGGACCCAGAGAATTTTCTGCAAGGTGTTCTCAGTCATCTGCTTTGGATGCCTGTCCATAATGCAAAAATTAAACTCTCACATTTTTTGTGTACTGAGATCTGAAAATCCTTAAGAGGTTTTAGGCTCTCTGGGATGCTGCTGTTGGAGCAGATGTCTACAGATGTCTTTGTGTAGAAAAAAATTACTGTTTTATTTAGATTATCCTTTGTGCTTATCGCCCAGATACACTTCCAAAACCCAGCTCTGGTGGTCTGATAATTCCATGGTTCTGTGGAGTTTCATATTTGTTCACTTGCTGCATTTGCAATAAGCTTAGTAGCTACATGTACACCCAGAAATGAGTTTTCTTTTAAATACATAGATGTTCTTTAGCTACATCTTTTTTTTCATCTTTTCCTAATCATGAAGGATCTAAACTGAGCAAGAAAGAAAATCAGTTTCAAAGTGAAACCTCTGTTGTTTGATACAATGTGTAGCATGTTGTGTCATCTCAAAAAAGGCATTTTTGGATCAGTTTCATATTGTCAGGCCTGGGGCTTTATAGTGTTCCATCGGTTTTCTCAGCAGAAGTGTTTACTGGCATTTGGATGAGGGTGTCCAACCTCTTGTCTGCATATATGAAAGCTAAAATTTGGCTTCTCTTCAAGAGTGTCTAGATAAAGGATGAGGTACTAGAGGCAATGAATCTGAGAGAGTAGCTCAGAGGTAATCCAGCTATTTATTTGTGGTTTGCTGAAAAAGCACATAGGGATGGAGAAATGGCAACAGCAACTTCAGGCTCTTCTAAAAACCTGCAGTTTGCTGCTCTAGGTCACAAAGTTCAGCACTGGTTTGGGGTCAAAAATGTGTTTGTGATTAAATACATAATATAGACAGGGAATTGTTCACGAGGACCTGACTTTTCTTCCCCAAGGACTCTGATAATCCTAGAATCATAAAACAGAGTTGGCTTGGAAGGCATCTTGAAGATCATCTACTTGATTTCAGCCACAGCAAAAGAGAGAGGAGGCATTTCCATTTTATCAGAAAGTGGTGCTCTTTATTTCAGTTTTCATAGAGGAGAGAGAGATGTGTGTGCATTTATATATGGACTGAAAATCACTGTATGACAGTGCCTGGCAAAGACACAAACATAAATGATTTCTTGGTAACGAGATCACTTGTGTCCCTGGTACATCATCTACCTCCCCAAACTGTCGGGAAGCAAAAATTACTGTATTGGAGATAACTGTATTTGTAGTTTCTTTCTGAGCGTGGGGAGGGAATGAAGTAATCTGTTCCATCAGCTTGTAAAACTGAGCTAATTAACAGACAATCAGCACTGATTGAGACAGCTGCATTCTTTACTGCGGGATTGTAAACACAGAGTCTTCACAGAATTGTTTTTACTGCCCTAAAGTGCAAGAAATTGAAATTGTATTTGATAGCCAAAATTAAGGACTTTTTAGTGCCAGTGTATCATAGCGAGGTTGACAGTGCCACTGCAGCTAAATCTGTTGTTTTCATTCTAGGGTGATTTGTTACACTGAATAGTGGAGGAACTCTGTAAATTATCACCAAACATTTTTTTTTTCTGGTTAAAAAAGTCTTTTAGCTGTCCTGTCTACTTTAGCTGTGATCATGGAGCAAGTAGATATTGGCTGTCCATGGCTTGGTGCCTTCTTGGAGGCATCTCCTGATTGGAAATGCAAGATATGCAGTGTTTAAAAATTATTTTGTAAATGCCTTTCATAATACATCACTTCTGGAAGGTCTTTAAATATTTCCTGATGTACAGTTTAGAGTATGCTATTAGAAATGTTGGTTTAAAAACAGTCAGTCCATGTTAAAAATACAGAGAATAGTCCTTGTGGCTCTGAACCAGCACCATTATTAGCATGAAGCATGTTAGTTTTTGTTAAATGCAGTTCTGGCTGCTGTCAACTCCAATCCAGCCTCCTTGTGACTGTACATCAGCTAATTTTACTTCATGAGTCAATTCTGCTATTTTCCTTTTCATGTCACAGAAAATGAGCTTAACTAAGTACTGCAATATGTTGTTGGGAAACACCTAGAAAAGGCATTCTGCATTCCACCGCCTCTGCCTCTCGATTTCAGTTCAGCCTCAAGTGGGGTTGGTATCTATTTATGCTGGACTGTAATCATCCAGATTAAATATTAAAAAAAACCTGTAAAAAATTTCTGAAAGGCTTCAAAAGCTGGTCTTCTCTTTAATTGTCCAAAGTATCACGTTTTTGTGATATTGTCCAAAATATGTCACGTTTGCTGTTGGCATTAAATGCCAGATACACATTTCTCGTCGTGTGTTGTCATGCCAAACTGAGTCAATGTTTGGGACTTAGATCAGAAAGGATGCTAAGATGCCTAAATGGGACTTTTTCGTAGTAGGAAAAGCCTAAATAAAGAAATTGTTGCTTTCTTGTTTCCTATTTATATCTATAATTTTTTAGAAAACATCCACCAATTGCATTCACAGGCAGCTTCTCAAAAAAAGCTGTATTTTTGCCATCATGGGAAACTGCCTAAACCTTACAGCAATGCCCAGAAAGTCAACAAACTCAGTCCAAGGGAGGAAGCATGTTAGTCAGGAGTCAAGGACCGTTCCCTGGAAACCCTCTGCCAAATACTCTTCCTGCTTAAATTGTTTATCAAACAGCAATTTCATTTGCCAGTAATTTTCTTCTGATCTTGTTTTTGTTACCACTGATTTCTTAACACAAGTTCCCCATCCAGCTTCCTCTGTGTCCCTGTCCCGTGCCCGCTGCTCCACAGGGAGCAAAGACCTCCAGTGAAGGGAAAAATCAGAATTTAAATGTGTCCCTGGATCAGCAGTAAAAGGGGAGGTGAAATTGGGCCTGCTAGAAGAGGGCCACTAGACAGCATTTCCATTATATATTTTATAAGTTTTCCCTAGTGCACATGCCTGTGGTTTAGGATTTTAAACTTATAACAACAAAAAATTCCAAGTTATGCCTAGCCCCATCTTTCCAAACCATATTTGTCATGGTAGGGTAGTTTATTCATCCGTTATCCCATTTCTGTAATGCCCAAAAACATGAGAAGAGAGCAAAACATGAGGTGATTAGTTCAAGTCCATGGTAATTTTTTCCCATCCCTGAAGGAATTGCTTTGTTGAAATGTGGTTTTAAAAGTATTTTTAGGTTGCTTTTTCAGTGTATATTTGTACTTTTGTTGGTAAATATTTTATATCCCAATGTTAGGAAACAGCCGAAGTAGCTTTGAGATTGGAAATTGCATTTGTAGACTGAAGGATTATTGAGTGGTGGCTGGGATGGACTCAGTCTGTAATGGTTAACCTTGTTAAAAAGAACTAAAATTAATAACACATCTCATCAAAGAAAAATCGTGAATTTTTGTTCTAGAAGGCAGTGTAGTTAGGAGTTGGGAGAAGTTGACTAAAAGCTGAACGACGAGTTCATTTTCATTTAGAATAAAAATAAAAAAGCTTGAGGGTTTTTTGTTGTTGTTGGGTTTTTTTCCCCCAAACAGCAAGTTCCCAGAACTCACACTGGAACACACCTGTGTGTGTATATATATTATTGATTTATTGGTGGCAACCTGCACAGCAAGTTATAAATCCTGGTCTGTGTTACAGGACGTGTCTTGCTTAAAGCCTGGTCATGCATCATTTACCTGCACAGCTCAGGCTGGAAACGGGAGGAACTCAATACTGGGAATGATCTAACAGAGCTTAGTTAAAGAGTTGGACTTTCTGATATTTAAACCACTCTTTTAAGACTACATTTTACTTTGATCTGTGGTTGAAAGAATTATTTAATGTAGCTCAGGAATCTGATCTTTCTTGGAGGTAAGACATTTGCTGAAGGTGTGTTCTTACAAAATGGCAGTGAATTCCCTTCCAGCTGAGCACAGGCTGCTTGCATTTGGGCTTAGTAGTGCATTCAGGAGCTTGTACTTGTTCATCAGTTAATTGCCTTTTATTTTATATGTATTTCCAACTTAAGGCCCAAAACTCTTTTTTAAAATCATCTACCAAAACTTTAATTTGTGGATCATGGGTCCTGTGCACCTCCTGGCTGGTTTGCTGGGATCAGAAACACAGTGAATGTGTTTTATGGATCATGGATGCTGTGCATCTCCTGGCTCCCAGTTTGCTGGGATCAGAAACACAGTGAATGTGTTTTATGGATCATGGATGCTGTGCATCTCCTGGCTCCCAGTTTGCTGGGATCAGGGCTGTGGCTGAGCTGTTGGCTTTCCCTCAGTGTCCTTCTCCATTCCCTGTCCCCCATGGGTGTGGAGGGCTGAGGAGGGGACAGGGGACGTTCCTCCTGCCCCTACTGGCTGTGACAGAAGTGGAGGGGATGGGAAGGGCAGCCTGGCCTGGTGGGACCAAGCCTGTCACCATCTCCAGACTGGTTTTGATGTTCTCTGTGGCCACTCCACCCACGGGGTAATTGGCTGCTGTGGTGTGGTCACAGCTATGGTCAGGATGGTCAGCTTTGTGCTGTGGTCAGTCTCTGATCAACCAGTGAGACAGGAGGCCAGGCAGATGGACTTGACACTGGGTCTTGCCCAGGCAAGGGCTGTGCAAGCAGCAGTGAGTTTCCTTTGGTTTCCCATAATTTATTTCGTTTGGCAGAAGGTGCAGTTTGAATCCCCACTGCCCTGTAGCTGCCCTGAAAGTCACAAATACTAAGCTGAGGCATTTTTTTGTTTCTTTCACAGCGATTAAGCAGCAAGTACATGATGAACTTAATTTTATCTGTAGCAAGCCAGCACAGGGCAGTTGAGCAGGTGCTCACAGGGTTGTATTGTGATTTTACACCACAGCCAGTGAGTGGATGGTGGGTGAGCAATTGCTCCAAGCTGGAGCAGCCCTCACCGCTTCCCACTATCCCCTTGCTATATCCATCTGAAATCCTCCCTTCTGGGAAGCCTCACTGCAGCAACACTTAAATTAACTCATTACTTTTTGGCTTTTTCTATTGTGGGTATTGAACTTTTGCTTTTAAGTGGAAGAGTGTGAAAATGCTGGTGTGGGAAGTGGGTGAAGCTGTAGGCAGCTCCCCAGCGGGATGGGAGCTGCAGCCCGGGGATGTGCTGTGCTTGCAGAACCAAGGCAGCCCTCTTCCCCAGCAAAGGGAACTCACTTTTTAGGAAATTTCTGTCCTTCCAAAGTGTGATGAACTGCAGTGCAAAACCAAGCAGAGTGTTAAGTAATGGTGGAGTGGGTTTGCTGACAGATTCTCTGCCGGGTATGGAGCCCAAACTGCGGGTCTTTGGGTGAGGTAATGGGAGCTGGTGGTTTCACACTGTGGAGCTTCTGTGGGAGAGCAGCTCGGGAGAAAGCTGGGAAAGGAGCAGGCTGGGGGATGCAGAGAGCAGGGAGTGCTGCTGGGTCTGGTAAAATCCACCCTTAGAGTGGTTTTTAGCTCGCCCAGTGCTCAAGGTGAATAATGGTGCTGCTGTAGGGCTGAGGTGAGGGTGGACCTGGCAGGAACAAAGGGATTGGTTTGGGGTAGAAACTGAACAAGAGGAGGAGGAGGAGGAGAGAAGCTTTGGGGTGAAGGTTGAGGGTGCTGTGGGTGAAGCCTGAGCCTTATTTCTGGAGAGGGGTCAGAGACCAGGTGGTCACATCACCCACCTGGTGCCACTGTGAGCAGAGACCCTCGGGCCTGGGACTTGTGCAGTTGTTCTGCACCTGGGTTTGAGGAGGATGGAAAGATGGAGTAAATAATGCTGGAGGAAGAAGAACCACCTTTTGAAAGAAATAGACAATGTTTCATTTTCTTGTGTGAGAGAAAAGGCTTGTTCAGTACAGACCTTTGGCATTGGATTCTCTCCAGTTCTCTGCATTTTCTAAAAAGTTCTGAATTCAAGGTGTAGAAGAAAAGACAGAAATAATCATCTTGGCTCTGGCACTGCCAAGCTTTTCTCCTCACAGTGCATTTGCTGCTGGCGTCAGTATCTGTGTGGCTTCTTTCTGCTGATTGTAGCTCCTTTTGAAAAGCCACTGCTACCTTTCCCCTCTTTGGGGGAAGATAGTTTGATAGGCATTGCTTACATTTGTGGCACTGGCTGTTCTCGTGAGCAGACAAAGCCACAACACCCCTTCTTTTTTACATTTTCCTTTTGTTTTGGGGTTTTTTTTAGTAGTCTGCTAATTAAGGTAATTTTATTGATGACTCCATTGGCACCTCTGTTCTTGCTCTCTTTGTTTTATGCAGTGGCCCCCACACACATTGACTCCCTGTCCCAAAAGCATTGTGTAGAGCCCTAAATTTGTTCCAGTTAAAGCTTATTTAAAAACTTCTTTGGAGTCAAATGACTTCAGTATGCGGAAATAAAATGTGTTTATTGAAATGTTGTAACTAATTCTACGTGTGAAAGGTATTTGCATCAGTTTGCCAAGTGGCAAAATGCTTCCTAAGAAATGTGTTTCAATGCTTGTGGGTTTTTACTGTTTTTTTTTTCCTTCCTCTGGGAGTGTAAATTGCAGGTATTCTGGTTTTTGTTATTTGTTCAGCAGTCACTGTTGAGTTGTAAGATGTGATCGTGGTGCTTGAGACGTCGTGCTCTTGTTGAACTGTCTGGTCTTTCCTTTGGCTTGTTTTAGAAAGGGGCTTTACAGCAAGGCTGACACAAACTCTGCTCACAGAATCCTTACAATGTTTTACCTTTCTAAGCACTTTCAGCTTAGAACTGGGACTGGCCTTTCACAGTCAAAACAGACATTAATAAAAATTCCCAGTGTCAGCTCTGTGGTTTCTCCCCCAGTCATAATCCAGAGCTTTATCAGGTGAACGTGGCTTTGTTTTTCCAGAGGAACACACCAGGCTTGAAAAGCAGTTTATAATTTCTGAAATAATCTGTATGTTGGCTTCTGGACAGGTGCAAATGATGGGGGTTTGAGTCTGAAGGGTGGATTGCCTCATGGAGCAGTCAGGGAAATGTAAAATTTCCCCAAGACAAGTGTGCAGCATTGTGCAACCTGCTTCTACACTGGTGGTGTTCTGGCACGGGGAAATTTTCCTTTGACAGGAAATTAAAAATTGCAAAAAGCTACATTGAGAGCTTTGATAGATCTGACAAATGCAATCCTGTGAGAGCATGAAAACAGAAATGAAACTTCCAAAATCTCCATTCAGTAGCAGATTATCAATAGGTGGGGGTTTGGATTGAACTGGTGATAAAGGGAAATACCTGAAGTACACAGAAACAGGATTTCAGGGGAAATGGTTGATCTAAATTCTACATTTACTGGTAGAAAATTCCTAATCTACGTGAAGTTGTGGTTTGTGTCAGTCCTTGTAATAAGTACAATGAGGTTTATGGTGAATCACAGAATCATTAAGGTTGGAAAAGGCTGAGATCATCAAATCCAACCTGTGACTCTACCTGATCTCTACCTTGACAACTAAACCAGAGCACTGAGTGCCACATCCAGTTGTTTCTTGAACCTTTCCAGGCATGGGGACTCCATCACCTCCCTGGGCAGTCCTTTCCAATGCTCTGACCACCTTTTCTATGAAAAAATTCTTCCTGCTGTCCTGTTAATCTCTGCAGCCATGCTTAAGGCTTTCAAAAGCACAGCTTAGGCTTTGCATCCATGTCTGGAAGCCTACCAGGAAATAATCAGTCTGTCTTCAAGTTGTGATACGTGTTTCTTGCTCCACTGTAGGAGCTTTGTGGTAATTTAAGCAGCAAGGATTAAACATTTAAATATGGGAGAATTAGAAAAGTTTGGGATACAGTTATGTCACATCACTTATAGATGGTTATTACAGGTTTGTGTAACTTCTTCCATGTGAGCCATGGGAATACTGGTTCAAAGCAGAGACTGAGGACTGGTTATGGTTATTGGAGCAGCTTTTAGGGGAATTGGGATGCTGAAGTATGGTGGTTTCTTTGGTTGTGAAATGCCCACGGCAGGGCAGTGGCCTGTAACTGTTAGAAGCAGGTGAGGGAACAGAAACTTCATAAATAGCCAAGAAAGTTCATTTTCTTTCAAACATTGTTTTCCTAAGTGAGTAATTTTTAGGACTCAGTTCAGCTCCCCAGCAGCTCCCAGGTCTCAGGCATGGAAGGGCTGACTTGAATCTTCTTATTATGGAAAGGAAAGGCCTTGTTGTGCTGAAGTGGGCAGTGGTGCAGACCTGCTGCTGGGTGATTATCAAAGAATGCATCTGGTAGGCAAAGACATGTCAGCTGTAAAGGAAAACAACCTTGAAACTCACCCACAGTGAGCCTGCAGTTTCATAATTACTTGGGGTCAACCTAATTGCAGGCTGGTGCCAAGAAGGGGGATTCCACAGCCCCCTCACTCCAGCTGTGTTTTCCCAGCTCCCTGTAGGAATGGGCAGAGCAGGGCCCTGAGCAGGGAGCTGATCCCCTGCAGCAGAAGTTAGGAAGGGAAGGATGGGATGTTTTCAGCAGGCTCCCTCTGCTCTGGTGGGTCCCATGCAGCCACGTCACCCTGGGGTGACAGAGAGGATGGACAGGGAAGTCTAACAGGGTCTGGAAGTACCTGAGAGAACATAAATTCACCCCAAGGTGATTGTTGTTACACTGACCTTCCTAGTTTTAGATTTTTTTTATTTCTATACTGTCTGAAAGAAAGCTTTTAATGTTTGTTTTCTGGGGACTGCTTCTAATGACTCCCACACTCAGGAGCATGAGACTTTCTTGTCTCCTCTCCTCCCACTGCCTCCCTCCCACCCCCAGTGAATATGTTGAAATGGGTCAAAGTAGAAACCCTGGAGAGAGTTCTTTAGTTATCTCTGAACTGTGCCTGCCCTAAATCGATGGGACTTTGGGGCAGGGGGAGGGATAATGGCCTTGCTTGTTCTCTCAAGATGTGCTCCAAGCACTGACTGCCTTTCTGCAGGTGGCTGTTTTGGGCCAGAAAGTTCATTAGTCAGTGTGGAATCAGTGGAACTGAAGCTGCCAGGCTTTAAATCCTTTCCACAGCCAGGTCACTGCTGCAACACCTTTGAGCCCTGGTTTTTGTTTGCTTTTCATTGGAGCCCTTTTGATTTCGAAGGTGTGAAAGGATGACACTGAGGCATGGGTTCCTATTTTTGACTCTCCAACACACTTCTCTCTGTGCAGAATTACATCTACTTTTACTTGTTATCTACTTAGAGAGTGATTGCAAGGCTTGGGAAAGTGTTTACATCTGAGTGTTACACAGTACTCAGGTTTAAAATATTGAAGTTTTACTACTATTTGCTCCTTAAAATGAGCTTGTTTGCAGAAATAATGCATTGGCCACGTCAATTTTTTTTTGAGATCGGGGTATCTCATGAGATTAAGTCACAGAAGTATGAAAAATCTGCCATTAGTCCTTGTGGGTTGTAATCCTGTATCTATTATTAGATTTAAATAAATAAAACTTGCATTGTGCATGGTTCAGATCAAGTAAGGAAGAAAAGATTAGCAATTTCCCAAACAGTTTTGATTTTGGTCTTATTAACTGTGACATAGCTTGAAGATTTAATTCCTTATTCAGTATCAGATCCTGGGGTTAGGTACCTGCTGCTCCTCAGCTGGGATTGCATCTCACGCTCTCAGCTGCTCCTCGGTGCAAGATGTGGAGCTCGTGGGCTCCAGCCCCCAGTCAGGCAGCTCAGTGCTGGCAGTTCTCCTTGGCAACGTCTGTGCCTGATATGTCACAGAAGGAAATGTTTTGTGGGGAGGAATTAGCAGATCTGTCCCAGAAGGAATTCAGAAAGCAATGGGAAGGCGCCTGGCGTGAGTGCGCCCTGGCCCCGGTATCAGTCAGGCAGGGAGGGTGAGAAAGTCCTTTGTCATTTGCTACCTGACTTCATTGTAGCACAAAATATGAATTCATTTTTTTTTCAATCAGTTCTTTTTCTTTCTTGTCTCTAAACTTGGAAGCACAGGCCTTTAAAAGTCTTGCTTTTCCATGGCTCAGGTTTCTTGGTAGCGCTCGCTATCGGGAGCCAGAGCGCTCAATTCTTTGCTCCACTGAAATTCCCTCTTACTTCATGATTTGTGTTTTCTTTGCTTGGCTCTAAATGTGTGCTTCCTTTTTAAATATAGTTTTCCAAGTTTCTGGCCGTACCAGATTGTTTATATTTTTTAAAAGCCTTCTGCTTAGCCGTTATATTGCTCTTTATAGTTCTGCTTAACCACATTGGTTTCTGTTGCTCTTTTTTCTTGCATAAACTTAGCTGGGATGAATTTCAAATGTGGTTTATCCAACTGTTAAGTATTTCCCACTTTTCTGCAATAGATTTCACATATGTTACAGAATTCCAAACCAAGATCTGGTGGACATATTGCCCTGTTTCTTTTCTCAAAGTCAGATATAGAAAGACTTTTAAGCATTTCAGTGACAATATTTAGGTCACTGGTTCCAGCACGCTGCTTGGCTTCAAATCCATTTGTCATATTGAGCTGGTTTCCAAGGATTAGGATAACTGTGGTCCATATATTTATTTAAAAAATTGTAATTTTATGCTAATAAACCTAAAGGGGAAAAAAAAAAAAATTGGTCCTCTGGAATTGGGAACTCAAATGGTTTATTTTCCATCCAGAGGTCATACTGTGGAGTTACATAAGACACATGTCCATCCATCCATGATTTATATGTACCCACTCAAAAATGTATCTAAAATTAGGAATTAGGCTTTTTCAGAGTATTTAGACAGTAGTATTTGTATCTATGGTCAAGGCAGCAACTTGACCACCTATTTGAGGTCTGGTATTAGACCTGAGAGGGGGTCCCAGCTTTGTGCTTTTGGTCCCTTACAGGTGATTGAGTGATGAACCAAATTCCAGAAACGTGGCAAATTTCTGGTGGAGAATATTGGGAATTTTGCAGGCAGGTGGAGGCACCTTGGCAGAGGGATGAGGTGAAGGTAGTCTTGCTCTAGCACGTTATTCTCACTTTTCTTTAACTTTTCTCATTGCCAGGTTTTTCTCCTTCTGAATTAATAAGAGGATAAAACAGTGCCAACATTCTCTTATGAAATCTTGATTCTCCCAGTGACTTGGGGAATGATGTCTGTAACTGAATGTGGGGTAGTTTTGCCTTTATTTTTTCACATTACATGGAAATACTGCAGAAGAGGCACAAACTGACAGAGAAGATTGAGTATTGTTGGTTTATGCACTGAGAAGTGACCCATTCAATCTATTATGGTGACATTTGGAGGCACAGCACTGAGTGGAGGAGTTGGGATGGGGATAACAATCTTGGAAGAAGCTGGAAAACAGTGGGAACTGTGCTTCAGCTCACTAGAAAGTGTTGGAAGATACTCTGGCATTCATAAGGTGCTTATAAAAAGAGATGTTTTGGAGAGGAAATGGAGATACCTGCTAATAGCCTTGGAGGAATTGATTCCAATAATAGGAAAAGATAATTTTGTATTCAAATAAGGCAAGATGTAAATGGAAAAGAGCACTGCAGTGGCAGTATGGAATTATATTCATGTCATAGGAGATTAAGAATAACTGAAGCATAACCAGTCCAGATTCAAGTAAAAGGTTAACCAATATTTGAATTAATAAATTTTTCTAATAGGATAACTCAAAATGGGGAAAATCAGTATCTTTAAAAAGCAGGCAGGTGAAAATAAATCTGGTTTGAATATGTCCAAGATCTGTAAACTTCACTGGCCTTGGGAATTTATTAGGAGGTGTGTTTTATGTGCCATTGCTCTTGTCCTGTGTAGTGCTGGGGTGGAGCCATGAATAGTTTTGAGAAAAAATGGTGATGTTTTGATTGCAGGATGGAATCCAAAAGGTTGTAGAGCTTCATTTGCTGTTATTCAGGTCTGATCTCTGGAAGCCTGGTGCTTGTTCTGTGCTGCTGCATAGCCCTTCCATCCCCATATTCCCAATAACATGATATATATGAGGGGTGTGGGTTTTTTTTTTAAATTATTATTTCTGTAACAAACAGAGCTCTGACTGTATTTCTTTTTTTCTTTTCTTTGTTATATTTCTTTTTCTTACCAGAGAGAGCTTGATACCACAGCAACAATATTGGCAAACCGACAAGATGAAAGTGAGCAGTCCAGGAAAAAACTTATTGAGCAAAGTCGTGAGTTCAAGAAAAACACTCCAGAGGTAAGGAGAAAAGCTATCCCAGTCTCTTGTAGTAGGTGGGCTTAGGCATGTGGAAGTGATGATTTCTTCTTAATGGTTTATTTCTATAATTTTCTTGTGTGTATTGCCAGGTCCTTATCTATACCTGCTCATCTCTGATGTTTTCCTCATCAGGGAGCTGTTGCATTCTGTAAATACTGAAATGTGGATTGATGTTTTTAAAGGAAGAGGTTTATGTTTTAGAGGCCTTCAAACAGGCTTGCTCTAAATTATATAATAATGTAAAACCTGGAGAATTGCAAAAAAAAAAAAAAATTCTTCACCAGTCCAAACTCTCTGAGCACTTGGATTTAGAAAGTGACATTTTGCTGCCTAAATAAATCTATATCAAGGGCATAACTTCAAAGATGCTCATTTTTCCATCAAAAATCAAATTAAGTTTCGCTGTTGATTTCACTGGAAACACAACAAGGTCATGGCTGAGCCAAACTCCCCTGGGAGGATGTGCATGGAGCACAGGTGTGGGGTAAAACTTGCAGGGGTAAAACCAGTGGGAAAAGTGGGAAAGGTGAATATTAAGTGTGAGAAGCTGGGAGTGTTTAAACTCCTCATGTGCACAGGCACACGGAGTTACCTCAAACCCACAGATAATCTCCCTTGGTTCCCTGCTGAAAGCAGAGCAGTGCTCAGGGCTGGCTGGCTCCTCTGTTTGTTTTGTGGATTTGGGTATTTTTTTTTTTTTCCCTGCTGATTGCCAGCAATCTGTTCATCCAGGAATGTTGTGGCGTTTCAAAGCCAGTTCCAGATAAGTGATGCACCAGCACCAGCTCCTTCCAAGGCTCATCCTGGGAGGGGAGCAGCAGGCAGCTCTGCTAACCTTCAGTGCTGCTCCTCCAGCAGCAGCTGCTGCTCTGCCTCCTGGGGCTGCACAGGGAGGGATGCTGACCCAGGGAGGGGGAAAGGGAATGTGGGAGCAGGAGGGATTCCTGGGGAACAGGCAGTGCTGTTTGTCTGGGGCAGAAATCAGATCTCTTGGAAGGAGAGAGAATTTGGGGACTGCAGCTTTGAAGGAGCAGGACTTCATAAAAGGAGTGAAAGAATTTGAAGAGTGAGTTCAGGAGTTGTGAGAGGGTGAGATGATTCCCTTGGCAAACTGTTGGGAAGAGAAAGAGGAGGGAGAGAAATGGAAGAATATGGGGAGTATAGGAAATTGTACAGAATCCAGAAAATACATAGAATTCTGGAGCTACATTTTCAATGGTTTGCTAGAAGCTTAAGTTCATACTGCAAAACCTAACTTGTTTCCTGCTGCCCTCCTTTTTTTTTCCCCTATAAGTAAAATGACAAATTCTTCAGAATGTGGCTATAGCTGGCAGTTCCCAGCTGATGGCATGTTTGAGATTTCAGGAGGATTCCTTTAAGCCAGTTTTATTTCTGTGGAGCAGAAGGGGGGCAACAAACAAAAATCCCCAAGACACTACACCTTTTAAGTGCATTGTGAGAGCACCTTGGTAACTCAGTGGAAGAGGAATGTACAGAGGCAAATAGATCCTCTTGTAATTACTTTAAGAGATATAGTGGGAAATTATATGCAATTAGTCCTTTCCAGTAAGGAGGATACACAAGTTAAGTCATTTGATGGGAAGGTTTTAAATGTTATTTTACAAAATACAATTCTGTACCCTCTCTTCTATAACATCTGAGTTTTTATTCATTTAACTAATTATTATTAAATTTATTTATTTATTATATGGTTATTTATATGTGAGCTTATTTATTGAGGAACTACATTTAAAACAACACTCTGAACAACCCCAGTGTTTAAGAAAATTGGGATCTCTGCTAGGTTCTACATCCTCATCTTTTGTCCTGGGATCCCTATGAAACCACATTCCTTTATAAGCTTGCATGAATTTTTTAGGTTCTTTCTTTGTCTTCCTTCTCTGCTGTGGTGCTCTTCTGCAGTTTTGTTTCTGAAGAGCAAATTCTACTTTCTCTGACAGAGAAAGAATGAAAAAGGGATCAAAGAATTAGAAGAAAGTATCTGAACTGTAGGAATAGGCAGCTTAAGCCAACTTGAAAAGTACTTTTTGCCCCCAGGGGCATGGAGGGAGCTCAGCTGTGGAAGTTCTGTCCTGTCCAAGGGATTTGGTGTGGTAGATGTGGGTGTCCAGCTAACCCTGCTGGAAATCTGCTCTGGATTTCCTCCTCACACAAAACTTACAGCTTGTGCAGCGTGTGTGTTCACCTTCAGTTGTTTTTTTTTTTCTTTTTTGCACTCCCAAAAAGCAGGGAGGTCTGTGAGCATTTCTCAGAACTTCAGGAGTTTGGGGATCAGAAGGCAGGATCAGTAACTGCACCTTTGTCTGAAAACCTTCCCAGGATGGGAAACGTCCTTGGGGTGGACAGGGAATGCACAGGGAGCCACTGGCATCTCCAAACTGATACATTTCAGTTCCTAAAACATCCAACGTGCTCCTTTTCATAACAAAAGAGTTCTGTTGTAGAAAACCAGCCCGGATGCAGAATGTTCTTCAGATAGATAAATAACCCAGTGTACAGCTCAGTTTAAATTTCCACGATGAAGTAACAACTTTCTTGGCATTAAAAGGAGAAACAAAGCCACAAAGGTGGAATTGTCAAATGTAACAATCTGTTTCAGAATTGTACTTTCCATTTTGTGTTTCATGCTGCCTGCATCCCTGTCAGTGCAGCCCTGGTTTAAGGTTGTGCCAGCATCTCTTTTCCTCTGCCCTTGCCAGTCCCACCATAATTCAGGAGACAAGTGTGGATTACCTTGACTTTCCTATTCATTGCTGCCTCTAGACTTTCCATAATATCAGCTTGGAAGTTATCTCCTGTGCAGCAGAAAAGGCTTCCAAAAATTGCTAATGAAGCTGAGATACTTCTGTTTTCTTTTTACTTTCAGAATTGTGACAGATCTATTTGGGTCATTTCTGCCTTCCTTGCAAATTATCAACTTGCTGCAAAAGCAATACAATGTTTTCATGTTTGGAGGAATGACCCTAGGGCTTTTGGTATTTAAAAATGTTAAAATACTATTTCTGTCTTGGCATACTGGGAGATGACTCTGGGAAGAAGTATCTCATGGTTGGGAACTTTAGGTGAAGAGAAAATTGAGTAGTGGTTGTGCAGAAACTTTCAGAAAGGGTTCTTTACCTGTTAGTGCAGAAATACTCTTTACCTCCTCACACCTTTTTGGAGGTCATGCCAGATCTGCTGCTCATAGATGTTTTGGAGTATTTTCAGTCTCAATTTGTTTCCCCCTGAGCAGCTACTGTGGAAGGCTGAGACTGGTCAGGAGATTACTTGAAACATCAATTTTACATGACTGTTACTTGGAAGACATCTCAAAATATATCATGTGAATTGACAGCCTGCATCAGATGATTATTTTCTTACAGTGACAAATCCTGAACTGTTGTGACCAACTGTGGTATTTCTGGGGTATTTTAACCTCTGTGGAATTCTTGTTTTACTTAATCCTGTCCTCATATGCCAATTTTGGTGTGAATAACAATGTCTGTATGACCATCTTTGAGAGTTGGGGTTTTTTAGTCCCTAAATAATTCCAGGTGCACAGGTTAGTAATTTTTGGCATGAAGTATAAATAGTTCCTAATGTTGATACCCTTGCTTTTGTTTTTACCCAGATTCTTAGTTCAGTAACCACTTTTTGCTTACCTATTTCTGTTTTAAACATTGAAAAGCTTCTCTGATACTTCCCCTTTTAAGCCTGTTTAACCAGTAACTCTCCATTGCTTTTCTGTAGGATTTTTCCATACAAGCCAGGTAATTTTGAGCTGTGGTGTTATTACCAGGCTCACCTGAGCATGGGGTCATTAAACTGGGCACAGAACGACAAAAGAGCAGCCTGGGAGCCCTGGGTCAGCTGCTCTTGGGAAATGAAATAAGCAACTAATTTTGTCATGGGAGATTGTGAGCTCTGCAAAATCAGGCAGATGTGAGGTGCCTGCATAAAGGCCAGATTTAGAGACAGGAGCTTGCCCTGATGCTGAGGTTTTTATCCTGATGGATAAAATGGTAAATTGGATGGGTGATTCTTCAGTGTTTTTGCCCTCTCCAGTTTCTGGGCTGTAAATGAACTCAACTGGTGAGATTGAGAAAGTTAAGATTACCTTTAAATGCCCAAATTCCCATCTGAATCCTGTAAAGCAGATTAAAGGTTCAGAGTTATGGAGGGATGTGGGAGAACCTCTAAGCACAGAAACATAAATTTTCAAACAAAGATGCTCTGGAAAATGGAATATGGGAAAGTGCTAGAAAACAAAATAATACCTGAACACTGAGTGGGTGGAGGGAGCAGCCTGCTGACCCCAGCCCTTGGTTAATCCCAAATAAATGACATTTACCTGCCCACTTCAAAGCTGTTTTCCATCAGTGTCACCCAAACCATCCCTATCACCCCCATCCTGCTCCCAAAGAGAATGAAAGATGCCTGTAAAATCTTCTGTTACACAAGTAATGGTTTTATTCCTCATGTTGTGTGTCAAGGTGATGCATATCTTTAAGATCCATATAAATATAAATACAAATATAAATTATGAATATTAAAAATATGACTATAAAATCATTATAATTGCACGTCATAAGGAAATTAAGATAGTTACTATGGAAGAGCTCAGTTTTTCAAGGTGCAAAATTCTTAAATTCTTTGTCTCCAGTGTTTCTGAGTATTCTGTTGAAATATCCAGTCTCTATAGCAAAAGGTAATTCAATTAAGGGTAAAAAAAAATAATTCTGTTGCTTGAATTAGTTCTTGAAATGAGAGCAGGATCTTCAGAATTGTGGGTAATGTTGGTTCCCAATGACTTTGCACAGTCAACTTTGGTCTAGTCTGTGTGACAAAGTGGAAATAATAACAAAATCTACTGAAAACACACAGCCTGTCTGAGGATAATTGATGTTCTCAGTGTCTGTGTACAGAGGGGTGAATACTGATTTGCTGCCATCTACAGCTGGGTTGTTCCACTCCTTTTATTGTTTTCTTTTTCCTTTCCCCCTCCTTTTTCCTTTTCCCACTTTCCTCCTTTTTCCTCCCTTCTTTCCTTTTTCTTCTTTTTTCCCTTTCCCTCCCAGTTTTCTCTTTTTTTTTCCCTTTGATGAATACCTCTCCTTTAAGATAATATTTAGGTGCCCTCTCCTACTTTCCCATGTTTTTATTCTTAAGAGCTTTGTTTGCCAGGTAAATGACTTTTATGATAATTTGTACTACATGGGCTTGGCATTTCAAAAGCTAAATGGAGAAGTATAATTATTATTATTATGTGACTTTTCCAGAAAAGTAATAAAATCTATCTCCATATCTTTAAATGTGATCTAAACACCAGTCTTGTGGAGTCAGAGGGGTTAAATCAGGTCTAACCTTATCCTGGATGGATTATTTAATACATATTTCACTTTAGCATATTCTCTTTGTTCACAGGAAACCCATCAGTGTTTCTAACATCTATTTCTATATTATGATCTCTTGCTGCCTTTTTATTGAAAGTGAGAGGACACTAAAACAATTATAATTCTCAGTTGTATTTTTCTAGGATTCTCCTAAAACTCACCCTCCATTGACCATTCCTACCATACTCAGTAAACTTTTTTATATTTTTTTATTTTTTTTAATAATTGTCTTTATTGTCTTGTGCTGTTCCCATCAGGGCAGGGTGGCAGCAGAGGGTGGGCAGCAGAATCTGTGCAATTTATTTGGGAATAAAAGAGCTTGAGAAGGTCCTTTTAGCAAATGAGGCCATATTTTGGAGATTATTGTTAGGCAGGATTTCATAGTTCATGACTTTTAAACAGCATTTGTAAAGGTCTGAAACCCAGGAAAAGTTTCTCTGACCTGCAGAAGTCATGACTGTGTTGTGTGTTTCTAGGCAGAGAAGATTAATTTAAAGCCTTTTTCTGAAACCACATCACCTAGGCCACTTTGAGTTACTGTTTCTCTCTTCATTTACTTTCAAGACACCCTTCCATCAATTTTTCTACAACACATGTACCTCAAATGTACTTTTTAAAATCTGAAAATATACAGGCAATTACTTTATTCAAGAGTTCCAAAAAAATATTCAAGGGGGGGACACATCTGATGGAACCAAACTCATTAGAGTAGTTGAACAAATTAATTCCTCTGAAGTCACATGCTGTTAGCAATGTAGATTTATTTCATTTGAGCATTTTCCTTGTTGAACATTCTTGAGAGCTGAAGAATTCCCTTTTCTTCTCCCAGCACTGGTGGCAGGTATTGGATTTCAGTAATACCAAGGGTGCAGCATTTTCCATTGCAGAAAAAGGAGAAAAGGAGATATTTGGGGTATTACTGTGGTTTACAAAGGGACACACTTGTAAGCAAATATTTACAAGTTAATCTCTCTTGTTAAGCCTTTGATGCTGCAGTGAGTTTGTGCTGTCAGTGAGGCTGAAAGAAGGCAAAGCAAACAGTTTGTTTTTCCCTGCTTGTTCTTGCCTTTGCCTGAACCTTGCAGGGCTGCCCCAGTTGGAAAGTGTCCAGAGCAGGCAGGGGAAGGTTGGGGTGAGGGCTGAAAGAGGAGAACATCTTCAAGGTCACAACTCAAGGAAAAATCCCACTCTGACAGAGCATTTGTCATCCTTCCTCCTGCAGAATGCTTCTACTTTATGTAGTGTGCATTAAGATACAACGTGATTTATTGATGTATCATTCACTGGCTTTTAAGGGAAAATATTGTCATTTCTTTTAGCTGAAACAGCTGAGATTTTTCTCACTGTGGCACCAACAATTACCAGCCATTCTTACATTCTATTTTATGGTAAGCTAAGTATAAAACTTGGAATTTATATGGAGATCACTGGCAAAGCGAGTCTGAAGTTCAGTTCCTAAATTTACTCTGAACAATAGTTTGACTTATTTTCAAGAGTTATAAAAATAACAGGCACCAATATCCCTGCTCTTCCTTCCTATGTGTATTTACCAAGCGAAAAAATAATTAAACATCTTCAATTAGTATTTTTTCTTTGTTTTTTTTTTACTTTGTGAACAAAGGTTCTGTAACCCTCAGCTCATCTGCTGGACCACCTCAAAGTGACTCAGGTGGAATTAAAGGAACATTTTGTTCTCATTAAAATCACAATATTGTCACAAATAACTCTTTTAACAGGAGTTGCCAGTTACGAGAGATTCTTGTCCTTGCTCTGACAGTGGATAAGTGAATAGTTGGATCTGCTTGAAAGAAAACCAGAAACTATTAATATGGGAACTAAAAATACTCACAAACCAAATGCCCAAGGTATAAATGATACTTTGAAGTTTTTCTATTAAACACCCTCCCAAATGCCCCAAGTTTCTGCAGGGCAACTCTGTTGTGGTCAGTTTTGGATGAAGTCTTGGTTTTTAGAGGGAGAAATGTCTGTAAAATGCTCTTAAAACCTATTTTCTTCCAGGAATTTTGAGTGTGTTTTGCTTGCTTAAAACAAAAAAAAAAAGCTTTCTGGTAACAATTTTAAAGTAAATGAAATGACAGATGAGAATTAGAGCAGTTGAGAGTCATTTTTATTTTGGAATTCTTTTTGCATTAACACATCTGCAGTGTTGATGAATATATGGAAAAATGAAATTGTGCTTCTATCCTGCCGTGTCTCCAGTGTGACAATAAATCACCTTTTTTTTCCTTTTAAAATGTCTGGCCTTGTAATTTATGTTTGCGTAACCCATTACTAAATTCATGGTAGGTGTTTTAGTTGGCAGGCACAATTCCAGGGATTCAGTGGACCTATTTTAATACTGAGCTTTTGTTACACTTCATAATTATGTGTAGAAATATATGTATTTTCTTAATTATAAAAAAAGCAGCCTGCTTTAACTTTGGATCTCCTCTCACTTCCTCCATACAAATAGTGCTTTAAAGCTTTGAAAGAATTAGTGCTTTTTTGACTTGAGAAAAGAAATGGATTTACCAGGCTGAGGGTTTTTTTTTCCAGTTTTGAAAAAAACAAGCCACCAAAAAAGTAATGAAGTACAAAAAGCAAAGTTGTGATGCATCCCTGCTGCTATTTAGAATTTTTGAGGATTCTTTATATTTTATAGACCAGTTGTAAATATTTAGGGCAGCATCAAGACAGTATGCAAATAAAAGAAGTTTTATTAATAA
The DNA here is from genome assembly GCA_013389925.1 of Aegithalos caudatus. Taxonomy (NCBI): domain Eukaryota; kingdom Metazoa; phylum Chordata; class Aves; order Passeriformes; family Aegithalidae; genus Aegithalos; species Aegithalos caudatus. Next base: position 563,401 of record WEIU01004128.1, read on the forward strand.
CCATTATCTGGCCTGTGGTAATAAATATGTATGACTCACATAGGAATAAACCCACCCAATAAATATAAAAGCCATACAAAACCATTAAGAATTTTTAATGGACTTGCAGATGGAATAATTTAATGCAACTGTAGTTACTCAGGTTCCAGCTCCTGTAACTATTCCTCATCTCCTTGAAAGCTTTCATCTGAAATACATTGCCACCATTCAGGATTCCACCTTGTCTCTGTTTAAAACCATAAAGCTGTGGTTTCACAATTTTTGAAGCACTAATGCTTATTTATGGCCATAGTTCTGCACTTTTTAAGCACAGGGGTGGTTATTTATCTATTGAACATACAGTGACTTTCTAAAAAGGGAAGTTTTTCTTTGGAAGCAGCAGCACTAGGCCAGTGTTCAGCAGGAAGGATGAGAAGTTGGGAGTGAGCTCTGTGCTGGTACCCTGGCACAGGACTGCCACTGGGACAGCTGGGCAGGCATCACTTCATTTATTCATTCTTGTCACCCAGGGACACTGGGGTTCTGGTTTCCCCAGCCCTGGAAGTGTCCAAGGCTAGGTTGGATGGGTTGGAACAACCTGGGATAGTGAAAGGTGTCCCTGTCCCAGTGGAACTGGATGAGCTTTCAGGTCCCTTCCAACCCATCCCGTGGCTCTATTATTACTTATTAAGATTAAAGCTGTTAAAGGACCCAAGCTTGGGACACTTCTGCCCCAAAATTGTTTTCTTGTGGTTCTCTGAAACGGAGAAAGCAATGAAAAATGCTCAGTTCATGAATGAAAGCAAGCTGGTTTGTGGAGTTGGATCACATCTCTTGAAAAGCTTCTGCTGTGGTTTTCTATGTTTTGTTTCCCACTGGGTAAATAAGAGTAATTTAAAGTACCTTGAAGAGTATGTCAGGTTTGTCAGTGTATCCATGGTCCTTTTAACAAAATATTGCAAAAGCAGCCAGTGTTTCTGTGCTGAATGCTGATAGATGAGCTGCTCAGAGCAGAGGCACCTGCAAACATTCTGCAGGTTCAAAGCTGCTTTTAATCCCGAGCTTTCCTTCGGCGCGGGCCGGCGCTGGGAGCGCTTTCAAAAACGCCTCAATGTGTTCAAACTTCTCAGTCCTGTTTGTCAGAAGCCATTTGAGCCCGACTCCTCAGCACTTTGTGTGCACTTTGGGACGTGCCCACACCTGCAGTGGAGCTGTGCTGAGGCTGCTGCTGTGGCCATGGCTTTCTGAACGCGTTCCTTGGCTGGCAGCAGCGGGCGGCTCCTTTCAAGCTGCCTGGGCCTGGCTGCACCAGAGCTCCCAGTGCCACATCTCCCAAGCCTTAATCAGACAAATTAACCTGGTGCTGATTATCCCCTTTGCAGACTCTGAGCCCTGCTGATGAGGCACTGAAGAATTGGGGTGGGTCAGTCGGCAACACTCAGTGGAAACAAAGAAGTCAGAGGTGGGCTTGGGGTGCCCTCACCTGCCCTGCCCTCACTCACCTTATCCTCCAGTGCCTGGATATTTGGCTAGCTGGAAACCCTTGCTCCTTGGGAGACTCTATCCATTGGTCCTGCTGAAAGTACATCCATTGCTTTTTAGGAAACTGTCCATTGCTGGGAAACCATCAACTGCTCCCTGCACAAGCTTTTCAGGGCCTCCCTGGGCTGGGCAGGGCTCAGCTGCAGGAACTGGGGTCAGATTTGCAAATCCCTCTGGAGCAATCCCCTCTTGCTTTCCAGCTAAAACCAACCAAGCACTTGGTTCCAGTGAGTGGGCAGTGGTCTCAGTGACAGGCAGGGTGTGTGTGTGTGAGATCAGAAGGAAGAAAACCACCCAGGTTCACTTCCATGCTGATGTGGTGCTGATCAGTCATATTATCACTCATGTGAATGCTGAAACTCAGCTTAAAACCAAGAGCTGGGTGTGGAAAGCAGCACTCCAGTGTGTGATACACCTTTAAACCCTGGCATCTCACTGCAAAGTGCACGTGTTGCTGCCCACGGTGGCCTTGGTTCATCCATGCAGGTAAAATAAAAAAAAATTTAAAGAAATGAAGTGCTGCTTTGTTAGGAAAGGGAAGACATTATTAGTCTAAAAAAAGATTCAAACAAAATCAGCTAACTGGTTGAAGTAGTTCTTCAATTAATGCTTGAAAAAGCAATAAGTTTAAAATGTTCTTTCAGTCAGTCACAGGAAAAGGCATATATTAAGCTCACCTGTTGAGAGGATTATCTCTGCTAAACACACTCATTTTACTTGAGACCAAAATAGATCCTTAAAAAATTAATACTGAAATAGGTTTACAGCCGATAGAGAGATTTCCTTCAGACCTGTTTTGTGGTATGCTCATCTGCTTTTTCAGGAATTTTAAGCATTGAAGGAATGAAGTCAAAGCTGCTGCTTGTCTTTGAAATGGATGCCTCTTTGATAAGCCTCTGATCTCTGTACCCAGAGTTGTAGTAGCAGATTCAAACACTGATTGTAAAATTGGGAGACTAAAATGTAGCCACGACAGCTTCAAACACTCTGTCTCTCTGTCAGATTCAATGCACAGGACATTGCCAGGAGTTAAAACGATGCAAAATTAAAGTAGCCTACTAAATTTACCTGCCATGGAGAATCCACAAAAGAACTGCCACTTCTAATCCTCCAATTCGTTTCAAATTATTATTTTTTCAAATTGGACTCCCTGATCTCTTCAGCTCAAGCTGTTGTAGAGATTTGAAGAGCTGTCTCTTCTTGTCAGATCACTGGTTTAATAATAATAATATCTTACATTTATATAGTCCTTTTCATCCTCCAGCTTCCCAAAGTGCTTTACAAGCTCTCTATGCACAAAATCATGCAACCACCTCTTGGGTGGCTGCTGCTCATCAGCTACAGGAGTGTCTGGCAGCTCCTTACCCTCCCTCCTCGCTCACTGGAAGGCACCAGGGAGGGTAAAAGACATGGAGATGATCCCAGTGCATCCCAAGGGAATGAGAACCACTTCTGGGATGTCCTGCCCACCCCAAAACTGGGGACACAGTAAGGAACAACCATCATTGCAGTCTTGCTGGTTTGTTTTCTGATGACTTTTTCTTTTTTTGTTTTTAATTTCATTGTACTCACAGTCTGAAAAATCCCTGCTTCTAGAATTTGAGGGAGCAAGAAGAGTAACTTTGTACCACTCCTTTCAAAAATGTACATGGGAAAGTGCAGGTACTTTGAATATAAAGCAGATATTAAAAAAAAAAAAAAAAAAATTACTCCAAACCTCTACCCAGATGTTCTTACTCATCTGTTTTTGTTGGAGACCAATGGAGAGCTGTTCTGACCTGTCAGCAAGTGCCTTCAATGGTTTCTTTAAACCTCCAGAACCTGGGGATGATGGTGCAGAACAGATTTTTGTCAAATTAGTTCTAACTCTTGAGGTAATGATTCCTGGGAGGGAAGAGGCATTGAAGTGGCATGAGGCTGCTCATTAGTGCAGGAGGCACAAAGTGAGTGCAGCCTCTCTGCATTGGTTCTCCAAGGGAAAATGGCCAAGAACTCACTGATGGAGGTTTAGACACAATTAATGTAATGAGCCCAGGTTTCTGTAAGGATTGATCTGGCTTATTTTTTTATTTCCTTTACTACTTCTTGGTTTGGCTTCAAGTGTGCCTTTCCCAAGATTGCTGGTGCTGAAAAGAATATTAAAAACAAACAAAAAAAAATATTGGGGACTGCTAAACTCAAGGGTCACTGACACATCTGCAGAACATCCTGCTGTGCTCATCTGAATTTGGATCATGTCCAACCTCATAACTTTTTCAAATTATTCTGAATTTTGTGTTCTAGATACCATTAGAGACCATTTACTGTGTCCAGATTGACTTGAAATAATCCTGCCTTCTTCCTTACCCGCCCTTTGGGGGAGGAGAGGATGCTAATGAGGAAGGTTTCTCTTGTGCCTGGGGGGAAGAGGTTTTACTTCAATGGTTTGGAGCCAGGAAGAGGGAAAGCTGGAGGCCCAGACATGGTCTCAGAGGCCTTGAAAATGTGGAAAAATAGAAAGTGTACATCCATAGACACTAATACTAATGGACACTTATCCTGTCTCTGGCTGTAAATTATTGAGATCCTGCTTCTGTCTGGTAATGCAACTTAATCAGAATCAGTTTTACTGCTCTGACCCCACAGGGAACCTTCTAAATTCATTTTATTTTACATTTTGTCTAGTCACTGTGCTAAGAAGCTTTGTATCCAGTCTCCTGGTGACATTTTGAAGTTACATGCTGTTGTATTTACCTAAAAACACTGGAATCAGGAGGCTGCAGTTCAGTGCCATAGCTTTTTCCTGCAGTCCTTCAGCTGATGGTCAGTTGAGAGGACACAAGGTGCCCAGCAGTTTGCAGTCCTGCACTCTGTTCAGGGCTGGGATGATTAAAAACATCCCAATGCCAAGATTTCCTGAGCAGAATTCCCCAAGGCAGCCTGCTGCTGGGCTGGGCTGTGCAGAGAACCTCTCTCTACAACTCCTGCATCTTGCAGCCTTTTCAAGCTGCAGCTTTTGCATTTCTCTCAGTGGTGTTGCTCATTGTCTCCCCACTCAATCTGGGTTTTTCCAGGCTCCCCATGAGCAACAGCAGCTCTGTAGGCAGGGGAAACCTGGAAATCAGCTGAACAACTGCTTTACACACGTGCATGGAGATGAAGGTTGTTGGGGTATCCAAAGGTTTGATGGTAACACAGCATATTAGAGCTCCCATGGAGGATTTTTCCTAGGCAGCCTGGAATGGTTTGAGAGCTCACCTTGCCCATCCTAACACTGCCTGTGCCAGTAGGAGGTGGCACTCCAGCCATCTCCTGTTCCTCCATAAAGGACAGTCACCAATTCTGTGCTGTGCCAGCTGCAGCAGCACTTTTACCTTCATACAGAGCACATGGCAAGGGCAGGGATTTGGGAGAGGCTGAAGGGTTGATGCTGCTGCATCCTTCCTGCTACTGAGGTAGAACACACAGCATCTGTTTGTAGTTTCCAAGGACATTATTCCCTGCCCTGGGCTGGCAGCAGCATGTCACTGTGATGCCCAAGAAGGTGGGGTGTCCATCTCCCACACTGCCCACCAGGTGAGCATCACTCGTGCACTTTCCATACAGTAACTTCCATATTTTTTATTCGCTCAGCCTAGTCTAGCAGGTTTTTTTAAAAGGGATTACACTCCCAAGCCTGGGATTGAAAGCTGGGTTTAATGAGTTTGATGAGCCTGTGTAGCAGACTTGCAGAGAAGCCTGTCTGTCTAAACAGCATTTTTAATAAATTCCCCCTGCTCTGGAGATTAGCAAGATTAGTGCAGGAGGGCTCCTTCCCCCTGGATGGTGCCACATAAAGACAAGCTCCACTGATCACTCACAGTGTTTGCCAAAAATGAGTGTCTTTGCACTTAAAATCGTGGCTCTGGAGTGGCAGAGCCCTGTGTCCTGGGTCAGCACTGGGTGTGAGGGGTGCAGGCTGTGAGTTGGATGCTCAGCTGCATCTCCACAGGCTCCTACCCTCACCCCATCTGCTGTGGGGGATGCTGCTTGCAGATCTCCCAGAAAGTGATAACTTGCTCTAAAAAAACCCCAAACTCAGCCTTCAGGATTACTTATTAAAGAAAGTATTCTGTGAATTCATGTTGTTTCTGTAAATTTCTGTTGGAGTTTTCCAACTGTGAGCTGGCAAAAAGGCACTCGGATGTTCTCTGTGTGTATATTTGCATATTTATATATATTTATGTGTATGTACACACATTAAAAGTAGCTCTACTCAAAGATGAAAGTGGTGATAGTGTCTTGGAGCAAGTGGGCTACAGAATCCCTCCAATGGACAGGCTTTTCCACTGAGTTCTGTCTCAACAATAGTGTTGGCACATTTTTAGATGTGTGAATACATATAAATAAGTCTTAGAAAACAGCAACTGATAAGGGATTTTTATAAGTGAGCAGTAACTGGGTAAAATATATAAGGGTAGATGGTATGTCTTGTGGGGTATTGACTCTTAAAACCTGTTGCTGGTCCAGAATTAAATATTGCTGTTCTGTTGTCCAAATCAGTGTAATTATGGAACAGGGGAAAAAAGATTTCTGCATACCTTTTAATTTTTATTTTTAATAGAAGATGAAAGAGGCAACATATCTTGTCTGTGAGCTTTTGAAATATTAGAAGTATTTTGGGGAGATAGATTAGTTGGCAGAGTGGATGATGTTGGACTGCTGTTCAGAAACAGCAGCAGCTTTTGGTGGGTATCAGCATTTTGATAAATCTGATAACACACTCATTTCTGTGACCTTAAGAGAGGGATTGTCTAGTCACAAACCTTGGATGAAATAGGTGGGTAACTTTTCCAAAAATCCCTCTTATTACTGCAGTGATCACACATAAAGTTCTTAGGCACATTCTGTTTCTTGGTTTTTTTAAATACCTTCCTGCTTTAGAACACAGATGAGATGGAGTTGATATTTTGGGGGATTTGGGAGCATTGTTATCTGTTTTCTGTACTTCTTTAAATTACACAATCCTTTTAGAGTGTAAGCTGTTAAAACAAACCCTTACTTTATACCTGTACATATGACCCTGGAAGATGGGGATGGGGACATGAAGAAATAGAAGATAAAATTTGAACACTTGGAAGTTGATTTTCCCCAGTAATAGTTCTTTGATGGTTTGTGTTATTTTCAGCTCTGTAAAAGAGGGTGAAAAAGTGGGGATTTTCCCCTGTTGAAGCTTGGCATCATCCACAGCATCATCTGCAGCACTTAGGGATAAGCAGATATTTAAGTGAAGGAATAGAACAAGGCCCACAAGTCCTGACTTGCTGCTGCCACATAGGAAAGGCTATAATTGAAACTTTGGCATTGGCTGCATGTCCCTTTCATAAGTATTTGCTTTGTACCATGCAGGATTAAAAAAATTGGAAGTGAAATACAATCAGGTGTAAATGATGTTATATAAAATCTTATTGCCAAATCTCTGCTGTTAAGAAATAAAGTATTTTTTTATTGAAACGAATCATTTTATTTTACCAGTGTACTGATTTTTTTCTTGCTCTCAGAGTAGGAAAATTGGCAATTAGTATTCCAATAACCCAGTCTTATGGAAAGACTTGCCTGTTGTTAGATATGTTATAATTCATATATTACATAAAACCTAGTGTGTTCCATGCTTTAATATTGTTCAATCATTTAAAATTTGTGCCAGGAATCAGAATCTAATGTTGGAATTAAAGTTCAGAACATTCAACAGCTGCATTTATTGACTAAAGAAGATAATGAAGGGATAACTGGTAGGTATGTTGTACTTGAACCATCCTGGTTTTTTAATTCAATTATTTAAGACCCTTGGACACGATATTGAAGTGTCAATTAGTAAAACTTGCACGTTTCTCCTGTGTTGACAGCTTCTAAAAACCAAAAGATTGGCTTGAAAATGTCAGTGAAACCTGGGTTCCAAATGGCAAGGAGGTGCATCTGGAGCTACTCTGCTGCTGCTCCCCTTTCCCCCCCTTCTTGTTTAGGAACAAATCCTGTGTTTGTAGTAAGGATTTTATACAATGATCTGCAATCACTGGTGCCAGCAGCAGAATGGTGTTTGTTTAATAAAAGATTAAGTTAAAAAGTGCCTCGGTGTTTGGTCTCCAGTGCAGTCACTTTATGAGCTGAGCATTCTGGAGCCAAAACAAGAGAAAGGTATTTAAATCCTTGAAATGGAGCTATTTCTGAGAGTTCTAGTGGCTTTTGTTAATACCAGTGGGTGGATTAAAACAACAACAAAAAAAAGTGGTTAGCAGATAAATATAATGAAATGTATCTTTTTAAAACCAGGGTCTTTCAGGTTGGGATCTTTGGTTGGAGACTTTCCAAAGATGGATGACTAAGTAAGAAAAAAACAACTCCCAAAGCCCCTGGGTGGAGTTACCAGACTGGTACCAGCAAATTCCCAGAAAGGAAAACAATTGCTCCTTAATTGGAATTCTTTCACCCAAAGATTATTCACTTATCAATACTCTAAAAATATCCTAAATGGTTTCCCAGAATTCTAAGGAACAGGAATTGTTTACTGGGGCAGGTGTGTAATGCTCGTTCAGCAATGGTAGATCAGCCCTGTGATGCTTTTTGGGATTTTTTTTTAGTATTTAAGAGCAGAAAGGAGAAACAGAAAATTAAATTAGGTGTACCACAACACAGACTGCTTCCTGTGAGAGAAGACTGGGAAAGGTCAAACAGTCTAAACATTTAATTTTTTTAAGTGTATATTTTTCTATTATTTCTCTTTTGTGTGTTTCTGTTCAGTGTAATATTGCATTTTGTGACATACTGAGATAACAAAACTAGATTTTTCAGTATGAGTATCTTGACTTTCTTCAATAACTCTTGTGGAGTGTTGTATGTTCTGCTGAAATGAGGGGTAAATACCACATTTTTATATACAACGTGACATGGTGAGTCTGTCTGAAGGAGAAGAGAGCAGTAGGTATTGCTTTAATATTTGTAAAATGCTTTATAGATAAACATTTTACAGACAGAACAGATTGTGGTCTTGCCATCAATCTTCAGGCTTTTAAAATTTCAGGTGCACCTTTCTATTGTGTTTTTTTATTCATGAGCTAATTAGGAGGTGGTTTGTGGTAAGTTGGTGAGAACACTAAAAACCAGGTTGTTCTCCACACAACATCAGTTACTTTCTTCAATATCAAAATTCTTAGGGTTGATAATCTATAAAATCTGGAATTTACCAAAAATATTAAATCCTTTTCATTGTGGAAAGCATCTTAATTACTTTGATGAAACTTCCTAGTTGTATAAATTTGGTATTTTGTTGTACAGAATTTGCTGGTTTGTTGTTTACTTTCAATTTACTCTTAAGTTTTTATATTAATGGCTGATGGTAGATTCCTGCCTGCTTACCTTGATTCAGATCTATCCTCAGTGATGGCAGTAAAATGCTTTCTGCCCCATATCCTCTGACACCTTTTGGAGGAAGAAATCACTGAATCTGTGTCATGAAAATCACCAAAAACTTTTGAAACAAACTCTTCTGCTAGGATTACTGAACACTCTCTGAATATTCTATGTTTATTTTGGTCCTTAGGTTGGGCCTGGCAATACAATAAACCAAGCCAAAGGTTTTTTTCCCAAAAAAAACTCCCCTGTGAAGGAGAAATGTTTAGCAGGAACTGGAGTTTCCTGATGATTGAGCGGGGGGATGAGATGGCAGCAGGATCAAAAGGGAAGAGTTCCCATCCAGGACATTTCTGTGCTGGGGAAATTCTGCCAGGGATGCTAGCACAAATTTTGTGCCATGTTGAATGTTTCTTGTCTGTGTTCACTGTCCTGTTAGAATTATTACAGCTTACACATGTTTAGTTCTGGCACTGTGAGGACCAGGTAGGAGCTCTCAGTCCAGCTTGTGTTGAGATGCCTTTTGTTTCATTCTCTGCCCATTGCTGAGGAAGGGTCAGACAGGACTTCCTAACAAACTGTCTGCAAGAAGAATTGTCATTAATATGGATTGCAAATGCCTGGAGGATGAAACTTTTATTTGCTGACCATCAGTGGTAATTAACCCTTACCCTGGCAGAGGCTGGAGCTCTGTGCAGCATCGATCAAACCACAGCACTGACTGCAGCTCCCAGCAGAGATTCCAGCTACAGAGATGTGCAATATTCCATGGCTTGCAGGACAAGATAATACCTTCTCTCTTAAAAATTGTGAGTGAGGTTGAGGAGAGTTTTGAGAACCTATTGGGCACAGAAAACCTGTTTCTCAGAGAAGTGGAGCATTCCTGGCCTGGCCTTTCTTTATTTGACCATCTCTTTCCTCAACTCTTTAGTGATTCCAGCTGATCAGATCATTATCACCATGAGTCTCTTATGGGTTTGTCTCTTACCAGAGATTTAACATCTTAGTTTTTTTTTTTTAGTTTTGTTTTGTTTTGTTTGCAAGATTAATGGTGGTATTTTCTTTCCATGGAGATGGTTAAAGTTTTAGTATTGTTTTTGTCAGGTCGGTCGTTCTGAGTAATTTTGGTGGCTTATTTATACAAGAAGTTAGTTTATATACTCCAGCTTGTACTTACTCTGGCTGGTTCTCTTAAATCCATGTAAAGTAGCAAAGTAAAAATGCACAGTAGAGGAAAAACTGGAAAAACAAACCTCTGGGTAGAATCTCTGCTGGTTTAAGCAGATCAAGCTGGAGTGCTGCTGCAGAGATGGTCTCACCCTGCAATGCCCATGTACTCTTACCTTGCTTGCAGATAATTTTACATCTGTTCATGCTTAAAAGTCAGGTATTTAGTTAAAGGCTGGCAAAGTGATCAGTAATCCTACATGGGATTATTTGCACGTGCTTTTGTAACGTGTTTCTCAAGAGCCAGATCCTGCAGGATAAAACTCCCTATAAAAATGGAACAGAAATACTTCCAGTAGAGTTCCTGAGCTGTGATGGTTTCTCCCCTTGCACAAGGGCATAATCACTGTCTTTATTCCTTCTTTGCTTCATCTGAGGAGACCAATTCTCTGTGGTTGCATTGAAAAACTCTGCCAAGCTCACAGCTTCTCCTTTCCCCTAATTTGACCCCAACTGCAGAACTTTGCCTGAAGTTCTTGCTTTTCTCATCCACTGAAGCGAGCAGGTCCTAACAGGACTCCTGAATTTCACCAACTGCCTTGTTCTGGGTTGGCTCCATCTTATCATGTGTAAGCCTGTTATTGGCCTCCAAGCTGGAAGTGCAGTATTCCCCAAGCAGAGGAATTTGGGAAAGTTTCTCATAAAAGAGCTGACTTGAAGTTCCAGTTGACCTAAATGGCTTTTCACGGGAAGATGTTCTGATAAAGTTTTAACTGGGAATGGTTGCTCCCAGACAATGATTTCCCAGAAGGAAATTACCTGAGAAGAGGTCTGGGTTGAGGATCTGAATTTCCTGAGAATTTGGGTCAGGATCTCTTTGGTGAAGTGATGCTGTGGAATTAAACAAGAGCTGTCCATGCCCTGCACACAGGGTTTAACTCTGATCCATGAGGTGGTTTCCACTCTAAAAGCTTTTCCACTTGCAGTGCAAAGAGAGATTATGGATTTAAGGTGAACATCTTCTCCTGAATTATAACTTATGAATACTTATTTTTTTACTTTTTCAGAAAGTCAGTCTAATCCTAAAACACAAGGATTTGTGATTAAACCCGTTTGGTTTGTGGCAGTGACCAAGCAGGCACTGATTTCCACCTCTCCTTCCTTGTACTTCACCCAGATTTGATGGCTGGGAGAGGGTTGGTCATTTCCTTTATTCTCTTTTTCCTTTTTAATTCTGAAAGGTTGTGTGGGAAAGGGAACCTGCCATGAAGCTGTGCCCCAGAGCACACGGGAATGCTTTGCAGCAAATGTGGGATGTGTGAAAGTGGCACCTGATGGTGTCCCCTTGTCCCCTGTTGTGGGAAGTGCCTGAGGGTCCTGGCCCCCCAGCTCAGGTGAGACTCCTGGATCAGATACCCTGAACACAGGATCTTTGAATCAAAGAACAGGAACAAAGATGAAGAAATTCCAGAGCAATTAACTTGTTGTGCAATATTTAAATTATTTTTAATCATAGTTTTACCTCAAATTATAATTTAAGATATATCATGTAATCACTAGTAATACAAAATGAAAATGGAAAGGGCATGTTCTTTCTTCTGAACATTCTCCATATAATAATCAGCTAATAACTCTGTCTGCTTTAATTCAAGAAGTTCCACTCACTCAGTTTTTAAGTTGGCAGGCTGCTTTTTAATTCTTCTCTTCTAATTTGTTGCAACATGTATGAAATACACGGGTTAATTTGAGTAAATACAGTCAAGTTAATCAAAGGAAATGATTACAGAAGGAACCCAAGAGGGGAGCTGGATATCACTCAGGAAGGCATTGTGTAGCTCTGCCAAATTAATTAAATACTACTGGTTAAAATCAAGGGTTAGTGATAAGAATCTTGTTGAATTTGGGCTACAAGTGACTTATTTTAATGGGTGAAACGATGACCCTGTTTGATTTCCTGACAGATTGAGCATTCTCCTCCCTCCTACCCCTTTTAACTCCCAATTTCCACGTGGATTTCCCATGGTGGGCCAAGCAGGAGAGTTCTGCTGCCTCTCTCACAGAATTCCTGGAGGTGGCTGCTCCTGGTGTCCCTGCTCCCTCCAGAGCTGTAATTAACTCCGGGGAGCGCTCGGCTCTGCGCCAGGACATCAACCCCAATTACTGCATTCCCCTCGTCACTAATGCCACTTCACGGCTCCCACTAATCTGAGGTGGCAAGTCCCAGCTTCCCATAGCAAAATGGTTGTTTTTGCAATGTTTTTCTGCTTCTTGTTCAGTCAGTTCTGTCTCGTATTCTGTGCTTTTGGCTCCACTAAATTGCTGTTGTAAGGAGAGTTGTGGTTCATCCCAGAAAATTCTCATCTGATTTTTGCAGGGATAGCTTGGAAATAGAGGAGGTCTGGAGTTGTGCTTGGTTTTAATATAGTTTAACACAGATCAAAAGGGGGGCAAACCCCAAAAAGATCATCTTTAGATTGATCAAAGCTGTCTCTGTACCTAAATGAAGGCTCTTGTCAGGGGATTAATTCAGTGCTGCAAATTAAAATACCTTCAAAAATCCCAGATTTTTCTTCTTCTCAATCACTTGGCTTATGAGACCTTTTAGACTCTTGCATTTGCTGTCCTTTCAATATTTGGTTCCATATTTTAATAATAATTTCTTTTTTTGGCTTCTCTCAAATCAGTTTTCTCAAACATCGCACCACCAAATTCAGGGAGTTAAAGGCAACGGAGACAAGAAATTACTGAGTTAATCTACATGCCAGGATAACGCATTTCAGATTATTTCTCAGCTTTAGTGTTGTAGTGCAGGTGGCAGAGGCACAGCCTGGGTAAGCTCTGGCATTTCCCCATGCAGAGGATGGATCTGTGGTTGTTGGCTGTGCTCTGGAACACCTTGACTGGGATGAGGGCTCTAACAGGAGGTATTGCCACGCTCTGGGCTTCTGAGATCCTGCCCAGCCCAATCTGATCCAGCTTTTATCCAGGAGTATTCAGCTAATGTGATTATCTCTTCCTAAACTTGTTTCACATAATGAGTTCCTGGTTTGTCACCTATTAATAATCTGATATGGAGAACTGAATTAATGTGTTCCCCTGTATTTCTCCAAACATTTGCTCCAGGGCCAGATCATTGGGTATTTTAATTCAGTGGTAGATAGTGGTTTTGACAAGGAGATTGGTTATGTTGGGAGTTCATTCTAACACATTTGCTGGGGGGTTTTATAGTTGTAGCTTTACTTTGAGTTTCCAGGTAACATTTTTAGGGTTCATACTTTGGTTTAATTCCAACTGCAACAAATAAATTTCATACTTTGATTATGACTTACAACTGTCATTAATGAAACTGCCACAACCCCTGTAACTACCATGGATTTTCACTCTGTCCTTAGCCAGAGTTGATGAATTCCACAGGCATGAAATGCAAAATTCTTACTCTGCAAAACTTTCCAAAATTAAATATTTGCACTTTTCTTGATTGGCACAACAGCAATACCCTATAAAGAAATAGTTTTTATATATATGCACACATATATACACCCACCCCCTTTACACCTCCTCCTTTTTGCATCTGGCCCATGCCCAAAGAGGCAGCAATGTGGCACCAGGATGGATTTTTTTTTCCTGGTAAGTGGCATTCTGCAATTTTTGCCTTCCATGACGCAGAGTAATTTCTTCTTGTAAAATCCCAGTTCCTTCCAAGCAAATTTAGACCTGTGCTGTCAAAGATCTGTGTTTAAATGGGATTACAGTCCTGGGGTGATCAGCCTCACTAAAGGGAACTCAGAGCCAAACTGGCCCCAGCCACTGGTGCATTTATTGATATTTGCTTTATTAGCAAAGTATTTTTGGGGTACATGGTTAAAAATAATGTTCATTCTCAGGAAATATTCTCAAGTAATATTTCCACATCTTTCCTTTTAATGCTGTAGTTGTTACTCTAAGTATCTTCCCCTTTTGCTATTAATATAATTTACCAGATTCTTTGAAGAGTTTTCTTCATTGACCAGATTCACCTTTCTCACTGGTAAGACAAGGAATAAGAAGAATATTACCAAACTTTTGGCATACAAATATAATATATATAAAATAGCCATTGAGCTTTGTGGATCTGAGATGACTTATTAAAAAAAAATTAAATATTATTGGGGTGGTTTGGGCTTATTTTTTTTCTTCAGCCCCAAAGTAGATTTATTAGAGCCAGGGCCAAACTGCCAGAATATCACCACCAAGATTCATTCAGTACTGGGGTCAGCATTCAGACTGCAAACTGGTCTGTCAGCTTTATCCCAGCCCATTTCACTGGAGTTGGAGTGATCACTTTAATCACTGATTTTAGACTGATTTTAACAAAGAAGACGTGAACAGCATTTAACTGGGTTTTGCCATGGCCCATAAAATGGACCTAAAATAACTAAAATAGATTTTTGTCCATTTGTCTGTGGCCTGAACAGAGCTGGATGAAGGCTGTGCCCAGAGTTCTCCCTCCTGCAGATCTGTCCTTCTCCTGCCCACCCTGGTGCTCTGCTCAGAAGGGTTTTGCATCCTTCTCACAAAAGAATCAGGGGAAAGAGGTATTGGTGTGTGCAGAAATTGTGATAGTGTGCAACACCACAAGAATCAAGTCTTGCTCTTTCCTCTGAGACTGATTATGAGGAGGGTGGAGTTGGTTGCAGTTAATTTTATTGTGTTTTTACAAGTCATACTGTTTTTTTTCCCTTCCCTGTTTGTTCTTACTTGATTTTTTTGGGAGGATTCAGTTTTTGCTGTTTAATTAGTAGGGAAAATATCCTCCTTTTTAGTCTTGCATCATGTGTTAGACCCATGTTCTGACATGGTGGAGCTTGTGGACCCTTTTAAGTACGGCTTCATTATTTATAAGGCATTAATCAGATTAATTTCGTAATAGTTTCCTGCTAATCCTGCCATTGTTCCTTAACTGAGAACTAACAAAAGCACAATTTTAATACCATTTTAGTTGCTACAACATCCTTCTATTATTGGTTATATTTTTATTAGAGAGTGCTTTCAAACAGTTTCCTAAAATCTTAAAATGATTGAGCAATGTCTTAAAATTGCAGCACTTTTACTGCTGATAGAAGGACAATTTCTCAAGCAAATCCCCTTTTTATTAAAATCATGTTTCTTTGCTAGTTGATTTATTAAAATCATGTTTCTTTGCTAGTTGAAATTTGTAGGAGTTTTCCCCTTTCTGTATAATCCCAGTTCTTGTGTCAGCCAGATTTTTTTCTAGCAGTGGTATTGAAGCTCACTTAAAAATGTGTTTCATTTGTGGAAAAGATCCTTTTAGTGATCCTGAGAGCATCTGTAGTGGAAGTACTTAACATACTGACATGCAGCAATAAACTGCAAAATCCTAATTACTTGCATATTATTTTGTTACTACTGAAGAAACCTGTGTTTGAACATCACTTCCTTTTTCAGTTTGCAAGGGGCCTCATTTCTAAAGTCTTTTAATGGGATTAATTATTTTTCTGGTATCTTCTTCATGTCTGTTTTATAAAGTACTTCTCTGTTATGTGATACAGAACTGTGCCATTCAGGAAATTTTGTGACATTAGGTAGCTTAGAACAGAAATTTTACTTCATGCTACATTAAAAAAAAAACCCAAACCCCTGAAAGTTAAAAAAAGAAGCCTTAAAAAAGGTTGTCTGATTTCCTGCATAGATAACCATATTGATTTCATTCTCCTTTAACTGCTGTTCATCTCATCTTCAATAGCATTTTAAATACTCCAATAAAAATGTATATATAATTACAAAAAGGCTATTACAATCAAAATGTAAAGGTCGTCAAGCAGATTTCTGAATTGCTGTCCCTAAAAAGTACATTATTTTCAATGATGATGAAAACTTATTCTTTCTGTACCAAAAAGGATGATGGGAACTGCTTCCATCCAGCTGGAGAAGAGACTTTCCCTCAATAGCTCCCCATGATAGGGTCATTGAGGTGTCAATTACATATTTTATATTTATAGAGCACTTTTCTTCAGGAAAGATTCCTAAGTGGCCTCCCAGGTCCTACCACACTCACAGGAGATTAATGTATTATTTTTACTTTTGAAATTGGAGTGGCTCAGAAATAGTAGGTATGTTCTGTTAAATGGATTCTCTTTTCACAAAAAGACTGGCTGAGATAGAAGGGGGTTGTAGGCATTCCTGGAGTTGTTTCATGGGGTTTTTTCCTGGATTATGTACCCTGGGATGATTTTCTTTCTGGGAAGGGGCTTCCCTGGAGCAGTGACCCCACCTCTGATTTCACTTATTCTTGATACTGATTAGGGAGAGAATGAAAGTTTAGAAGGCACTCACAAATCTTTTCATGAGGAGCTTATCTCCTTTTAGAACTTACATCTATATTCTGCTTTGAAGCACCAAATGAAACATTTTACAGGCCCAGGGTGGGTTTAATTGCTTTAAAGGAGCTTCACAAAAATGGGCATGATTTCAAGGAAGGTTTTTTTCTGATTTTGGGGATAGACTCATTATGTCAACAGTAGTTACTGATCTCTTAGAGTTTGGTTTCTGTGGAAAACCTACAGCAGAAGTGCTGATCTCTTGCAGTCAAATTTTCAGTGCCTTCAATGCTCAGGTTGGCTAAGACACATGGTTCATTGTGGGGTTATTTTTTTCATGCTTTTGCTCTCTGGAGTCTTTGAATTTCATAAGTGAATGACTCTTCAGTGTCTCTCCTTGGCCATTAATTCATTACCTAAAAAAGTTCTTTGCATGTTGCACTTGACATGGTCCAAAGTTGTAAATGTTTGTGCTACAGGCTGGCTGTGTTGTGCTGGCAAGTAAAGCACTTCCCTACACACATGGAAGATGCATCTATTAATATTCTGTAAACCAGGTTGTTTTTTGTTCTTCAGGATCAAAGCTGGTATGTTAGCAAAAACTTCAAATTCCTGTCTTTTAACCTGCTGGTTAGTTTGTAGGGGTATCTATTCCTTCTTGCTTTATTGCAGCAAGCTACATGTATCTCTCATGCTCATTTTAAGATCACAAAGCAGCTGTTGTTACTCTGGCATTCAAAAGTGACTTGAATGCTTTTTTCTTAGAAGGAAAAAGCAGGTAAATTAGTTTTCTTCACAGCAGCATTAGCAGCAGCACCAGAGGTGCTGAACAAGGTCCTGGAAAATGCAGAAAACCCAGTTAGCAAGGAGGTCTTGAGAGAAAGGAAGGGGAGGCAGGTAGTTCTGGGAGACTGTAATTAGGGCAGATTTTATAAATATTTTTGTGTTCCTAAAAATGCCAGCATGTATTATCTCAGTCAGTGATGACAATAACCAGCAGCAGGGGAGAGAGGAAGGGGAAGTGGAGAGAATTAATACACAGCCCAGTAACGTGGCCATTCCTCTTTCTGTACAAGCAGCTGAAGCAGAGCAGGGGTAAAGAATCACAGCCTCTCTTTTCCCAACAAGGAGTTGGTAGGAAATTACAGCTTCATATAGGAAGCCTTCAAAAGCCATGATGTCTTCAGATTTTCATGTTAAATCATGCTCAGAATTTTATAGTTTGGAGCAAGTTGTGTGCCAGAATCCCAAACGCTTCGTTGTGAAAGCAGCTTTGCAAAGTGAGAGAGGAGCACGGTCCCAGCTTCATTATGAGCCTGTTGCAAGGAGCTGCTTTGTTTTTATGGCTTTGTATGCTTTGGCTCAAAATGCAGAAATCAAACAGGAGCTTCTTCTTGTCATTATACAGGTGCATGAGTCAGCTTCTTGTTTAGTTTTTCACAGCCTTTTCAATTGTGCAATAAAATCGTGTTGAAATGCATTTTAGTATTAAACATGTCGTTTCTCTAAAAGCTTCACTTTGGTTGTCTCTAAAATGATTCCATTTTCCATCCACATGATGAGAATTATCTACAGGAAGGGTTTATGACCTGGCACCCAGATTTACCAAAGCAGGACACAAGGTGAATTCTGGCCATGCAGCTTCAGGTCAGATCAAGGTAATGGAAACAAAAAGAAGCCCTTCATGCAAATATTGTTATTCCTAATGCTGGTCCTGGGAGATATGAACACTGACTGGAAAGGTCTAGGTTGGAAGCAAAGGAAAATGAGATTTTGCTGTTTAAGATGTCCCCACACCCTACAAGGAAATGCATTATCCACAGCAGAGTAGAAAACCATGTTTTATGTAATGTAGAAAATTAGAAGTGATTTTCCTCTTTCACTTTAATAAAACACCAACACAAAATAACAATAAAAACCACCTTTAAAATAGACCTAGTGGGGTTTTTCTTTTTTTCTTTCTTCTTTTTGTTAAGAACATGTTCCTTTTGCCCTGAATGGAATATTCTAAAAAATGTGCCTGGAATTCAATGCGCCATTAGTCTTGATTTTCTTCCTGTATGACTGAAGCAATTGTTTCAACTTTACTTCAGGTTTATTAAATGTAGAAAGTATCAAAGGAGCATGAAGCTTCCCACTCCTTAATGGCCTTGATTCCTGCCAAAAGTGCATATTCTTCCACTGCATCTTCCCTGTACGTGACTGCAGGTCCAAGTCCAAATTATTTGTTGCTTAGCTGAGAGCAAATAGGTTCAGGGAGTTTTTTCCCTGCCAAATTCAAAACATTAATGCTTTCAAAACAAATAAATTCATTTTTTCTTCCAATTAAAAAAAAGAAGTCATTCCTGTTTGAGCAAGGCATGAGAAATTGCAACCCTCCCATCACAGTAATGAATTTTAGGATATAAAGCCTTCCTCCAAGCAATGTGAGATGCTTTTAAAAAGGAGCATTTGGGAGAAAATAAATGAGCTTCATCTTGTGCTTGAGGAATTAACTTTCATTTTAGTGGTGGAAATTGGAAACACCAATGTAGGGAGTGAGTAGGAATCAAGTAGAGAAAAGAGGAGCCTGCTCCATAATTCCAGGTGTTTAAACATTTCAGTTTCTGTGGAGAGGGGAAGTTAGGTTCATCCTTCTGGACTTTTCTGCAGGGCTTTTTAGCAAAGTCCAGGAGAAAAGGCCTCTGCAGGTTTTGGGCTGCTTGGTTTGTTGTTTATTTTGAAGGACCTGCCCAGGGATGTTCAGGGTGTGCAGAACACTTTGCTTTGAGTGGAGCAGAGAGGAACCAGCACCTTGCATTTAACATGTGTTAAATGGAGGCTCAGCTTGATTTTTTTTTTTTTGGAGAAAAGCTGGACAGAACTCAGGTTAGATGGTCCATCAGCTGGCAGATGTTTATTTAACCTCCCATTAATTCCCATGTTGATGGAGGCTCACAGACACTTGTTTCTGGTGCTTTTATTCTCCTTGACAGAACAGCCCCATTCTGGGGCCTTAGTCTCTTTCTCTGTGCTCTGTCCATAACATGGAGACCAGGTTGCCACCTGCCTCTTTGGAGCAATGTCTTATATTTGAAATCCCATCTTCTCCATCATTTTGTCTTTCCCAAACCAGCATTCTTTTGATGATTTTAACCAGGGATTATTTTGAAGCATCCTGTGCTTTGTTATCCATTTTCTCCTGCATCACAGAACTGCCCCTGTTCCCTCCTTGCCTGGTTTGTGCTCATGCCAGGGAAGCTGGTTTCATTTCCCTGATTCCTGAGCAGGCTGAGCTGCCCTCCTGCCTTGCCCTCAGATGAAGCTTCCTGGGCCTCTCTCTGATCATTTCTACTGCTCTGGAGGTTCTCAAATTGAGTGATATCAGTTTTGAAATGCAATACCCAAAGCCAGCAAGGTCTCAGCTGGAAGATTTTGTCCGACACTCACTAGAGCAGAAGAATTATTTCACATCTTGTTGGCCTTCTGTGTGGGTTTGCTCTTCTCAGAAGGATCTCTGCCTCCTTTGAAACAGAAGGACACTGTTGAGTCATGTTCAACTTGTGATCCAGCATTATCCCTGCTTTTTTTTTTTTTT
>WEIU01004128.1:583373-651374 GCA_013389925.1 Aegithalos caudatus
TTAACTGCTGAGTACCCAGTTGTTCCTGCTTGAGTGCAGTCTTTAACATTAAACATTTATATTGAATCTTAGGGTTTGGGGGGTTTTGTGCTTGTTGGGGTTTTATGTTGATGTTTTTCAGTTTGTGAAATTCCCTTGCAATTGTAATCCCCTCATCTGTCCCTGTTGCTGTACATGCCAGGCTCCTGTTCTCTGCAGATTAAATAATTTTATCTGTCACAAATGCAGTGGAGCAGATCCAGGCCAGGCACTCCAAGAACCTCTCCCTGCACATCAAAGGGTTTGATAAAGGCCTGCTGATAACTTTTCACTGGATGCTGCTTTGTGGTCCAGAGCAGGTTTCCTTACCTTCCTGCAGGGTGTGCTGAGCAAAACTTCACTGAAGCCTCCCTCAATTCAAATTGTGGCCTTTCCTGGTTTTTCCTCAATCTTTCAAGCTCCTTAGCATCTCAAGGAAGGAAATCAATTGCTTGAACAAGTTGTTTTTGTGACAATTTAGAGCTACCCATGGGGTTTCCTCTAGGTGCTTATAAGCAGGTGGTGATTCATGTTAACTTTCCTTCATTTCTGAGAAAGTGTCCAGCCCTCCCTGCCCTCTGCTCCTTTTTCTGCCACTTTAAAAATCTGCTGTATATTTGGCCCTTTCAGGTCCTTTTAAAGGTAACAGCAAATGTCTTGAATGATTTGCCAGTTTTTCAGCACACACAATGACAAAGTTTATGAAGCCAAGCCAGTCTGAAAATACCTAAACCCCTTAATTGACATCTTTGTAATCTGTTCCAGATAAAGTTTGAAACCCTTCCCTCTTCTCTCCTCATGTTATTCATCCACTGACAGGCCTTGTAGTAAAAGCTGATGTAAAAAGACATCCCTTGTGCTCTTGATGTCCCTTTCCCACTGTATGATCTGCCAGGAGTCCCTCTGCCTGTCATTCCACTGTTCCTTTATTTATAAAATGTGTTTCTTGCTGCTTATTGGATTTCTTGCCGGTTTTCTCCCATTCTGTGTTGGAACACTTCTCATTTCATTTCCAAATGTTTATGCTGTATGTTTATACTTGCCTTTGGCAGTCTCACCCAAGTGTTTCATCCCTTTCATTTAAGGTCAGGGAAGAGCTTTGCTTTAGCCATTGGGCCCTTTTCACACTCCTTCTCTTTGGGGTTTGGACCTGTGTTTTTAATTGCTGCTATTTAAGTTTCTGCCAAGCTCTTGCTTAACTTCTCTTCCCCTTAGGTTTGTGTCCTCTCTCACTCAATCTACCAGTTTTGTGAATTTGTTACTCTGTTGTTTTGAGTTGTCTGTGTCTCAGAAAACCCTCTCCCTAATCTTCCTCATTTGGAGTTCAGAATAAATTCCCACTATAGAAGCTCCCATATTGGTTCTCTGCTTTTGGCTATGACTAGAGGCTCTTTGTTTCCTATAGGTATCTAAATTTTGGAGCAAATTTTTGAAACCCTTGATGTTTGAAACAATCCTTCCCCTTTTTTGGCCCCTTTGGCCCTGCATCCATCTCATTGTGCATTTTGCACAGGGCATCCCCACTGTGAGCAGGATGCCAGGATGCAGGATGCCAAAAAAAAAAAAAGCTCTGTGCTCAATACATGCCAGCAAACCTGCAAGCAGCAGTAACAAGGTGTGACAGAACTTGATTGCCCTGATTTTTACTCCTTAAAAATGTGCAGAGTCAAGTCTGTGGTGCTGCTACTGACACTGTGATTGGATTTACAGAATTCACTGATGTAAATCCATCCTGACTGTGTGTATTGCAGCCCTAGTTGGACTGTGGATGTGTATGCATTTATTCAGGAGCTCGTTGATCATAATTGATGAAGACAGGGGGTGGGAGGGCAGAATTGATAACTTTCTGGGGAATGCTAGCAGTAGGTACTGTAAGGAAATGAAGTATCTTATTAAACTGGGATAAGCAGACATGCTGACAATTCCTGGAGTATCACTTGCTGCCCAGTGCTTACAGTAAAGGTGCTGTTAGGAGGCACCTGCATAAGAAATTTGATAATCAGGCAACACAAAGCTTGGAGGAGGTACCTGGAGGACAAGCCCAGCTCTGGTAGCTGTCAGTTCTCCCTGGGACAGTGCCACAGCAATTCCTTGGATTATAAAACTCTGTTTTAACCCTGTGGCTGGTGCTTAACTCTGACTCATGAGCCTGAGCATTACTTATCCTAAATAGCCCAATTTCTGACTGTTTGGGGATGTAGAATGGGAGTATCTCCTGCAATTGGTGCTGCCCAGTTGTGTTGGGAAGGGTTGGTAGAAAAAAAAAAAAAAAAAAAAAAAAAAAGGCTGTAAGAGTCTGAGCATCATCCCCAAACCAGGATATTGCTGAAAATCCCTCTTCACCAGAACTCAGTCCTGCTGTGGTCAGCTGGGGAGCCATCAAAAACAGGAGGCAGGTTTTTGGAAGGCAGCTTTCCACATGTAAGGAGGTTTTAGTGTGCCCAGGCACAGTGAACTGGGACAGACTTCAGGGCTAGGAATGCAACCAGGGTGGTGAAAACTGAGCAGGAGGAGGAGGAGGTGGTGGCCATTTGCCAGGACACAGAATAAGGATGAAGTTAAATGATTTAAGGCTGGTGGAAATGACTGAAGACAATAGGAGATGTGCTGAAGTTGGGATGGGAGGTGAGTTCGGGCATTTATCAGGAGACATAAAAACTCTGTATAAACTTCATTGTTATGCTCCAGTTCTGACTTCACACTCCTGGTTCCATCTTCATAAATAAACCTTACAAGAAGCAGAAAGATGTTTTTATCTTAACCACGATGACAACTGTATTTTAATCATGCTGTTTTTTTCTTCTTAATGTTGGCATGATGGGTTTTATTGTGTGTGGAGTCGGAGGTTTTTTTGGGAGATGTTGCATTAAGTAGATGAGGGGACCAATAGAGTCCGTGGATTCACTGCTAACACTTGCAATAATTGTCCATTACTACTTCTTAAGAACAGCTCTCCTGCTCTTAGAATTGCCAGCATGGGGTCCTTAAGAACCCCATTTTGGGTGGAAGGAAACACAGTTGTAATCAAAACAATGATTACCATCGCCTTCATTTAAATGCAGAAGGAGAAACTAATGTGTGCTCTAAAGGGATGTAAAAAATTTACAAGTAATTCCTGGTTTTGAGGTTAGGTTTCTGATGTCCATGGGGAAAAAGTTAATTTCTTACCTTTCACTTTCAAGTGAATATTTTTGTATTCATTTCTCACTCTGCATTTAAATGAAGGTGATAGTAATCATTGTTTTGATTACAGTTGTGCTTCCTTTCCCCTGTAATGGTGTTCTTGAGTACCCCATGCTGGTCGTGCTAAGAGCAGGGGAGCTATTCTTAAGGAGGAATAATGGACAATTATCTGAACATTAATAGTGAGTCTGTGGACTTCTCAGGACTCCTCAGCTCTCAGAGAATTCTCCTTTTCCTCGAAGGTGCAGGGAAAGTCCCCAATAGTCTTATCTAATAACACAAAGTTAAATTTTGCAGCTCTCCATCAAGCTGGCAGCAAATGCAGCTCTGTCTCCATTTCTCACACAGAATTACAAACAGATTCTGCATTCCCTGTCCCAGGCTGTTGGACTCGGGGATTTTTGTGTGTAACTCTTAAATACCAAACTGCAGAAATACTCTATAACTGTCAACATAAATACAGACTTTTGTGCCATTAGTAATGGGTGATGACAGGCTGTATGAAGAACACATTCCCTGTCTCTGCCATTCTTCCTTTCTCCCACTCTCCATCCACCCACTCCTTTTCATGTTACTACTATTGTTATTATTTTTCGTAGCAGGCGTCGTATCTGGGAGCAGGGGATTAAATGAATAATTCCATTTGGCAACAGGCAGGCAGCATCAGTGCTGGAATCCTTTCTGTTCTTTAGTAATGTTAATGTTGTAGAATGTCATCAGGAGGGAGGTGGTTGACTGGAAACTTGCAGTAAATATAGGGGGGTTATTTGGTCAGTCTTGTTTGTTAAAGCATTTAACTGCACAGGAGCAGCAACACTGCAAAAATACTCTGTGCATATGTTTTGAAAGGCTTTTTAATCCTGATTTTTACATTAAAACTAGAAATAGAATGCATTTTATTTAGAATTATGGTGCTAGTTGGGGTGGCTGTCAGTACAAAGGCTAATGCTATTTATTAAGGTCCTGGTTTTATTTAATAGCCAGATGAATGGAACAGTTAATAAAAGAAATATTGCTTTATTCCCTGACATTTATGTCCTTGGTTTCCAATAAAGAATTGAAATTATGAATAGTTGATGGTTTAAATTGATGTTTTATGTTGAACGCTAGCTATAATTTCCCCTCTGAGGATTGTAATACCGAGAAACAGATGGTTTTTCACAGTAACAAATTGCTGTGTGTGTACTGGATATAGAGCTGCCTTTCAGCTCCCTCCACCTTCCCCGCCTCAGCCCCAGCACAGGCAGCACTGCTGCTCTTCCCAGGACAAAGCCAGAGCTGCAGGAAAAACTCAACCTGTTTTTCCAGGTGTGCTGGAGATGGGAAAGGGCTGCAGAGACTCTGTGAATGACTGAGCAGGATAAACACAATTTTTGGCTGTTCCTCCTGTCCCAGTGTGCTCTGGCAGGCTGGGCTTCCTTCCCTGCTGCTGCTGGAGGTGGAAGTCCTGGAAAGCTGGGAAGAGTGGGGAAAAGAACAAAGATTTGAAGTTAAACAGGCAGCTCCAGTCCAGCCCCAGCAGTTTCTTTACTTTGGATTTCTGAAGTCGGTTTGCAGTGTCTTGCGGTTTTATTGGCGTTTGGTTTAAAGTAAATGGGTGCTAAATGCTCTTGTTTATGCGTTTTTAAACTGTTTTTCAATAATTGTTACTGTGGGGAAGTGGTGTGAGATGATTGGTGGAGAGTTTGGCAATCCACATTAAAAATACACCTTTTTATAAGCTAATTATCGAGGGAAATGGTTAGCAATTACCACTTCTGTATGTTCTCTACTACGGTTTACATGTAATATTTGGATCAAGAGTCACTTTAAGCTCCATTTAAAAGCAGAAAGAGGAAGAAAACAGGAGGTTAAAGGGGTATGAGTGAAGGGAGGGATCACAGCCAGGTCTGTCCTCCACAGCTTGTGGGTGTGAGGCCATTGCTGGACTTCAAAATGCTGCTGCTATTGGCAGAATGAGTATTTGGCTTTTCACAAATCCTTCTATGAAAAATCGTGTTACTGACACACTGTTAAAATACATGGGCTTCAAGCTGAAAACAGCAGCTATTTCATAAGAGACATTAATTGTTCAAAACCGAATTGCATAGATCATAGGATTAAATTTTTAGTACTAATTTTCAAAAGAACTCTTACTCTAAAAAATGATGTCATGCTTTCAAAATCCTTTTTTTCCTTGGAAGCATGAGAGATTGCTACTTATTCAGTCTTAGTGTCCTGAGACTTCTCTATAGCCTACAAGATTTGGATCTGAGCATACCTTTGGTTATTGCATACCTTGACTTGTAGACCACTAGTGAAGTATATTTTTTATCAAGCAGTGATTCATTCATTGATGGAATGAAATACCACGTTAAAAATCTGAGTTGGTTGATTTAATATTACCCCAGTTTTTCTAGTTTAATGGCTTGTATTCAAAACAGTGAAAAAATGCATGAGAAATCCTGCCCTTTTTCCCTTTTGGCTTAATGTCAGGAAATGGCACATTACAGCAATTTGTGTGGCCCTAAAATCGCTGCTAAGAGAGATAAAGCACTGAGAACACCCAGAGACCAGGGCTGGAACTCAGTGTGGCCATTGACAAGGACAGGAAAGGTCAGAAAAGGTTAAGATGGTTGGGAAAGCCATTTCACATATATCAGCTGTGATGTTTAATAAGTTACCTGGAACCAGTCTCCAGCAGTTTGTACTATGGAGCTTAAACAGGAAAATTCAGCAGAAAACCTGTCTCCAGTAAGTGTGCTGTGGGTTATAGTTTAAACGAGCTTGCTGGGACCAGCTTTACACAGCTTTTGTAATGAGAAAGCTGCCATCAGAGTAATTTAGAAGTGGCCTTTTGTCAGTAGTTTCTAAGTTATCACTTGACTGAAAAATTCAAGATGTGGTTGCCATTAATTTTCTGGTACAAAAGAGTGGTCAGGTGGAGATTTCTGCATAAGGAGCTGGAGAAGTGAGATCAGCCCATGGGCAAGCGAGAGCCCACAGTGGTTTGAAGTCAGTGCTGAGGGATGTTAATAAACTTTATTTACTGGCTCTTGCCCCGAGGAATATTGTGCTAATGCAGCCAGGGTTCACTTCCAGCTGAGGGAATATGGGAGAGAAAGCAGAGGGAGGATCAGGAGATCTGCACACACAGAACAGGAGTAACTTGCACTTGGGTGTGTGTTGTCTTTAACTACAACTTCTGGTTCCTCAAAGTTCACAGAGATGACATGAAGAAATAAACAGATATTTTCAGTGCTAAAATAAGCCTAGTGTTCCCCCTCTTAGAAGAAAAGAAAAGGTATTATTTTCTCCTCTTTCTTTTTCTCTTTTTCTCTCTCTCTTTCTTTCTCTCTTTCTCTTTCTCTCTCTCTCTCTTTTTCTCTTTCTCTCTCTTTTTCTCTTTCTCTCTTTCTCTCTTTCTTTCTTTCTTTCTTTCTCTCTCTCTCTCTGTCTCTTTCTCTCTTTCTCTCTTTCTCTCTTTCTCTCTCTTTCTTTCTTTCTTTCTTTCTTTCTTTCTTTCTTTCTTTCTTTCTTTCTTTCTTTCTCTCTCTCTCTCTTTCTCTCTCTCTCTCTCTTTCTCTCTCTCTCTCTTTCTCTCTTTCTCTCTCTCTCTCTCTCTCTCTCTCTCTCTCTCTGTTCCCCCTGTTGGCCTGGCAGTGTTGTCCAGGCAGAACTGGAGGATGCTGGCTCCCAGCCCAGGATCTCTGTCTGGTGCCCTGCTCTGCACAGGAAATCCCAGGCAGAGGCAGGGGCGCGTGTGCAGCTCGGTCCCGAGCGCTCCATGCCCTGTCCCCAAGGGAAGTGTCCCTGGGTGCTGAGGGCCTTTGGGGTGCTCAGGAGCCTGGGCTGGCTCTGGGAGAGGCTAAGAGATTCCTTAATCCACTGTATTTTGGTTCTAAACCGCTCCATACCTCTAAAAGATTAAATTTGGTCGCTTTGATGAGCATGTTTTGGACAGCAGTAACCAGAGGTTTTTATGTCAAAAATGCAAGGGTCTATGCCAAATCAGTCAGCACTCCCTTTTCCCCTAATAGTTGCAGATGCTGATGATTTATTTACTTAGCAAAAAGAGAACTGATAACGACTGAGCATGTCTGTGATCTGAGGTTATCCTTCCCCCAAAAATCAGAGGTGTGGGGGCCTCTGGCTCTTGCTGGAGGAGCTGCTGTTGGCAGAGCTCTCGTGCAAAACATGCTAAACCACGTCTGTACATAAGAAAGTGGAGGCATTAGGCAGCCAGACGCTGTAAGGAAGAAGCACCCTGAATTTCCATCTCCTAATCCACTTGTCTTTTTAGTACATGTATGCACAAAACATTATTATAGCACTTTTTAATAAATGGAATAATAGCAGACTTAGTGTTACATACAGGAGATTATCATCTTCAGTGATTGTGTGTGCACAGCTTGTGTTATCAGAAGATTAAATGAATCTTAAGGAGATGCTGCTTCACAGTGAGATTTGATTTTCCCCTGCACGAACGCTTCTTAAATTATTGAGGCGTCGCGGCGCAGACAACACTTGGCAGTGGGAAAGGCAACGGGAGCAAAGTTGTAGCAAGGCTTTACCTGTCTTGTCAAATGGCTCACCTTGGCTGAGAGGAGAGGGTCCTATCGCTGGGAACACATGGGGTGAATTATGGGCAGATTAAGAGCTTCCTCCTTGGCTTAAGGCAGCGTGGCTCGCCCAAGGACTGCTGCTCCCACCTCCTCCCTGCTTATTCATCTCCTCCACAGACCTTGGCACGGGGGGAACCATGAAAACTATCACCTTAAGTAAATCCTCATAAGCTATTCATGTTCCTCGACAACTTTGCTCATGCTGTTTGACTCACAATCCTCTGCCTCTTCAGTTCTCTCACATATTAACGAGTTTGATCGCTGCTCCATATAAATGAGGCATAATCTGAAGCTGTCAGACCTAAACTGTCTTGAACATACACTAAGTGAATATATTCAAATTTCTCTTTAAAGCCGGGAATATTTATAATAAAACTTGTCAGAGCTTCGGTTAACAGTTTACACTGGAAGTATTTTTGGTTGTGAAATACAAAAACAAGTCCAAAAATGACTTTTTGAGCTGATATTTGCCTTGCATATGGAAAACTCGTGTTGTGATTTCAACAACAAATGAGAAAATTGTCAAACTTCTATGAAAATTAAGTAAGCTCAAACTTCTATGAAAATTAATTAAGCTGAAACTCCTATGAAAATTAATTAAGCTCAAATGAAAAAAAAAAGTGTTAAAACACTTCACAAATTTATACTAATGTGACTTTTAACAATCACAATAAAAGAGCAACGGGCGCTGTTAACAGTGCTTTTAATTTGGGTTGTGCTGCCTCTTCTGTCACAGCCTGAAACTGGATCTCTATCGAAGTGCAAACACTGGACTCATTTATTTTTTTTTATCCCGTGATGTTCCCAGTGAAGAATGCTGTGTAAAAATGTCTCCTGGCTCCTGGGAGAGGCGGCCTCTCCTATTTTCCCTTTGAATGCTCTTTGGTTGTACCTCTCCCTCAGACTGCATCTGTCTGGGCTCTTATATCCTGTCTGATACAAGGCTGCATCCTCGCCTGGCAGAGGCCAGCACAGAGACAGCTTGAGTGTCCTCTGGATTTTTCTTTGTGTTACTGTAGTAGGAATGTAAAGAATTTAAGACTTTCCACCTTTGTGTGAAAGAAGTGCAGAAATAAACAGTATATTATTGTTACAGGACTTAAAATATGGAGTTCCTGATATCAAAGATACGAGACAGGCTGGCTTTATAAGGAACTGGCAAAAGGAACAGTAGTAGGAGCAAATTATGTCTTTTTTTAGCTACTAGATAATACTTTGGAACTGAATGAAGGCTGCAGCTTATGAATCTCATTTCCCTCCTCAGCCACATCGAATGCAGAGGATGAATAGATCTCACCAGTGTGTGTTGCTGAGTTAAAACTGAAACCCAAACAAGGTGGTGTGGCACTCCTGTGAGGAGTTGCTGTGCTGTCCCAGCCCTCGGGTGAAAGGGAGAGTTTTGGCTGCCTTGAGCATCCTTGAATTTTGGCTCAAGTCTAATGGCAAAAGTGACACCGTTTAGCCCCTAAATTCAAACCATTCTCCTACGCAGTCAGAAAACATTCTCTGTGTCTAGTGCCGTGTCCAAGGCAAAGCAGACACTTGAACTGAAGTCGAATCAAACGTGGGGAAGGTTTCCTCAGCAGCCTTGATGTGAGCAGGAAATTGATCCTCCAGCACAAGGCCAGGAGCTCATTCTTCACTGAGATAATCGGGCACAAAACGCTGCAAGTTAATCAGTTCACTTTCAGTTTAGTATTTACATTCACTTCGGCTTTAAACAAGCATTTAATTAGTTCTGAAAGTGTATTTGAAAGCCTTCGTGTTGGACCTCGTAGATAATGAATGGTGCCTGTGAGTTTTGTTTTGTTACTGGAAAGTGAAACCAGATGCGGCTTGGCCATCCAAGCTCAGCCTCTGGCTGGGTGCCTTGGGAGATAGGAGTTTTTATCATTTGGGGAGGATTTTGTGTGCTGCACTAAAGCTGGGCATTGTGTTAGGGAAGGATGTTGATTCCACACAATGTTTAAGTTGCTGGAACGACATTCAAAAGTATAAAGCGGTGGAATTGGATTCCCCTGGTTTTTTTTTTNAGGATTAGTCTGTGGTTAATTTAATAACTCCCAAAGTTGCCATTACAATACACCTATATTCATCTCTTTACTAATTACGTGGTTGTGCTATTTAAGCTTCCTTTCTGTCCTTTGGGACCAAATTCTTGTCCTGGGTGAGAACCCAGGCTCCCTTTTGTGTTGGAACCATCATGTGATGCGAGGCAGGGATTATGCCCAGCCATTCCTGAGTCATTAATGGGATTCCCGGTGAATTGTGTCCCCTCCGCTTCCCTGCGGGGCCCCTGGACCTGACCTGCTCTTGCTGCTGCTGGAACTTGGTTTTTGCACTTGCTCGAGGTTTGTGTGGTGTTGAAAAAACTCCTGGAAGCCGTTTCTTCTGTGATGGCTCTCTAAAGAATATCCAGTTTAGATTTACTTAAAGCAGCCCTGTGTCTTCTCTTACTCCTTCTGCCCCTTGGGACAGCCTGTTAAGGATCCTCCCCGAGGGGATGCAGAGGGAAAATCCTACTGTGTTTGTGATGCTTTTAATCCCCAGCCTGTCTACAGACCAAAATAAATAGAGCATTCACCTTTCTGCTCGTGGATTCCTTTCAAATACAATTTCAGCGTCACCTGTGGCATCCCGATTCATCAAGATCTGTTCTAAGCACTTCTGAATCTTATTGACCACTTGTTTTACAGGATGATAAATCCCCGTTCTCCCAGAGCAAATAGATTTAATAGAGCAGGGTTTTTTTTTTTTCCCCTTGATTTATGTTTGCCATGACCAGAAAGCAGGATTTCAGCATCCAGCAGACACTGCTCCACAATTACAGTCACAAGCAGGCAGTGTCTGTTTTGCTGCTGAATGACAAATATTGTGAGAGGATTTGGTGACAGTTTATATGTTCATATAGAACCAAAGCACGTGGTGCAATTGTTTCTTCAGGATTAAACTTTCTTGAAACCTATTTTTGCTTTTAGGGGGTGCCTCTGAGAAAGGGACTCAGTAACTTACTGGGGAGGGAAGGAAAATTGGCAATAGGAGTGTATGAGAAGCAAAAAGAGTGTATTAAACCTGAAAAAAAAAAAATGAGATATTTTTAACGTGTGTATTCTTTAAAAAGTGGAAGTAGTGTGTATTGTACAGGGTTTGGAAGATGACTGTGGACATGTGAAAATTATTTTTATCCCTCCTTTTGTAACATCCTAAGTGCATAAAACCAACCCTAATTGCATTTTAAGGAGCCACAGTGTTAGTGCCCAATAGCTCAAGGAATGAAAGGCTGACTGTGCTAAATTGTGCCTGTGTTGTACAATGAGATGGGCTGGAAAAACCAAAATCAGGGTTTGGCTGAGGGGATGGGTCCTGGTGACAGCCCCGTGCTTGTCCTTGGCACAGGGAACCAGAGCCTGAGTTGCAGGAATTAATGATGGTGATGCCCCCACAATTTATTGATCAGGACATTAAATACAAACTGGTTTCTGCAGCTGCTTTCTCCTGTCACCGTGGGTTTGTGTGATGGGGAAGGGACTGGGGTATTTATGGGGTGTTTGGGCACTTCTCAAACCTTTGGGAGTCAGAGCCAGGGGAGACAGTCCAGAACAGTTGTGTGTATTTATTGTCATCCCTACATTAGAGCAAGACTTGTCTTAATAACCAAATCCTGCAAGAGCAATCTCTCCCTTGAAAACCATACGTCAATAGAGCTTTAAAATGGCTCGAATATGAAGAGGACGTTACACAAAATAGATGGATTCTGCCAGCCTAAGGAATAGGAATTGACATTTTTCAGAACCGATGTCATTGATAATTTATAGATGGCTTTAAAAATTAAACTTTATATAGAAGCTGGCTTAAAAATGAAGTGTTGTCAATGTTCTGAGTGCATTGGGTACATTAAGCAGAAACGTTCGTGTCACTCAGTGGTATTTAAATACTGCAGAAGTCAGGAGCAGCCGTGTCCTCTGGAAGTCTGGTCCCGTTCAATATTAAAGGCTCTTGTGAGTCTGCTTGTTTCCAGATGATGTAGCTGCACTCCTAGGAAGTGTTTTGAAACTGGTAGTTATTGATTTTGTCCCTTACACTTCTGATTGAAACCTGGAAGTGAAGCGCATGGCTTCTGGAGGAAAAGACAATTTTACCTGCAAAAATACCAGCTTGGCTTTGTGGTTTAAAAGCTGTAAAAGCTTCATATTGATGCCCTCCTAGTTTTAAAACACAGTGGCAGTCCTCTCTGAAAGCAGAGAGATCTGATCTATGTGCAGTAACACAGAGCTGGGGAAATTATTGGAAAGCTTTCTGGTGCTTTTGCAGAATCAAAATCTCTTTTTTTCTTTCCTTAAATACGCTTTTTATTAAACTGCTCCATCTAAAACGAGGTAGGGGTTAATACACATTTTGCTAAGTAAGAAAAACAACCAAAAAAAAAAAAAAAAAAAAAAAAAAAAAAAAAAAAAAAAAAAAAAGCCCCAGCCCAACACTGGAGGCTCAGCCCAGGAAGATGGGAATTCTGAGATAATATTCAATGTGCCCAAAGGGACAATGCTGTCTCTTGTTGTCACTGCCTATATTTAGCCACCGTGCTCATATGCAACTTAAAATACCTAGAATAGCAAGAAGAATTTTTTTTTTTTCCCCCCTTCATTTGAAGTGGTTCAATGTAGGGTTGTTAATTTTGGCTTATCACAGCTGACACTTGAGTGAGGGGGGAGAAAATAGCGGTTTTGAGGCTTTAACTCTCTCCACATGTGCCCCTCTGAGGAGCCCTCCTGACTCCTGCAAAACTTCCTCGGCTGCCTTAAATTATGTGCCCCCCATTTAGGAGAAGTTCACAGGTCGTTTAGTTGATTTAAAATCCATTGTTGTTTGTGCAGCTGATAAGGGGTGAAAAAAGCTATTAGTTAACCGACCCGGGTTCAGAAAAAAAATGTTAATAATTCCAGCTTCCTACTCGAATCAACTGGAATTCTTCTGATCACTTAATGTAAACAGTGTGATTTATACTTTAATCCTCCAGTTTACATGAAAATAAGCAATAATTTTCACACTTTCAGCAGCGTTTCATGCTGTTGCAAACCAAGTTTTTGCGTTTTACCCAGTTACTGGAAAGATAATGAAGTATTTCTGTATGACAATCTGGCAAATATTTATGTTTTAGGGACATATTACACACTTCAGTGTGCTGCTTTTCAATGGGAAAAGCTCCCAAACATCAGTTTAAAAAATTGGGCAGAAAAATGAGAGAGAGAGAGCAAAGTCCTTGAGGAAACAGTGGACAAGTTGTTTCTGGGGGAATGACCTTGGCTGGTTTGGATCCCACTAATGTCCTGTTTATCCCCAAAGTGAACTCCTGGTCAGGAGGAGGATGCTGTGCATGTGGGGTTTTGGGAACAAGGAGCAGGAGGGATGTGCTGAGTGACCAGCAAGTGAGGAATCCCTGCTCCAGCTGGGAATCTGCTGGGAGCACAGCCCTGGCAGCTCATCCAGCAGGAGGAACCACCCTAAAAATTCAGATTCTAAGTCTGAAAAGGCTGGAAAAAAAAATCAGATGGCAGTGTGGGGAGCTGGTCTGTGGAGTCACACTCGCAGGGCGGTGTTTTTCTTGTGCAGTGCTTTCCCTACATCTGCCCTAAGGAAAAACCACTCATGGAATGCAGCTGAATGATACCTGCTCTCTCCCCAGAGGTGCTAACAGTTGTTTATGCTTCTGCTATCTGATGATGGCACCAAAATGTTTCCTTGTTCTTGTTCTTGTACAAACTTCATAATCTTGTATGTTCTGATGGATCGCTGGCATGTGTAAGTTCATGGCATGGGTGAATATCTCAGTCCTCAGGTCTGATGGACCACCAAATGCTGCACAAGCCATTCCAAAATCAACCAAAAAAATGAGCAAGTACATCTTTTTATAAGTGGATGATTAGGATCCAATAAACAGAAGTTATAAAATCAGATAAGTTGCTTGATTAGTCAATACCAGTTCAGAGATTCTATGATGTCACTTGCCCAATTTTACCTTTTTTCCCCCTCGTGGTGGTCCTCAGTGCCTGTCCTGGCCTGGTTAAGAGGGAGCTCTGTGGTTCAGGAATGTCAGCATCTCTAAGGTTGTCATCAGGTGGGAAAACCTGATCTGTTTTGGGTCTTAGGAGCTCTTATTCAAACATTGCATTTCCCGACACGGCGTGCCTTCAGGAATTTAAAATAACTTGTTTTAACTGCACGGTGTTAATAAGCAGCTGGGTAAGATACAATCTCCTCTGAACAGGAGCTTTTTCTTTTCACTATTTTATCTGCATTTCCTAAGAGTGTTTCACCGGACGGGGCATGACCGTGCTTATATTTTGTGTTGGCAGCTCCCAGCCCTCTGTGACTCTGCCCCACTGTTCAGAGTGACCTTCCTCATCTGCTGAGGTTTCACCAGGGCCATTATTTGTAGAAATACAAATCCTCTTGCTCAGGAAGAGGCTGGCTTTGGGTATTTGCTTTAAATGTCACTTAAAAGTGAGCCCTGTAGTGGTTTTTTTTGCATCCAGAACTCAGTGTTGGCTTCCAGTCTTTCAAGTTTGTTCACCCTGTTTCACTCCTGGCTTTGAGGAGCTCCTGCCTTGAGCCCTCAGTGGTCCTGGATGTCCATTTTGTGGTGTGTTAGGGATATTTAGCTTAAAGAAGGTGCTTGAACTTGGTGTGCCCTTTGCTTTGGATACACAGAGAAGGTTTTGGATGCAGCTAAAAGCCTTCAGTATTGTATCACACGCTGCTGGCTTTGATGTACACACTTCAGCATGTTGTAAAAATGATCAGATGCATAAAAAAGGGTGATAGGAAGAAGTTTATTGAGTATTTCTCTGGATAAAGGGTGTTGAAGGCATTTCTGGAATTCCTTTGTAAGTCCCTCTGTACATCAGTCTGGCAGTTTTGACCTTTTTTTTTTTTTAAAGTGTGGATTTTGCCTCTATTGCCAGTTTGTGCTCGACTTCTCATGGCACTTGGTGTTACTTGGTATTTCAGGTAATAAGTGATGGAAAACATCTGCACCTTCAATGACAGCAGAACAGTGTGAATGAGAACATGAGCTCCACAGCATCCCAGTCTGGGTCACTCCTCACAGAAATGTATTGCTCAGAGGCAGAAGGCACTGACAAAAGTTAATTTTTACTTAAGTGTATCTTAATTCAAGCTTTTTTTACCGCCTTGCAATGAGTGGGAAAATGCTCTTGAGAAAAGCAGTTGTCAGTTTATGTCTAATTTAGCAGAGCTGCAGCTGAGGGAAGTTTGCCACAAAGCCAGGAATAAGGTAAAAAGTTTGAAACTTAGGTTAAAACGATGGCAGATAACTTGATCTGTAGTTGCCATATATAGTCATGCAAGAAAAAGTCTGCAGGAATCCTCCAGACGTTTATGGACTTCTCTGATTCATCTGTCGGAGCCAAACAGCTCCAGCCAAGAGATAGGGAATTTGTTAAACTGCATTAAGTTCCTAAATTGCTGTAGCCCAAAGGAGCAATTCTTCCTTTTATAGGGGGAAGAGTAGGAGGGAGTAGGCAGGGAGGATGGTACATTATTAAGTCTCTTCTTTTGGTAAGAGTTTCAAGAGATGAGTAACATTCTAGAGCTCTTAAAAAAAAAAACACAACAAAACCAACAAAAAAAAAACAAAACACAAACCACAGACAAAAAACTTGAATTAATTTCCGTTGCTGTCATCAAAAGCTGGCTGTCTAAATTTAGCCATTTCCTATAGACACTCAGCTTATGCTGGCAACAGTCAAACTGTTTGTCCTCAAGTGCAATTTGTCACCTCCCCCTTCTAAGTTGGTAGAAGATAAGCCTGTATTAATTCTGCTGATTTATTATTATACAAGTGTGCCTCATTTTAATCTGCCATCGAGCTGATTGTGCTTCAGCAGTGCTTGCTCCAGCTCCCCGTGTCTCCCTTCCTCATCTTCCATCCTCTGGGTTCCTTTTCCTGCTCTTTTTATCTCCTTTCTCTCCCCACCCCCCTCCAAACACTGGAACAGTTCACAGTTCAACACATGAATTTGGGAATTAATCCCAGCTGAGAGTATATATTACAGTTGTGAGGGGATGCTGCTGCTCAAAAGCTCTTTATGTGGGTTTTTTATTTCTGCAGTTCAACTAACAAACAGTAAATGTATTGAATAAGTCTGTAGTGAGCTCTTGCTTTCTTTCATCTGGATGATTCATTTCTATCTACTGTGTGCTCCCAAAGCCATGTGCATTATGGGCCTGAGCCTGTTTCCATAGGAATTTTGCCAGGAAGTGTAAAGGCAAGCAAAAGTTTGTTTTCTCCAAATTGCTTCACTCACTGAAGCAACATGAAAAGCTCTGTGCTGTGTTTTTTTTTATTTAGGTCAGCAGGATGACAGTTAGATTAATTTCGAAGTGTTTTCACCAGGTATGCTAAATTAGATGTAGTAAAACCTTTGGGTCTGTATCCTGATGTTTTTGAGGTTGTCAATTTTGTTTTTCCCCTTTGAATTTCACTTCTTTGTTGGAATCTGAAATTATCACATCAGCTGCATCCAAAGGGCGAGGCCTGAGCCCACAGCCTGTGACTCCCTGCATGGAAGAAGTCACAAAGAACACAAAGACAGCAGAAATGATGGTCATGAGAGTTTTAGCAAATATAGGGCATGTATTTGCAGGACAGGAGGCTTTTTATTCAAGTCCTCATGAAACAACTTGTTTCTTGTGGGAGCAACTGGCTTTTGAATAAAAACTGGATGGTCAGGATCAAGATTAAGAAGAAAATCTTATAAAAAGATTAGCAGAGGATTGCGTAGTATTGGATTTTCTTGCATTGAAATCAAAGCAAAAGGCTGACTGTAATGATAGAAATCAGTAAATACACCTGTGTTCTTACATGCAGGTATGTCAGTGTGATTAATGCACAGGCTGCTCACAGCTACATTTGTAATCTGTGTGCAGGAGATAAGTAAGGAAAACCATTTTGCAATACCTGATGTCCCAGCAGTGCCTCCTCCCCAATTCACAGATGGCCTGTAAGGATCCATGAGGATGGAGCCTGGCTCCTCGATATTGTATTTAACACAGAATTATTCTTCTTGGAAACTTGACTTCAAAGCAAGATCCTTGCATTTTGGAAATCAATAGCAGGTTTTAAAACATGCATGTTTTTTAGAATCTCATTTTTCCTAAATGAAGCAGTATTTTGGGATTCATGATTTCTGAATGGCTCTACCCATCTTTTCCTTGAGACAGAGGAGAAATCCCAGTCCCACGAGCCCAGTGCTGCCAGGCAGCTCCAGCTCCTGATCCATCATCCCAGAAAGCTGAAGTAAGGTGCACTCTGATTCCAGCCCTGCTTGTGGGGAGGGAGTATAGAAAATTACAGCTGCAATTATGGTTTCACATTAAATATTCTTCTTTCTAAATCCGCCGTGTGAAGCATTAGGCTGTGTTTGAACTGGTGTTGTTAATTGGACCACAGCACTTAGGTGCCTCTTCTGCAGAGTCATGGCCCCTGTCATTAGCCTCTCATTAGACACGTTAATTTTTTTAGGGCTCATAATAATTACCTTTTTTCAGAAGTTCCCCATTTTACACTGAAGAGAAACCTCTGATCTGCAGGCTGTAAGTCTGGATAACCAGGGGAGCGTTAGGAATACTTTCTCTAGACTTTCAGAGTGGGAAATACAGTGGATGGAGGGTGAAATCCTGCAGGATGTGATTTGGGAAGAGTGTTCAAAATCTTTTTCACTGGAAAACTCAAATCACAGGGGCACAGAACTTGTGGAACACCATGGAATTCATGGAGGGGCAGAGAAATTCTGGTTAAAATTTGACAAATATAGATGAGGCTGGTTTTTTGGGATGTAGAACTATACTGGGATGCACAACTAAGGAGTCAGTTTGTTTCCCATTTTTTTGGACAGATGGGCTCATCTAATAACATCTGCAGGTACTTAACAAAGCTCTAATTATCTTTGCTATGTGTAGGGATCCTGGCCTAAGCTAGGAATGGCAATTCCTGGATTTCACTGCCGTGTAGTTGTCCTGCTGGCAAGAACAGTGCACCTGAGAGGTTCTGAAATATTTATTTTGTGTATCAGATGGGTTTTCATGACATAAAGGAGGAGTTCTGACCTGGGATGATGTAGATGTGGTTTTTGCCATAACAAGGGTCTGTCATGGCATGTTTGGTGTCACCTCAAGCCTTCAGTATTGGGTTTAACAAAAGAGCAGGAGGGACAATCTCCATGGAGCCATTATCCACTGGGAAACTTTTTAAATTAATGTTTGCTAAAAGTGGTGCTTGTTCTTCTGTGTGTATTGGTGAACTGTTGCACAAGTCATCCTTTCAATTTATTTTTTTTTCCTACTGGAGTTTTAGTGACCAGGCTTTCATTTCATTAGAATTACCTCCTTCCAAATCTCCACTTGAATCATTTTTGTTTGAACTAATTTTTTTTTGTTTCCTAGCAACTCTACTTTTTGAGTTCTGTATAGTTCCTGTTCAATGTCTTTCCTAGCCACTGTTAACTCACTGGTTTATAAATGACACCAGGCTTGTCACATGATGCTAAAAATCTGAGTTCACCACATTAATTTGCAAAGTTAGTTAAAAAAATCCCATTTCTATTCTGCATAGTGTATGTGTGTATATATACACACACTTCCATACTTCTATATGGGTGCAACAGTTCCTCTCTGGCAGGATGGCTTTTTAAACACTTGGGAAGGTCCCCTGGCTGTTTGGACGTGGCTGCACAGGCCCAGAGTAAACCTGTGAGCTTTTTGTTTATTTGAGCTTGGAAGAAACCATAAGAGGATTCCATTAAGACTCAGGCAAATTCCATTGAAAGAAAAGTCCCAGCACGGCTCCTTCCCAGATGCTCCATTTTCCCCAGCTTGGGAAGAGCACAGTTTGCACCTTGCCACTGCAAGGGGCCACAGGACCAGCCCCAAAATCCTCCCTTCTTGACCCATTTCCCCATGGCTGAGTGGGACCCACACAGTCTTTGGAGTTTGGCAGAAACCAGGGAATTTCCACAAAGAAACTCTTGAAACTTCTCTGTGGAGTCTTCTATCCCTTCCTTTGGGATTGTCATGTGGCTGCAGTCTGGCAAAACTGTCTGAAGTGGTCAAACAGCAAAAATTCCCTCTCTTTTCAAAGAGAAAACACTCTACCAGTGTTTATTCTGCTTTGTAACCCTGCTTTGTAACCCCTCTCCCCTGAATTACAATGCCCAGGGTTTTGCTCAATGTTCCACTCAGAGCTGAAGGCTGCACTCACTAAATCAGCCCTTCACAAATGGAATATTTTTTCACTTCTTGCTGGGTGGGTCCATACACTGAAAAATAGGTCAAGAACAGTAATCTAAATCTACTGCTAATAAATAATTAAAGCTAATGGAATTTGCACAAGATCTGTGAGCTTGAAATATTTCCGAAAGTACTGTGGTGTACGTTTTGCTACTGTAAATCAAGATTTTTTATTTATCATTGAGCTACATTGAAACATATCTATAAATGTAACTTTAAAAAGGGTTTTTTTTGTACAGAGAGAAAACACTGGCATGTTAGTGTATTGAAATAACTAAAAATATCACAAGATTGATAAGATCGTGATTCATTCTTTAATGATTGGATTTCAAGTAAATACTTCAGCAGCCTTAAGCAATAAGAGGTTTTATATCTCATTAAATCAAAGTGTAAATTGAGCAATAAATTGTTTACTCATATGATTTACTTTGCCTTATATTTTAGGAATTAAGTAAGTCATCTAAGCTACTGTATAATACCTGTTTGAACAACTATCTGGGATTTCAGCTTCATCTCTTTGAGATTAAAGCAAAGTGGAACTTGCTGGAACTAATTAAATATAAAGACTTAAATGTTTCCTTTAGTACACCCCCAATCACATGTGCCCAGGATTTCTGGTAGAAAAAAAAAATGTTGGACTATTCTGGATTTTTTTCATAATACAAAGAAATAATATTTAATAGTTGTACACTGATAGGTGAGTGTCTGAGTGATCCCAACCCCTTCACCCATTTTCCCATAGCAGGGCAAAGCATCTGTGCTTGTTGCCTCTCTCTAATTAACCAGCAGAACTGCTTACTCCTAATTATAGTTAACTTGCTGATTTGTGTGTTTCATGGTGACAAGTTGTGTCCTTGAAGTACACAATAATCAAACACACCTCAGAAGTTGATGCCAGCGTTCTTCCCAAATCCTTCATGCTTGGCTGCCTCTCAGCTCTCCCCCTTTCAGCTGTATTTATGGGAAGCTCAGCAGCATTCTGGAGATAATAGCGGGGTGGATGGAGTGTGTGGAGCCCTGGCTGTGAGGGCACGTGGATAAACATCCTCCCAATCCCTAGGGACAGACATCCACCCTCCCAGCACGCTGCCTCTGGGGAGAGGGGCACAAAGCTGGCACACAGCTCTGGCAGGAGAGCTCCCCTTCAGCTCTGCTATTTCTTATCACGGAGCCATGGAATGGTTTGGGTTAGAAAGGAC
Source organism: Aegithalos caudatus (assembly GCA_013389925.1). NCBI lineage: Eukaryota > Metazoa > Chordata > Aves > Passeriformes > Aegithalidae > Aegithalos > Aegithalos caudatus. The sequence continues at coordinate 603,682 of WEIU01004128.1, forward strand.
CTTAAATTTCATCTCATTCCACACCCTGCATGGGCAGGGACACCTTCCACTAGCCCAGGGTGCTCCCAGCTCCATCCAGCCTGGCCTTGGACACCTCCAGGGATGGGAAGTTTAGGTGTTGATGGAATTACAAACCCCCTCCTGCACAGCCACTACGCCCCAGGGGTTGTCTGGAAGTTATTTTCTGTTGGGTTTTTTCTTTTTCTTTCTTTTTTAAAGTTCTTGCAAGAAAGAATCCGGGGTCAGGCTGTCCAGCCCCTGCCAATTTGGAGCACAGGGCACTTGTCAGTGCCTTATTCCATGTGGGCAAACAGGGAAGGGGACACAGGAGGGGAAGGCTGAGCATCTCTGGGGTGATGAGGCTGCTCCAGGATGGGCTGTGACAGCTGAACTGCTGATGTCACCCACGCTGAGAGCAGTGGGCTGCTTCTCATTAGGATTCCTGTGCCAGACACTGTGACATTCCCCAGCCCATGCTCAGCTCCAGCAGACAAAATACAGAACATTTGGTGGGAAATGTGGCACAGGAGGCCCAGGCTGGAATGCTCAGCCAGGTTTTGGGGTTGGTTTGTTTCCCAGGAGTGCAGTGCTTGTGTAGAAGATGATAAAGGGGTGGAGAACAAGCTCAGCTTGGCTGGGCCACTTTATCAAACTGGGGTCAGAGGGCTCTTGTTGTGACATTTAGAGATAAGCATTTAGGAGGTAAATGAGATGGAGCAGCCTGTGAGGAGATCAGGAGGTACTTGTGTAGCTTCAGACCTGAAGTAAATTACAAATACAGCGTTTGTAGCCTGGCCATTGCTGTGTCCTTTGTACTGTACACAGTATTAAGATCCAGATAAATAATGTAGTTTAGTTGTCAGAAAGACGCATTTGGGTGCCCAGGATTTTAACACAGATTTATTCTTGGTTTATTTTCTGTGGAGTTATATTTAATGAGGAGGGAAAAGGAGTTTAAAATTATGTGGATTCAGATTTCATTGTTTAGCTATTTGATCAAAATATAAACTCATTGTTTTTACTCTTGTGAAGAGGAAATGCTATATTAGCTTTCAGCCATCAGATTTGATTCAGATAATGATACAGCATCCTAATTCTTGGGCTCTTCACCAGATACTGAGTTTGTCTGTGATAGAGCCCTTTTCAGAAAACTGCTCTACCCCGATAAATCATCCAGAGAGAAAGAAAGCATGTATTTAGATGGCACGGAAAAAATAGGCTAATAATGGGATTGCATTCCTATAGTCAAATATTTCAGTGTGTTTGTGTTGATAAATTATAATTTGTTTTAATGTTCAGTTGTGTGGACCCTTTTCAGCTGTTTCACTGCTTGGCCACAGTGTTTTGGTAGCTTTGTGAGGGCTGGAGCCTGGATGCTTTTCCTGTTTTGATCACAGCCCAGGCAGTAAAGGCCACCACACTTTAAACAGATAATAAATCACCCAGTGTCCTTGCTAAGCAACACTGCAGATTCCCCTGGGTCTGAACTGAACGTCCTTCTTCCTGTTCAATTTAGTGTAAAGAAGGTAAAATCCTGTTTGAAGTTCAGTGTAATATTTTGAGACAAAGTCTGATGAGAAATTTTTCCAAACTGCCAAAAATAAATCTCCCCAGCAGAGCTGTGACTCGAGGCTTATGTATTCCTGACTTCTGTCTGTTTATTTTTATTTCCCTTTGGTTGTGAACTGCCTCAAGTTTTGATGTTGTTTCGCTGAGGAAGGAATTATAAAAGTACCCTATAAACTCCTTCCTATAAACTTTTTCCAAGGGCAAGCCAGGAAAAGAGGGAAAAAAAGAAAAACTGGTGTGAAAAAGGTGTTTATGCCTTTTGCTGTGGTGTGTGCCATTTATCCACTCACCTGCACAGGGTTTGGCTGAGTTTAAAACACTCACATTCCTGCAGGTCCCTTCCCTGGCCTGTTTGCTCTGGGAAGGGAATGGCAGTGGGATGCTCTGTCTCAGCTGTTCAGCTGCAACAGATTTCAAGTTATTGTGAAGATTTCAAGATGTCAAAGCATTTTACCCCCTTCAAGTGTGTGCTCTGATGTGTCCTGGGATTGCCCTGCATGGATTGCCCTGGGATAACCCATTGCTTGCCAATGGAGCTGAATCACCCTGAGCTTCCTTCTCCTCTATCAGGAAATATTTCCAAAGCAGTTTTACCCCCACCACAAGCTGCTGTCTGAATCAAGCACATGTTTTCCCATGATGGCATGAATTTTGCTTGGTAACCTTCTGATTGCTGGGATTAGCATCCTGAATTTGCTAAATGAATGCATTTGAAAGGTTTTTCTCCCTTTTTGTTTCAGTTTTCATATCTTTGGGATGCTCCTTCTATTCCTCTCCACTCCTGCTTCTCTCCCTCTCTGCTGTTACAAACAACATCCCTCATTATTCAAGATGAATATGAAGGTGAAGTCCTGACATAGTTTATATCATGAAATAAGAAGTGCTGCAAATCCTCTTTCAGAAGTCAGGATGTGCCAGAGGAGGCAGTCAAATAGCAGGATCTTGGCTAGAGCTTGCCATGGGCACAGGAGCAAGGATGACATTCTCCTGCCTCTGGATCTGGGATTGCATCTCCTGTATTTCTGCCTTCACTTCTGATATCATTTTCTGGCTGGGGCCAATCAAGTCAGTAAATTCAGAGGCAATATCAGGGACAAAAGCCCTAAACCCAGTGATGTTCAACCAACTGAGATTTTTATTTCAAGAAAAGTTGCCTTGCTTGGATAATTTTTCCTGATTTTATAAAGGGTGCCAGTGTCTGGGCTGTAAATCTAATTGTGTTTGTAATTTCCCTGGGCACTAAAACTGCCTCTGCCAGATTTTGGCCTTGAATCTGGGCATTTATTTTGCCATCAGCGGTTATTGTTACTTTCTTCAATGTCAGTATCATCAGGTTACAAAGAAAACACCTTTTAAAAGGTGCAGAGCCCTCAGGTGTCCCTGAGGAGGCAGGGAGTGGGGAAAAGCTGCTCAACCTGCCAGTTTGCTTTGGTAAAAGTGTAATTTGTAGATGTTTGTGATCCACAAGGACAGTGTCCAACCTTTTTTGTGTCCCAAAACAGGCAGCAGGATATATCAGGAAACATTTGGGTGACTTTGGCTTGGCCTGAGAGCAGAAGCACAGTTTGGTGCAGTCCGAGGAGGGAGCTCAGAAAGCTGCAATATTATCCTTGACTTGATGGGGATTAAGCTGTATTTTAGTGCAATAACCATGTCAGAAGTGAAATTTGAGTGATCATTTGTCTTTGATAGCTTCATTTGCCTTGGGCCCCCTAAGCCATTTCTCAGGGAGTGGGAGAACTCCTGATACTCCAACTCTCTGCATGACTTGTCATTTAAATGACAAAAATCACTTCTCTCAAAAGCCTACTTTTCCTTCAGGAAAATCAGATTAAACCCAGGGCTGAGAGTGTTTTGGTGAGTGGTTTAACATCCAATATGTTGCATGACTGTAGATGTAAAAGCAAATGTGTTGGAAAAGAGAATTTCCCAACTTTTTAAGGTCACCTTCTTTTCTGAAAAGCTTGAGGCCTCAACAGACCCTTTTCTTTATAAAGAAAATGCTTCAAATATGTCTTTGTGACCCCCTGCATGAGGTTCAGGTAGCTCAGGGACTGTGGCCTGTGTGCAGGCAGGGAGATTTCATGGTTACTGGAGCAGCTGGTGACTGTTCCAGTTGTGGGCAGTATTCCCAGAGCATGGTAGGACTCAGCATTGGAGGGGCTCTCCAGAGTCTGACCAAATCTCACCTGGCCTTAAAAATGGGTCTTTAGCACTCATTTAGTTCTGCTCAGCTGAGCCTTGGAAATCTCCCAGGATGGGAAATCCACCCTTTCCCTGCAGCAGCATCAGTGCTGCCCTCCCAAGAGATGCAGCATCAGGTTATTGGTTTCATTCTCTTCCAGGTTTATTTCCAGGTGTAAGTGCACTAGGAAGTGGCTGCTTGTCAGTGGCAAAAGCAGGAATGCAGCATCTTGGCTGTGTATGACAGTGTCCTCTGCTAAGTTACTGCATTTTATTCTTCAGACACACATGTAATAAAAATTACAGAATTTGTAAGCGAATTAGACCCAAACCAGCTTAGGAGTGAATCCATATAAAATGTTATGCACGATAAATATACCTTTTTTTGTCCCAAATTAGCTCAGTTGCTAAGTAAAAATATGCTATAAACCTTTAGAGTGATTCTGTGGGCAATATTTGAATGGATTTTGTAGCACTGAGTGTGCTGTAATTTGGAAGAAGGAATTTTGAGTTCTACAGAAACCAACAAATAATACTTGTCATCTTCAATGAGCTCCAGTTCTCTGATGACTAAAGCCAGAGCACTCTTGGGAAAATAATAAATAAAACAGAGATTTTACAAAATGGCAACACTTCTAGTTGAAATGAAGGTCCAGAATCATCTTCCTTTAAGCCTGGCTTCCATTTGTGGGAATTTCCTTGGCATAAGTTCAGAGGTATAGCTGCTGTGGAGGTAGATAGAGGCATTTACTGCTAATCTCATTAATGTTTCAGCTGAATTAGGAGACTGAAGGCATTCAGTGCTTAACCAGCACCACCAGAGTTTGGATAATTAATACCATTTGCAGCAGATGCAGGTGTATGTCAAACTGGAAATTCAGACCTGCTCAAAGTGAACTCCAGGTATAATTCTATTGGAATCAAAGCTCCCACAAAATGCGATCAGAATTTAAGTAACACTTAAGAACTGAAAATAACATCAGGAAGAATATGATGATGATGACTTGTCCTTTCCAGTTTTTCTGATGGGATTTCCTGCTTCTGTCTTCCAGGACCTGCGCAAACAGGTAGCTCCGTTACTGAAGAGTTTCCAGGGAGAGGTAAGAGCTGCTTCTGGTTCTGATGATGTTTTCAGTGCTGCTTCACATGAGCCTGGTGTGTGGCCAGGTGGGCACAGAACCCTCAAGGCTCAGCCCTTTGCATTTTGTGTGTCAGGGAATGGCAGGACCTGAAGGGAGCCTCAAGAGGGAGAGGGAGCTTTTCCAGGAGCACAGTGTGATGGGACATGGGGGAATGGCTTCAAACTGACAGAGAGTAGGGTTAGATTGGATAGTGGGAAAAAATTCTTTCCTGTGAGGGTGATGGAGCCCTGGCACAGGTTGTCCAGACAAGCTGTGGCTGTCTCATCCCTGGAAGTGTTTAAAGGAAGGTTGGATGGGGCTCTGAGCAACCTGAGATAGAGGAAAGTGTCCCTACCCATGGCAGTGGGGTGGAACAAGATGATCCTTAAGGTCCCTTCCAACTCAGGTCATTCTGTGATTCTGTGATACACTGGTGCTGGACAATCTAAACTGGTCACATCTCTTTGCTCTGAGCATCCCAGAGCCTCCCTGAGCATTCCTGAACATCCCTGAGCATCCTGTCACCGTGGCAGGGACCCAGGTGGCACATCCAGCTCGCTGGGCCTCACTGACCCTACAGGTTGAGCTCCTAAGGAATGCAGTGTAGTGCACTCATAAAACAGGAGGCTACTGCAAGTAGTTCTCCTTGCAAAGCTTTTCAGCTGTGAAACATTGTGTTCCAGAGGGCTGATGGAAAGCCCTGGCTTGGCAGGTGTTTGTTGGAAGGCTGCAGCCCCGCTGCTGGCTCCCACTTGGGTTTCTCTTCACAGCACTCACCGAGAACACACGAGCAGAGTGCTCATGAGTTTAAAAGCCAACTGTTGTTATTCTGAAGGGTTTCTATAGGCAAAGGCAGCTGGGCCAATTAGAGAGATTTCCATTTTTGCTGTGGCCAGATGGGAGCCGTGGTTCTGCCGCTCGGAAAGCGTCAGGGAGGGAAGGTGGAAATTACATTTGTCCTTGTAAAGCCTGCGTGGGGTGCTGGGTGGAGGCTTGAGCTCACACTGAGACACATCACAGAGCTCTGCCCCTCCAGAACTGTGTTCCAGCACCTCCTCAACCCCTGAGCTGTTCACTGACTTTAGATTGTGGCAGTTCCATCAGCACAGGGAAGTTCAGGAGCGTGTTTGCAGGAGAGGGGTTTAAGTGCCCAGCCCCCCTGAGTGAGCCTTGCATTCCTGATCACTTCTGCATCCTGCTAAATCTGTGTCCCAACTAGGCAATAACCCCTCATTTAAAAGCAACACGGTGCTTTTTGTCTTACAACCTGATTTCCCAAGTATTGCTAGAAATAAATAAATAAACAGGATGACTTTGTCCTTGATATATCCAACAGACATTTGTGAGAACAAAGAGTGACTTGCTTGAGTCCGTTTGCCAATGGAAATTTACACTTTAAAACTGCTCCGAGTGCATTGCAGTGCTCTTAGAACCTTTTCACTTCAGTTTCAAGCTTGCAATGCACTGACTGAAAAGTGCATGTGTGCTTTCAGCACTGTTCTTTAATGAAGGAAATGTCTGAGGATCAAGTAAGAAACATAAATTTTGAATTTGGCTACAGTGAAGGAGATTCTCCCATTAGATCTTCCCGGGTGGAGACAGCTCCCTGTTACCTTGGTATGGCTCACACACATTCCTCTCCTGTAGTTTTGCTTCACTGATATAAAAGTGAAGGGTTTTTTTGGTATAAATTCAACCTCACCAGAGTAAAATTTGCTGTTGTAATCCCCTGTTACGTAAATGAAGCACAAATATATTAAAAGATTGTGCTGCTGAATCTCTGGGCTGGTGATTCCAGTCTCCCTAATCGAGACAGGGTTTCAGAAACCTAAAAAACCTGAACTAATCATGATTGACTACATAAATGCACCACATTAAACTGTGAATTATGGTATTTGATTATAGATGTAATTACTGTATCTTGTTTTGGAGACAAATCAAAATACCGAGGATATGAGCCTGTTCTGTTGAGTTATATTTGATTGTTCAGGATATAGATCTGGTTTCTGGTTGTTGTTAAGGCTGACTTTCTAAAACATCAGGAGATGACTGCTCTGGGTATCTCAAAAGCAAATTTTGTTAAGCAAATAGGCTTCTCTCCATTTCAAATCCACAGGAGATGCCTCAACTCCTGTCCCCTGAGAGGCTCAGGGAGCAACACTGCTGGGAGCAGACACTCACCTCAGCAGCCCCTGGGACTGCCTTGCAATAATTTATTACCTGTCAGGTGATGTTTAATGTCCTGGGAGGAGCTGGCACAGGGACCTTTTGGTCACACAGTACCTGTGGTGTGGGATGTGAGGAGGGAGGAGGAATAGGTTAAGAGGTTTCCTGATTTTACTGCACAGGGATCAGTTTTCAGCCCCAGATTTGTCCCTGGAAGTGTTCAAGGCCAGGCTGTCTGGGGCTCTGAGTAACCTGCTCTAGTGCAAGGTGCACATGGCAAGGGAGCTGGGACAGGATGGGCTTTACACCCATCCAACCCAAACCTTCAGTGACTCTATGACTTTGGGGTTAAAAAAGAATCAACAGCAGTGAGTAAATAAAACATAGGTAAGTGGAGAAGTGATGGGAGTAAATGTTTTTTAGGGCCCTTTCTGCTGGAGTGTCCTGGAGCAGGATTAGGGAATGCTGTAGGAGCAGCTTCCATAGGAATTCTGGGTGGGAATATGGAACTTTGGGGCACCACCAGCTGCTCACTCAGAAGTGAGGGAAAAGGAAAAAGGTTCTTGCCTGATGCAACTTCTCCATTTCCCTGTGGGAGAGTCTCCACCACATTTTTACCTCTGACTCCTGTCTCCATCCCCCTCTGCTGCTGCTGCCCCATCCTTTGCTCAAACTCTTAGACAGAATTAGGTGCTTTAGGCATGGAATAATAAATTAGATTCCACATCAGAAGGGAAGTGGGCTTTTCCCAATCCTGTGTGGGCTGAGCTGTCCACAGGGCTCTGGACTCTAGGGAGGGCCAGCAGATCAGAGGATGGAGGCAGCTCTCTAATAAGCACAGGTATTTAAGCAGCTTTACATGGATCTTGCTGTGTTCCTGCTCCCCACCCCCTGCCTTTCCTCAGCACTTTTGCTGGTGTGATCTCACATTCAGCACAAATTTGGGGGTTTTTTCCCCCTCTTTCTGCTGGCTTGGTTTCCCAGCAGGTGGGTTCAGAGCAGCAGCTCAGTGCAAGGGAGAGGCCAGGAGAGCAAAGCCAGGGGCAGGAGCAGCACAAATGTGTCAGCTCAGGTTGACTTAAACTGTCCTTGAACTGTGCCTGGGTGAGCTGATGTGACCTGCAGGGAGGGGAAGTTAAGCTCAGGTATTTCTGTCCCCTCCCAAGCACGATTTATGGGAGCTGCTGGTAAACCTGGGGCCAGTTGGCTTTTTTAAACAAACCCACAGGTCACTTTAGCCAATTTTTCTCTTCAGTCTAAGCATGGAATGTTGATACTTCCCCCCAGTATTTTCTCTTTGTATCATATGAATTTATAAATACTGGACAAAGCAGAACATTCTGTATTCCTTAGTTATTTATCTCATTCATTGAGATAGAAATGGTTCCAGTTATCAAATACTCAATTTCCATTAGTACTTGGAAATAACTTTTTTTGTATAGATCTCAGTGTGTTAAGTAACTGGATTTTTTATGGTAAGAGTTAAAGTAAAAGCACTATGAAATGGAATTTAGCATACTACAAATTTTCAAATGCATTCCTAGTTCAGCATAAGCTCCTATTAATTCATCACTGGAGAATAGTTTTATTATAGTACTTTTTCCTTATTTAGGATCTTAATGGAAATTTGAAGGCAGTTTTCTAATTTAACAGAATGTTGTGTCTGCTTCAGAGCTGATGGTATTGTTCTTTTGAAATCTGTGGGTAACTTTTCTGCCTTCCTTGGAAGATTTAAGGTCTGGGTGGTGTAAATAGGCTATTGTGAGCAAGACAGTTAAAAGTCATTAATTTCAGAAGTGTAAAATTCCTGTCATTTTAATCTTAAATCTCTGTCTTGCTTTTCCTTTTCATTGCCATTAACTTGAGGATGCAACTTATTAATGGTTTGCTCTCCCTATGCTGGGCTAAATACAGGACAGAACCAGGAAAGGTTAAAGAGCTTTACCATGCAATCATGAAATGATTATGATATATAATTAGCAAGGCACTCCTGCAAGCAGCCATCTGAATAAGCTGTGTTTTGGATAGGTCACTGTGCTTTACCATCCATCAGTGGATGGATATTTGTACATGAAATCTGAAAAAGAAAAAAAAAAGAAGCAAAAAGAAGGGATGTTCTTGGGCTACGTTAATTTACAGAACTGAAGTAGTGGTATGGAAATCTAATGTTGGAATCCGTATTTGTGAAGTCATCAGACAGATATTTTAAGGCTGGGAAAGGATTTCCTGAGGTCATTAGCATTCTTTTCATGTGGCATAAGAGCACTGTCCAACAGTAATGCAGTAATCCCTCATTTGGAGAACCCTCTAAGGCACAGACTCCAAAACAACATGCTGGACTTGATGTCTGTGAAAGCCATTTCTCATATTCTTCTCCCAGAGCAAGTACTTTTAAGGGTATTGCCATTCTGATGAGACCACTCTGGCTCCCCACTCAGCTGAATTGCTCTTTAAACTATTAATTTGGTCAGTGGCGTAATTTAATAATTTTCCATATGCAGACAACAGAAGCTGAAAATCAGTTTGATGTGCTGGAACTACTAATCATGTCTTTGAAGGAGTACTCTAATAATGTGTGTGCCTAAACCACTTCAGACCTATGTTCCTTCTGCATTTTGAAGGACTATTCCTGAGCTGATACTCATATTTTTCTATTTTACCCCCTTTAATTTTCTTATGTTAAATTTCCAAACCTAATTAATACAATTTCTTTCCTGTACATTCACTCCATGATGGCTCAATTAGAGCAGCAGTAGAACTGTGGTTCAATATTCAGGCCAACTTCATAATTGAAAACACATTTTCTTCTCAAAAGCTGCAGCTGGTTTGGTTCTGCTCATGCAGAAAAGGATATAACCTTGCATAACATAGGAAATGAACGGTTGAGAGAGAAGCCAAATTCAATTTCAGTCAGATATTTTGAGGATAAGTCCATGATCTATGGAAGCAAGGGAATGAAAAGTGTGTGTATGTGGAAAGCAGCGTGTTCAGCACTCTATTAATCACGGCCAGCCTGGGTGCTGTTGTGTGCCTTGCGTTAGCACTGATGCTCGTAGGGAGGCTGGAGAGCAGCCAAGCACTCCAGAAGTTAACCTCTTAAAGACCCTGAGCTGCTTTCTGTTGAATAAATGTAATTTTGTGGTCAGAAATAAATGCTTGTGATGTAGCAGGAGCTTTGAAAACAACAGCGTGGCAAAGCTATTACAAATTGCTCTGTGTTGGGGAAGTCAACAGCATACATCAAAATCCAGAGCTCGTGTTTGGGCCCAGAGCCTCTCTGCTTTTCAATGGAAGTCCCATCAAAACCCTCTATTTACCAAAAGTTAATTTTTTTGGCAGTTAATTCTCTTTTCAAGCCCACTCTGCACCTCAGTTCTGTTCCCCAAAGCAGGGAGAGGTCGTGACCCGCTCTTGGGGTAATGGCAGCTCCACAGTGCTTTCATTTCTTTGTTTACAGAAGTGTGTAAATGATTATTTATTTATTTTTGGCTGGCTTGATTGCAGTTTAAACAACATCTTTCCTGAGGAAGGTGATTTAAATATACTCCAGCATCTCCCGGGCAGATGAGCTCTCCCTGCTGAGCACGTGAGGTGGCTGCTGCAGGGCCAAAAGCATCCCTGAGAGGAGACACTGAGCTGCAGGGGAGGGACAGAACTGCAGAGACTCTCAAATACAGTCAGAGTCAAATACAGTCCTGTTTTATCCCTTTTTCCTTCCTGGGACAACTCTCAGCTGTGGGGATAACAGGCAAGGTCCCAAACTTTACACATCCCACCAGAAGCAGCGACAGGAGCCCTGTGCCTTCCCCAAAGCTCTTGCAGGTTCCTCTCCAACCTGCAGTGAAGTTGTACCAAGACAGCAGAGACTACCAGGGTAACTTTGGGGAGGATCAGCCCAAATCCTCTTATTTTTACATAATTGACAAAGTGCTGAAATTCCTGTTGGCAGCTGGTGGGCTGTCTGTACCGAAGCACGCTGTGCCGCTGCCACGCGCTCGGGGGCAACGGGAACAGTGGTGGGAAATTCACTTTATTCAGGATTCCGACAGGCAGCACTGGTGCAGCTCACAGGGTCAGGAGTGTCTTCTCATCCTCAGGAGAAAAAAAAAATGAGAGCTTGAAGTGTGCTGGAAGGAATGGGGATGGGAGGGCTAGGCTGGGCGAGGTTTTCTGCTGAATCCCTGTTTCTCCAAATGCAAAATTGTCTCTGTATTTATTACAGAATTACCTCTATTTATTACAGATTTACTATGAGGCTCTATGCAATCTGGTGTCTGATCTTGCTTTGTCAGAAAAGAGAAGCAAGAGGGTGAGCTCAGTACAAAACACAAGGAGAAGGGTGCACCTTGGTATTTATGTGCAGGTGGATTTTGCACAAAGGTGGTTAATAGCTCCTTCTTGCACAGATTCCTCTGACCTAATTTTTTTAAAATACCTGAACAGAATTTTGGATCCTCCATGAGGGAGAGGAGTGACTGTGGGTTCCAGGTCACTGCTCAGAGACTGGAGGAGAGGTGCAGGTGAGAGCACCCACTCACCTTGCACGTGTCTCCTGCTTCTGGGAAGCTGGGGGGGATGTGGGATAGCCCAGGCTGCTCTGTCCTGGCTTTCTCCCCTTCCTCCCTGCCCCACTTCCCAGCCAAACATGGCTGGGCTGGGGTGACCAGAGTTGTTCTCCATCCTTGTGCCCTCACAGAGCCTCGAGGATCAGAACTGGCAAGCTCTGACATCTCCTCTTTGGTGACAGAACAAATGATTCACTGATCTATTCACTAGAAAGATGTTCCTTCAGTTTTGGGGGAAGGATGTGTCCCCTGTTTAGAGGTCAACTCTTTGTTTAAACTTTTTGGCATTAAGAAAATTCACAACTGGCCTCTGCTGACTTGAGGAGAGAGGCTGGGATGCAAAGTGTAGAATTACAAGGGTAAATGATTATTCATCGTGCAGGCAAATTGGGGCAATCCATGTCTGGTTTTACACATGGTTTTTACACCCCTTAAAATTCAGTTACAACACAATTTGACTAATTTTGCTAGTAAGTAGCACCCACACTTACTAACTGGAGTAAAACATTGCAAATCAACCCTATTTCCACTACAGATCCAGGCATCCCTGGGGTCAGTGGTGCTGGAGTTACTGGTTTGTGACACCAGAAAACATTGTGAGAGTTTGAATAAAGTGTCAGAGGGGCTGGGATGGTGGCATTAGCTTGGTGTTCAGTAGCCTTTATCCTTCCATGAGCAAAGTCCTTATTTCCAGGACCAGGCTGTCCTTTGATTTGTTTTACTTGAGCATGAAAAGCACCAAAGCCTCCAGGAAAATTGTAACGTGTCATTACATCAGAGTGTATAATACGAACTAATACAGACATGCACAAAGTTAATCCACTCTCATACTGTAAAGATTAATCAATAAAAGAGAATTCTGGTGACATCTGGCCCTCTGAGCCTCCTTGTGCCCTCCATTCCTTGTCACTGGCTGTGGGGTGTCCTTGCCCCAGCTCTGGGTCCCCAGCTCGTGCTGAGCCCAGCAAATGCACAGGATGAGTCAGTTCAGTTTGCCAGCACAATGGAAAATAAATTCTTTCTCTCCTTCCTTAGTTTTTCACCGAGCCACTGAGCTGAATCACACTCTGGCAGAGGCAGGAGGAGGGAGCAGGGCTGCTCCCTGCCTGCCCCATGGATGGGTTGGGAGCTGAGTGAGAGCAGGAGCTGGGAAAGCTGCTCTGAAGTGCAGAGAGAAGGCAGGAGGGAGGCAGGTGGGTTATCCAAGGCTCCAGGAGAGGTCCAGCAGGGACAGCACAGCCACTGATCCAAAGGCAGGGTGGCAAACAGGATTTAATCAGAGCTGTGGCTCTGCTGTCAATATCTGCAGGCACATGTTGGGCTGGGCTGTTTTACTGGGAAGGAAGATCAAAGATTGGAAAAGCAGCAAGAAGCTGTCCTGTGAGAACATTCCTCAGGGGATGGCAGTGTTGTTTGTCTGGGAAAATCAGGATTTATCTGGGCATGAAAGGAAGAGGAGGTTTTAAGGGTTCAAGATTGCAGCTGTTTCACAGTGGAGGGAACAGAATTGAAAAGTTGAGGCGTTTGAGTCCTTCCTAAAGCTCTCTGCTTAATTTGAGGTTAAACCAACAAGTTGGTGAGGCAGACGTGCCCTTCCCAGGCTCTCTCCTGGTACCTATGTCCCAACCCAAGCAGCTTTTGTTAAACAGACTGGTATTGGATCCACTGTGAAGCCCTTAATTCTGTTAAAGAATTTATAGCTCAGCTAAAAGCCACACCATATGCCTTAAGCAACTGCACAGAAATAATTCCTTTATAATTTTGCTTCAAAACTGTTTTAATTGCAAGAAAGCTAAAAATAAGGATTTTTTACTTTTTTCTTTTGTCAGTGGCAAAATAAGTTAACAGGGATGGTAAATAATTTTTATTAATTTGTAAATTACAATGGGGTTTTATTAATTTATTTATTAATGTAGGTATCCCTTGGCATTAGGAAAGGGAAATCAAGCCAATTGTATTGTAAAGGCTTCAGAGCAAGATTGATGCATTAATAATCCTGCTATAGCCACCATTTGATTCCAAAGCAGTTATTCAAGAATACAGCATGGCTTAGAAGAGTGGTGCTTTAATAAGCTGTTCCCTTTGTTTCATATGGTTCTTCCAGTTCTTAATGGTGTTTTGGTAACTTGTAGTAATTGAAGACAAATGGAAAAACTTCGTGATGCAAAACAATACGACAGAAGATGTGTAAGGGAAAAGGGATGGGTGTCTCCTTAAGGCATCCATTTATTAAAAATCAGAACAGAAAAATAACTTCTCTTTTAAATAATTTATTTTTACTTGATAAATTAGTTCCAGACTGTGTGCAGAACAGTAAAAGACATGTTAAGGTGGTTAACAAGAGTGAGAACTAAATTGGAGAACACTTGTGTTTGTGGTACTGAGAGTAAATCACCAGTACTTTGGTAAAGCCAGCCAGACCCAGCACTGGGAACCCCTCACAAAGGAGTTGTCTTTGGGATGCTGAGTGCAGCATCCCAATCTTCCAGCTCTGCTGAATGATCCAAGTGGATCCAAGATGAGCAGCACACGTGCCAGTCTCGTGCTCAGAGATGTGTTAATGTGCTGATGTCCCTCAGTTCAGAGAATTCAAGTGTCAGTGCAGGATGTGCTGGCATCTGGCAGTCCAGGTTCCTTGCAGAGAGCTTCAGCATCCTGTTCCATCTTTAAATTCAGGAGCAGAGGTGTGCATCCTTCAGTCTGACTGCAGTCCATGAGGCGATCCACGTTCATACAGCCCAGAGCATCCCAGCCCTGCAGACCCCTGCTCAGGAGATACTGGGGCACTAAACATCAGACTTGAATTAATGCTGAAATCTCCTACTGCATAAAAACTGACAGATTCCAAACTAAAGCCACAGGCTTTGCTTTTATCCTTCTGAGCTTGGCTAAAAGAGGCAACAATAAACCTGCATTCAGCACCTTCCCTGGCCTAGGAGCCAGACTGCGGTGCTCACGGAAATGTGGAGATAAATCCATGGATTTCATTGATGATATTTTGATTTCAGCCAGGTGCAGTGGGTATTAGTCTGAGACCAAGTGCTCCTGACCTAGGCTGTCCATGTTTTTGGGGGGAGCAAGCCATCAGTGTCAGACAACAAGGGAGAGTGGGGTCAGACCACGGAGATCTTCATGGGCAGGTTGGAAGGAGCTGATTCTGGAGGGGAAGGGGAGACACTCAGCCTCCAGTATGACCTTGGTACCCTGAGCATCAACTCAGGAGAGCACCTGACCTGGCAAAACAAGGTGGATAAAGGGAGGACTGGTCTCAGCCCGGTGCCTGGCTCCTCCACGTAGCTGCAGCGATGTTTTGGGGATGAAGAGTGAGATGAAGGCTGTGCTGAGCAGGGAGGATTCCTGGTGTCTCAGTTCTGTTATCTCACTGCAGCGCCAGTGGTATTATCAAGACAAATAGGATGCCAAAACTTAAAAGTGAACATATGTTTATGGGGGTGGTGGGGAATACAGAGGTCACCGTTGTTTCTTTCTGCTCAGAGAAGACATAATGGGGCCTGGTTTAGATAAATTAAGATTTGGAGCTAAGCTCGTGTCAAGACAACGCGAGTGTAATTATAAGTTGACTTCTTTCAGGGTCCCTGAAGTTTTTAGAGTCAAATAAAAATGTTCAGCAAGAGTTTTATAATGTAGTTCAACGGTTTAATGTGAGCTGATTGCAGCTCAGCCTTGTTGGCTCCTCAACCGATTTTACTTTGATTTGAAAAATTTTCAGTGAACTTCCAAATGTTTCCATACCATTTCAGAGCTCTGTTTCCTCTCTCTCTCTCTGGACTTCATTTATATTTTGCTATTTTTGATGTCTTTTTCCTCCCATATTTCCTTATTTCCTTCCCACCTGGGTGCTGGCATGCTTAATTATTTTTTTATTCCAGTTAAAGTTGTCATGGTGCTTTTTCTAAATTTTATTTGAAAATGTAAAATAGTTGCAGTGCTCATTTTTAGTAGAGCTTTAAACCAGACAGGTTGATTTATTTATTTTAACAGCTAAAGCATAAAACCATATTTCTGCCTAGTGGGATTGTTTGGCATTCTGGTTCTGAATTTGAGGGCGAAAAAAGGTGTAAAATACCTGTGATTTACAAACTGCTTCCTTTGAAAAGTCTCTGATCTCCTTGAAAGATGTTGTTTCAAATCTGGTTTATATTTCCATCACTCTATAACTGGTAAGGAGCAAATAAACCATACCTTCTATAATACTTAGAGAGAATAAAAGTACAAATGCTCTTTATTAAAATGTGGAAAAACTGTAATAGGAAAACAAATCCATCCTGTTATTTCCCAGAAATGGAAGCATTTTAAGTGTTTTGCTTTTCATAAAAGGGGCAAATGAATTTTTCAAAATACAGTACAGAATCAGTGCTGCAATGCTAATTGTATTTAATAATAGTAATTTAAATTTGGCTGCTCTCTGCCGAGCAGCAGCGAGAGAAAATTGTATGTGGGAACGCTGAAGTCCAGAAGTGTAACATATGGTGTGGTTTGGCCTTCAGAGAGTCTCTGAGCACCCATGAAACAGCTCAACTGCACGAGTGTCCCTGGTGGTGCCCCTTCCTTCTCACCCCATCCCCAAGCAGTGCCTGACACTCCCCAGCATGGATTTACACATCCCAGGGCCTCCCTGCCTTTGGCACTTCGTTCCACAGGCTCGTTTCGAGCACTCCTCGTGTGAAAATGTTCTCTCCGAATTGCTTCTGTTCTGCTTCCCTGATGAGCATCAGTCCATCTGTGATTGCTTAAATTCAGATTATTAAGTGGGTTATTCACAACCATCAATCCCTTGCTCTGTGGCACGTTGGATGCTCTGGGAGATTCCAGTGCCTTCCCCTGGTCTTTCTTGGTAAAACTCTTGAAAGAACAACATGGCCAGCTCTTCTTGAGAATTTATATCTGCTTTCCACATCCTCCATCATTTCGACATCTGATGCTCATTTATCACTTTTCCAATACCCTTTGATAGGTTATAAATAGGTCACGTGTCAGTTATACCACACCTCCACACATCTCCATAAATTAATCCAGATCCTGGGGGGATGTAAGCAAAATAGGAGCTTGGTTTATTTCTTTAAATCCAACCTTGTATTGTGTTGCCAGAACTTGTCTCTTCCCAGCCTCTCGCCGTATCTCCCAAGACTTCCTTGCTGCCGCTGCCAAATGCTGTGCGGACGCTGCCCGTGTCCTTATTTCCCTCCTTGACCCCTCCTTCCCTCCAAGCCTTTTCTTGGCTCATACCTTGTGCATTGTGCTTCTGTGTGATTTCTGCAATTGTCCTTGTCCTTTGCTTTTCTGGCCTTAATCCTGCCCATATGATCCTGAGGAGTCACCAGGCATGAGGCTGATCCACGCCAGCCCCCGCGCTCCGACGCCGACTCCCGACATTATTTAATCATCCAATTGTAGGATTGCCCCCCTTCTCCCTTCCCAAATCTTCCCCTTCTCTTCACAGAGGCATTCCAGGCCAAAATAAACACAAATAGCCCCAGGGCTGACCCCGCAGCACCTCCTGCTTTATCTCCCCTCCTCTTCCTCTCCCGGGCACCCGCCGCCTCCCCAGCCCAAGCGCTGGCAAAGGCCTGGCGTGGTCACACGCTTCCCAGTGCTGCAAATCCCCCTCCTGCAGAATAAAATATCAGATACTTTCCTGAAATACAGATACAGTAAACTCTCTGGCCATTGTTTCTGCCTTATCTACCGAATCAATAATGTAGAGAAAGAATTCAAGGACGTTTTTCAGACAGGGGCCTTCCTTTTTTTAGGCCGCGGTGACGTCCGCACCTTTAAACGGTTCCATAATATTCACTGCCTTTCAAATACACAGAAGAATTGATATCAGGCCTTTGTATCCGCAGTTCTTCAGATCCTTCCTTGCCTTTTATTAAAATATGGGAACGATAATCTCCATGCCTTTGGTTTCCTGATTTGGGTAAGCTGCCACAGAGCTGTGTCAGGCTTTCCTGTTTCCCTTTCTGTCCCTCTGCTTTGGAGCATTAATTCACCGGATCTGATCCTGAGTCAGTTGGGTTGTTTATTGTCAATATGAAGCAATAATAAATCCTCTGGTTTCTAGTACAATAGGAAAATACATGTTTACCAGGAAAAAGTTGCTGCGGAATAAGCATTTTATTCTTAGAGCCGTTAAGCTGCCTTTCCTTGTAAAATGGAGTTTTAGATGAAAATTACAGACGTAGGGGAAAAATAATAAAACGATAAAAATAAATTCTTAGATGAGTATTGTGTGTTACAGAACACAAGGAGAAGCTGGTCAGAGGAGCTCAGGAGTGCAGACTGTGCCTGAGCCGTATCAGAAAACTTCTTTGCATGTAGAAGATTCACAGTTATTTAGTGTTAAGTATCACAGGGTACTCAACAAGTTCAGCTTTTCATCTCCTCACAGGCTTATTGGAAATAATAGAAAAATCTATTTACCACAATAAAGGCAGAGTGGGACATCAGAAGCGGCCGCAGTTCCGTCTGCTGTGTTAGATCTCAATAAGTGGTAAAGGGAAACAGTTGCTGAGGAGGGAATCTGCCTGGCAAATACCAGGCCTTTTATAAAGATTTAAAGTAAAGAATCACAACAGGCAGAAGAGTTCATGAAATTGCTTGTTACTGGGCTGAAAAATGGACTTTATATTCAGTACAAATGTAGCAGGAACAATCCTTTAAGACTGCTTCTATATGAGCTGTACACAGGAGACCTGGGTTCCCTTTATAGTTACTTACTAGTTTTACACAAAATTATTAATTTCTATTTATAGCTCTGAGTGTGAGTGTTGTATTGGAACAAGTCCTAAAGCTTCTTTTCTCATCTCCCCTTTTAGATTGATGCATTGGGTAAACGAAGCAAAGAAGCAGAGGCAGCCTTCTTGAATGTTTATAAGAGATTAATTGATGTTCCAGGTAAGCAAATTATTCCCTTATTCTGAGAAATTAATGCTTCATATTTTTGTGAATGCTGCTGGGCATTTTTCCTACCTTTAATGAGGTAAATACAAGCATGGTTTTGTTCTGGAACTGATAGACTCCTGTATTTTTTCTAATGGAGAGAACTGCAACTGTGGCACATTTCAGGACTTCTCATTGCATCAACATGTTAATGTTTGTATGAATCAATTTAAATTGTTAGGATACTGTGTGATCTTCACTATTTTGTTTGTTAGAGGGTTCAGACAATTTTAACAGGAAAAAAGCGTCTCAAAGCTTCACCAAGAAACAGCAATATTTGTACTTTTAAAGGATAGAGAAAACTTTTCATGCCTTCCAAAAAAAACAAAAGAAAAAGCCTTACTGAAAAGTAAATCACTACCAAATTTCAGTTCTGTGCAGTGTAAGTGTGATCATAAATTTTATTCAAAGGCCTTTATTTTATGTGTTTTCAACTTCCTTTTGTTTGGCATCCGAACTTTCTTTGTTTAGCATTTGGTTTCAGTTCATTTCTTTTTACATTTTGGGAGTTGATTTTTTTTGTTTTCCCCAGTGGTAAATAAATAACTGCCTGAATAGATTTTTCTTTTTGCAGCTGTACACACAGCAGACAGGGTGTGAGGATCTCAAGTCTCCACTGCCACATCTTGGTCTGACTGAGCTGTTGGCACATGACTCTGTGTGTCATTTTATAGTTTTATAAAACATTAACATTATATACATATATATATAATATTCAAAATACCTCAAGAGGGGTTTGGAGGTGTAGTTAATACTTTTAAATACTTTTAAGGTTTCCTAGTACCCTGACCTTTACTGGTTTTACCATCAAAGGAATGCATTTCATGCATGCTTCAAATAAAAATTAATTTTTTAATGTTTTAGTTTAATGATTAACTAGTTGAAAGGTCATTGTTTTCAGATGTTCAGTCTGAGCTCAAAAATGTATTTTTTAATGCTTTCCCATTCATAGTTGAGCAGTGCCCAGTGGCCAGTCCCTCTGTAGGGATGCAGGGACTCACCACGCTCTTCCTGGGCCACAACTGCCTCGGAAATGTTGTTTTTAGGTCAGTCAGCTGTGGTCTGCGAGTTTTCCTTCACTTATTTCCTGCTCAGAGTCTCAGTAATGTTCCACTGGACACAGAACAGCTCCCTTTGGCCACTGCTCATGCCATGGGAGGAGTGGATAACTCAGAGAGGGTCCTGACTGTCACTGGCAGTTTGCCTGGCACGAGCAGCGTGGGCCTGGGATGGGCACCCACAGCCCTGGCTTGGAAAGAAACCCCCCCAAGAAAATATTCCCAACAAATCTGCAGCCTGGGAGTCCAGCAATGAGCGCTGGGGAGAGGCACTGCAGCCTCTCCATCTCCACACTCACTCTCACTGCAGTTTCCTGCCATAATTTGGGAGCTGAGGAGGTTTGAGTTGGAACAGTCTGGCTTTTTTCACCACTGAAAGTGGTGTCAAACAAGAGCTGTGTGGGATCCTTCGTGTGGTCTTGTGCTCTTCAGTCTTCCTTGAAGCCTGGCAAGATCACAGGTGCTGGGATCTGAGCAGCAGATCAGACCAAGCCTTAAGGAGAAGGTAGGATTTATATCCCACACATGCTATTGAAATGGTGAGGGACTTTGTCAGGACTTCCTTGTAGGAGAAAGAATTTTCTCTTTTTCTTCAGTTGCAGGAGCAAAATTTACAGCCCTGCTCCCACACCCCACAGCCTCTCTCTTGCCCCTCCATCCTCTGCACGTGCCTTATGTCACCTGTCACAGAAATATTTCTTTGATATTCTTAATACACATAAAAACTTCAGCCTGCCTGAGTTGGGAGTGCAATGGAGTCTGTGGGATGAGAAATATCTCCAGGTTTTAGGCCCATGATCTTACCTGGAGGTCTGAGGTAAAAGTAAATTCCAGGTTCTCCAGGAGAAGTCCAGCCAGTCTCCTGTAGCTGTGTGCTATATAACAAATACTCACAGTTTACAGCACACACTGCAAGGAGAAGGAAAGCAGCCATTAAGAATGTATGGCACTGGTCTTTGTCACTCTGCCTCATTGTGTTGCTCTTTTTTATTCTTCCCTCTCATCCTGTGTAGTCTGCTCCTGTTGGGTATCCATGGAGGGCTGGGCAGTGTCCCTGGAGGGTTGGGTGGGTATCCATGGAGAGCTCTCCTTTATAAACATCCATCAGTATTCATTTATCACACATGTTGCTTTGCCTCCTTGTGGCTTTACATATCTCTTGACCTGTTCATTTGGTATTTCAAATATTTAGGTACACTTTTAGCTCCCCGATGCTGCTGTGTTTTCTTTTTGGTGTGAGAAGGGAGCGATGATGTTTGGGGGAAGCTATGCCTGGAATGCTGCAGAGTGGTTATTTAGCATTAAGCATCGCTGTTACATGACAAGGGTGCAATTTTATCAGACTTTCAATATCCTTTATAGGACCATATAATAATTGCAGCTGAAGTCTAATTCCCAGCAGCCAATTTTATGGTTCTTGAGGAAAGCGTGTATTTCTCTCCTCAGTAATAACGTGCACACTTTATATAATTAAAAAGGGCTTCTATTTTAATTTTAGTATAAAATGATCTGTATTGAAACTCCAGCTACAGTGCTTTATGGATTCAGCAAAGTTTAATGATTTTCTTTCCTGACCTGACCAGAGTTTTCACTCAGGCTCGCCAGTAAGGAATTTGTGGGAAGGATGGTATTTTACTTGTAAATTTTCCTATGTACATCAGGGGGGTTTCTCTTTAAAAGATAAAACAGACCTTTTATATATCTCTCTCCAGCTTTATGACGGTGGTAAAATAGCATTATCATTACTTTGTGCTGCAAAATTTATCCTTCCTAAAGGAAAGTACATGTCAAGGAAAACATTTTGGTTTATGTACATTTATACAGCTCATATCGTTCTGTCTTGCTTCAGACTGAACATTTTTAATTAATGGAATTAATTTTCTCATTTAATTGCCTTATTTTCAGTATGCAGTACAGAGCAAGGGAAAAGTGAATGCTGCCACATGAATTGCACTAATCAACAAGGTTGTCACAACTTACCTTTAAAAATAATGTGAATACATTTATTTTGAAGTAAAGGGAGGTTGGGTCTGTGTTTTGAGGAAGCCTTCTTCCATCTGTTCAAGATTCCTTTGTCTCCAGTTTTATAAAATAAGTGTAGTATGTTAACACCCTTGGCTTTTAGGGTCTTAATCTTGCAAGCACTTAAAGTGAAATTGGAGCCTTGTTGTGTGTTTGGAGGAGCCGTTTTGCCTTGCAGAAACAGTATATTCAAAATTATTTTTATTTTTCCTAAATCTTTAAAAGAAAAATAGTTAGGACTAAAAATGCTAAATATTTTTATTTCAAAAAAGGAGCTACTTAATTTTTTTAAAACAAAACTTCAGTGTAATTTTCAAGTACAAGTTAAAAGGTGGAGACCAAGTGAATGCCAGGTGTCAATGTCTGGATAAAGTGGTTAAATAGAGTGTTCTTTCTGCAATGGATCACTGCAGTTACAGCCCAGTGCCATGGTGGATTTGCTCAGTATTTTGTCTCTGTATTGCTCCTGTGTAGGCAAAGCAGATACAATTCTGCCTTTAAACACAAACTCTGCTCTCTGGATATGGCACAATTAAACCCAGTTGGGTTCAGTCCATAGAACAGGATAAAACACAGATTTTTTCAGCATGTGCACGTTTGAGAGTGAGAGAAGGTGAATGCAAACTGTTTGCTCTTGGTTTGGAGGGGCTGTGCTGCCTTCCAGGGCTGAGCCAGCAATGGGTTTCGTTTCTCCTTAATGGGAATTTTCCCACCAGGAAACAAAACGACTCTTGGGGTGTAAGAGGGGATGTGTGTGTGGTTTTACTGGAGACCCTTCCTGGGTCTGTGCTGTGGTCACATTTGGTGCTATATAATATCTGCGATGTGGGTTTTAGCTCAGAGGACCTGACAAAAAACAGAGAAGGTAAAAATAAGATTTTTTTTTTTTAATGTGCCCTGTCAAAACAATCAAAAGCAATAACAGTGAAAGATGGCTGAAGTGGAAATTTTATCTTTCCCTTGCTCTTTGCTGTCATAAATTGCACACCCAGCCGTGGGGGCTGTGTCTTACAGAGGGGTTTGCAGGAGGAGCAGGCTCCTTCCAAAGCAGTTTTCCACACACCTATCACTACATGTAGTATTTTAATCTACAAACAACCCCAGTTCAGCCTTGCAAATTCCAACTGCCCTGCATAGGGCGTTCTTTTTCCTAAGAACGCTTTAGCTGAGAAAACACAAAGTTCTTTTCGAATAAATGATCAGTAAAGCACTAAATAAGTGTGAGGGGTTTACTTCTAAAGGCAGAAATTAAAATTATTTGCAGTGCTTGCAAATAATCAGCCATTTTTCAGCCTTTGTCTTTTGATTATTTACAAGTCACAGCCCTCTCCAGACTTGCAGTGCTGTTTGGGCTACGAGAAAATTCCATTTAAAGTGTATTTGATCAATGTCCTGAGGTTAAAGGTGATACAAGAGAAAAACCGGTTTGATTTTGGATTTAGTTGGGGGTTTTTCCCCCCAGAAAAAAATTATCTGCTGCTTATGTTGGAGGTGATAAATGTGTATGAAGTTGTTGTGTTTATGTACATCCTGTGACTTTTGGGATTTTTTGGGAAAGTGTAATGTCAAGCAGAAAGGTTAATGCCAGCCCTGGTAAGAAAGTCTGCATAATAAAACTTTTACAGACCCAGGTGACTCATGGTGTGCTAAAATTTCAGCTTAGGTACCCCCAGCCTTTTCTGCCTGTAGGGAGAGCTGGGTGAATGTAAATTCAGGGGACAATAAAGAGAGGTGAGGGAAAAAAGGATCATTCTGAGGGACTGTGCTTAAGCACATCCCAAAGAGGAATACTAAAAAGAGTTTGGAAAAGTTAATACTTAGAGTGCTCTTGACTGAGATAATGGTTAATTGGTTGGCAAAACTTTCTCAAAGAGCAAGATCAGGTCATAGTAAACCCCGAGTTTGTGGTACACGGAGGCTGAAAAGCACAGACCATTTTGGAGAGATGTTTGGTATCATTGCAGAGCGAAAAATTTTAGGCAGTTCCTCATTTGTTAATAATACATGTCAAAACTGTCACCCTTTTCCCAATAAAATACGTTGGAATAAAACAAAGGACAGACCCATAAAATGAACAAGTTTATGGTTTTGCTGCCCCAGACTGTACAAGGGAAATGAATATTCATAAAAGGCACATTCATGTGCCTTTTCTCAGCCTTAGAGGGAAAGGAAAACAATATTACAGTGAGTACTCTCAGGGGGAAAGGAAGCAAAATGAACTTGCTCACAGACAGAGAAGTGGCACACACACCCCCCAAACGCAGCAGTCGGGTGTCTTTCTAAACACACTTGAAAATCTGATAAAATTAAGCAGAAAATTGAGCGTAGTTAATACTTGAAAGAGTGAAAAGCCATAAACCCCTGTGGCTGCAGGCAGTGATTTAGCTGGTGAGTGGATCCCATCCAAAGCCAAAATCCTTGGTGCGTGTTTAGAACAGGTAAAAAGAAGGAGTTGCACAAACAGGAAAATCTGGAAGCGAAGTCTGTACCGTAAAAAAAAATGATGGACAGTAGAAATGTAGTGATTCTCCCCAAACTGTAAATCTGCAAGGGGTGCCCGAGTGAGAGCGAGAGGGACAGGAGATTTGAGGAATGTACAAGTAGCTCATAATCACCTCAGCCTCCTTCCCGAGGGGCTGCAATTCCGAGCCGAAGTTTGGGATGTGTGCTGTGCATGCTGGTGAGGGCAGCACTGTCAGTGTTACACATTTATTGTTCAGATGGAGCACAAAGTCCTGGCCGGTTCCCATCTTTAGAACACATTCACTTTATCCTTCTGGTTTGAAAACCCATGTCAAAATAACTGAAAATAATTCTGTTACCTGAATACTTGGCTTGAAGTTGGACATGTCTGATCACATACTTTTTCCTCCAGTTTTTCCCGTTGAATTAATAATTGGATAAATTCCTTTGTAAAAGCCGGAATAAATATTCAGAGGAAGAAATATCCCTAAAGCATTCACTTTAAAAAATTTATTGTGTGGTTGTCAAGCCCTATTTTACTTGGTAGGCTGGAGGCACGGAAGGAAGAGGTGAGGTGCAGATAAGGGGAAGGATGCAGGGAATAGGAGCAGGAAGAATGTGCGATAGAAGGAGATATCCCAGCAGGGATAGAGGGGCTGTGTTCACCTGCAGGGTGGCACCGCTGCCCTTCGGAAGATGTTCCTGCAGGGAGAGATTTACAGCAGCCCCAAGGCTCGAGACTGGAGCAAAAGGCAGAGCGGGCTGGGGGGGGGGAATATCGGACTTTCCCTTTCTCGGTTGCAGGAATGTGAACTGGAATTAGAATAAACCCCGGCTTTCAGAGGGTTTAGTGCTAAGTCTGTTCAGAAGCTTTTAGGAGAAAGAAGGGATGAATATAGCAGAAATGCTTTCAAACATAGTAGAAGGCTCTTTTTTCTTTTATAATCTCAAAGTAGCAGAAATGAAACTTGAAGTACGAGTGTTTTTTTTTCTCTAACTGTCCTTTGCACGGAGCTCGCTGTGTGAGCAGAAATTCCAGTGTCCTGGGCCATTACTAGAACATTAACAATCAAATTGGAGCCTTTTCAGTTGCAGTGGCTTCTCTTGTAACTCATTAGGTTCTTTTTCAGCTGACATAGCGCCATCAAATACTGCTCTACCTATTATACAAACCCCACGTTTAATATTAAAAACTTTTCTGAGGGTTTACTTTAGTTACTCCTTTGAAAATAGAGGGAACTGCAGTGCAGTTCGTGAAGGAGTCGATCATTTACTCTGCCTTACGTGATTTTTTTTTTGATTCAAGGATAGTGATGCATCTCAATCTGGGGCATCTTTCTGCCAGTAACCATTCCCGAGCTGGGAGAAAAATAAAGAATGTTTTAAAATAATAGCCCACAAGCTGTAAGGACAGCACTCTGGGAGGGATCTGTAGGATTGTGGTCACATTGCCTGTACACCATCCCGTGCTGTTTCATTTAACCCTGCAAGCTTTGGAGAACTTGTGCCGTGATTAATGGGGAGGAAAGGCGCCGGTCTGCTGCCGCTCCCCCGTCCCCACGCAGGGGGGTCCCATCAGTCTGGCTTTGCTGCTTCCAGAGGTCGGCAAAATTTGGGATTTGACTTTTTTTCTTTCTTTTTTTTTTTTTTTTCTTTTTTTTTTTTTTTTTTCCTAGTTAGGAAAATGAGAGTCCCTCACCCTCTTGTGGGCATTTTGAATTCCCCGATACAGCCTGCACAGAACGCTCTGACAGCCGGAGGGTGAGGAGAACGCTGTTAAAAAGTGGGAAAAAAATAAAAGGAAGACACAGATCCCAGTCCTGTGGGATGGGGGAGTAAGAAAATATGTATAATTGTTGATTGAAGGAAGAACCTTTTCATGGTTTTTATGAAGTGAGGGGTTGGAGAGATGATGAGCTTTGTTTCAAATGGAATTACGGCTATAACTCTTCTGTCCCTGGGCTACCAGAGTCATAGGGGAACGGGAGCAAAGCTATCATTTATTCCACGAAATCTTTGTCTCAGTCTCTCTAGGCTATTTCAATTTACCCCTGAAATTTCTGGGGAATAATTAATGAATTAATTAAGTATGCTGTGAGGTGTTTGAATATTCAAAAGCTACAATGTAATTATTATTTTTTCTAAAACACATTTTCAGGTTATTTTCAGACATGCAGTCTCACACGAAAGCAGCATCAGGAGCTCGTGGAGCTTCTCCTTGTCTGTAATCCAGGGACCATTCTCCGGCAGGAACACTCCCTGCAAAGAGCAATGTCGCATTTAGGAAAGGGCAAAAAACTTCCTTTACTTCGTGACCAAAGTATTGTTACAGCGGGGCTGAACTCCTGGCTCTTTGAAAAAGTTAAATTGCGTTAATAAACTTAGGTTTTAGGAGGATTATTATTATTTTTTCCCCTCCCTTATCGTTTCGTGTGGGCGTTTCTGGTGAGCGATCACCGAGAGCTTTGCTTGCAGCAGGGTTTGGGCAACAGAAATTCAGTCGCGTTGAAAGAGACGCGTTGCCTTCCTTGAATTATTTTTAGATCCCAACCTTAGGAAACACATTTCCAGTGATATAAATTATTAATTGCCCCTGTAGTTCTGGCACTGTTTCATAACTTGCTTTCTTATCGTTTCCAGTGTTACAGGCCTGTAAATGAAGAGGGAGGAGGGGGGGTTATTAAAAGGCACGTCCTTTGTTTTGGAAGAGGCTCTTTGGGAGCTGCATGTTGTGATACCAAAGGAATAGATTCAAAGGAAAAGAGAAGAGGTTGAATTTAGATATTAGGAAGGAATTTTTCCCTGTGAGGGTGGGGGGGGCTTGGCACAGGTTGCCCAGAGAAGCTGTGGCTGCCCCTGGATCCCTGGAAGTGTCCAAGGCCAGGTTGGAAAGGGCTTGGAGCAACCTGGGACGGTGGAAGGTGTCCCTGCCCATGGCAGGGGAAGGAGAGAGATGAGCTTTAATGTCTTTTCCAACCCAAACCATTCCATGATTCTGTGATTTCTATGAATGTGTTTTGCGAATAAGCCGAGAGCGAACCTCGGGCAGGGCAGAGCGGAGCGCTGGGCTCTCGCTGCAGCCCCTGGCCCACCCATGGGGGTCTCACGGCACGGAAAGACCCCATTTGTGGTGATTTTACAGCGTGGGAGGAGCCCCCCGGCACCCGCGGCCGCCGCCCGATCCGCCCACGCTGCGATCCAGGCCGGGCTTTGCCGCTCTCCTCGCCGGGGCTGGCCGGGGGCTCCTGCGGGGTCCGGGCGGTGACTCCGGGGGTGCGGACTGCCCCTTTGGAGGTCCGGACACCCTCTTTGGAGGTTCGGGCTGCCCCTTTGGAGGTTCGGGCTGCACCTTCGGGGGTCCGGGCTGCACCTCCGGGGGTCCGGGCGGGGACTCCGGGGGTCCGGACTGCCCCTCTGGGGGTCCGGACTGCACCTCCGAGGTTGCGGACAGCCCCTCTGGAGGTCCAGACAGCCCCTTTGGAGGTCAGGGCGGTCACTCCGGGGGTGTGGACAGCCCCTTTGGAGGTCCGGACAGCACCTCTGGGGGTCCGGGCTGCACCTCCGGGAGTCCGGACGGTCACTCCGGGGGTTCGGGCAGCACCTCCGGGGGTCCGGGCTGCACCTCCGAGGAGTCCCTGCAGCCACTTTGGGAGTCCATGCATTCCCTCCGGGGTCCGGACAGCCCATTTGGGGTCCCTGCAGTTCCCCCGGCGGTCCGGGGAGCCCCTTTGGGGGTCCGGGCGGTCACTCCGGGGTTGGGGCAGCCCCTTTGGGGGTCTGGGCTGCACCTCCGGGGGTCCCTGTGCTTCCTTCCCGGCGGGGCTGTCGGAGCCTGTTCCTCGGGACTGCTCCCGCCGAGCAGCGCTCCACAGCCCTGGGGTTAAATATATATATATATATTTAGGAATATATATAGGAAGAGAGGGTGATTTGGCCCCGCGCGCTGCAAATTGTACATTTCAACAATGACACGGTTTTTCCACTCCGTTTGGCAAACCCCGCCATCAGCCCCTCGGTGTTGTCGGGGGTCCTCAGCGCTCAGGGCAGCAATAACCACGGCCAAAGGGTTAAAGATAAACTTTAAACATTCCCTGTCCCGCAGGAGCTCCTTTTCCATGAACCGAGGTGGGCTTTTCCCCCCTCTCCTTAAATAACGAGGGTGGTCCCAGCATACTCTATATCGAGACAGCTTTTCATCAGTTGCTCATCAGCATGCTAATTGCTGTATGACTAATTATGCCCTGAATTCCAGTTGATTTTCTTAATGAGACAGCTGGGTTAATTATGTAATCGTATGATTACATTAGCCCAGAGTGCCCTGGCGAAAAGGAAGGCGGGCGGGAGTGGGATGTCACCGGGCAGGGGGCACGGGGGCACCGTGGGTATTTTGGCCATAATGATGGGGAGGACAACCCTGTGACAGTGCCCGAGGTGTCAGCACTGGGACGGGATTGTGGACACTGAGAGGTGTGCTGCCTTCCAGCTCGCAGGATGGGGGAAGAGTGGGGGTCCAGCAACAAAACTCACTTGGGAAGTTCTCACAGTCATTGGTGGCCCTGTTGTGTCTCAGGGGTTGAGGCTGGGTTTGAGTGATGTGGGGTGGGGGTTGGATTGTGGAGTCACAGAATATCCTGAGCTGGAAGGGACCCATGAGGATCATCATCCAAGTGGGACAGCCCAAATAATCCCACCCAAATGCTCCTGGAGCTCTGGGAGCCTTGGTGCTGTGCCCAGCACCCTCTGGGTGAAGAACCTTCCCTTGATACCCAACCTAAACCTGTCCTGACACAGCTCCAGCCATTCCCTCCTGCTGTCCCTGGTCACAGAGAGCAGAGATCAGAGCTGGGTCTCCCCTCAGTCTCCTCCAGCTGAGCAAGCCAAGTGCCCTCAGCTGCTCCTTGTACCCTCCTGACCCTTCACTGTCTGCGTGCCCCTCCTTTGGACACAGCTTTAAGTCTTTCTTACATTGTGACACTCAAATCTGCACCCAGGGTGGCGAGGGGCTGCCTCATGTCATGTGTAGTTCAGGCAAAATCAATCTTAGTGTTTCTTTTAAAAGTGTTTGTGAAGTCAGTACTTTACACACCTATACAGCAGCAAAAAGCAAAAAAAGGTTCCCTTGCCCTGCTGTTGAAAAAAGATTCCTGGTCAGGGCCTGTGCATGGTGTGAGAACAGCCTGAGAGCTGCTGCTGCCTTACACCAGCTCGTTTGATGTGAAGTATTCACTGCTGTAAAAATCACTTCACGTTTGTAACATTAATTGTTTCTGTGTCTGTGTCCACTGAGACGTGTCCATCCCCCTCCTCTGTGGGGACAGAAACTCCTCTGCCAGGGACAGTGAGGTGTGTCCCAGCAGGGAGCAGGGGACGTGCTGGAGCTCTGCAGTCCCTGGGGAAGGAGAGGAAGGAGCAGGATCCACGGGGTTGGAAATGCAGCAGGTTCTGAAACTCCTCAGGGCTGGGATCCAGATGTGCTGGGCTGCCTGCAAGCACAGGATGCTGGGGGCTTCGCTGTGGGTATGGCATGCAACAAGTGGGTTACGAAAAACCAGCAGAATAGGAAGCAAGAGGAAAAATAATGCACTAAATTTAGTGTAAAAATAGACATCTCAATCTACTCTTGGGCAGTAATGATCTTGGAAAATGCTGCTTCGGTTTCTGGACAATCTGATCCCTTTTACTAATTTTCTCTTTTTTTTTTTTTTTTTTTTTTTTTTTTTTTTTTTTTTTTTTTTTTTTTTTTTTTTTAAATTTATCCTGTGCCTAGCAGGGATTCTGGAATTTCACAAGGGAAAACTCAAAGCAGGGGAATAACGTGTGATGAGGTTTCCATATTTCAGTGTTCAGCGAGGTGATTTTTCTCTCTTACA
The DNA here is from genome assembly GCA_013389925.1 of Aegithalos caudatus. Taxonomy (NCBI): domain Eukaryota; kingdom Metazoa; phylum Chordata; class Aves; order Passeriformes; family Aegithalidae; genus Aegithalos; species Aegithalos caudatus. Next base: position 633,660 of record WEIU01004128.1, read on the forward strand.
GACCACAGAAAGGGCATTTCCTTTGCTGCCTCTCTCCATAAGCCAGGACCAGTTGATGTTTTTTTGAGCCATCTATGCCTGTTGTTTGTGTAATGAATCGAAAGTTTTGGTCCATTGCTTGTTTAAAAATTCAGTGACCTCCTGTTAAATGACATGAAACATACTTTGCAAACCTGGTTAATATAAAAAGGTATGCTTTTCCATGCATGCATGTGTTGGGAAAAGGAGAGTATTTTTATTTATTTTTAATCTGCTCCACTCAGGTAGGAAAAAAGCCATTGTGACTGTAAGGTTTATACTTGTTTCAGGTTAATTGGTGTTTATAAATACTCCAAAAATAACAGGTTTTTAGGTTTTTCAAGCTCAAAGACCGTGTTGCAGCTTGCCATGAGAAATTATTTTTCTCTCTGCCCGAAATGTCCTGGTTGGTCATTTTAAACTGATTAGTTTTCTTTAATGCAGTCTATAAAAATTAAGTCTAAGAGGTGCTTCACCCATGGGGTTTTTTAACATGTCCTCCAGCAGTATTTGGTGGCTGCAGGCCATTAGTCCTTCAAATAGGCTCTAGTGAAGTTTGAAGTTCAATGCACAGAGACTTTTTTTTTTACATTTTGTTTGTTCTGCCACTGTTTTGCTACTTGAACATTAACCTTTAATAGAGCTAAATTAAATATACATGTCCTGATGAATAATTATGAGATTGCAAGCATTTTCATTTTGTACATGAAGCTTCTCAGGGATTGCAAATTTGACTAAAGGTTTAGTCATTATTCACTTTATAATGCCCACGTTATTTTTGTCTTTTAATTCTTTACTGATTTCAATATAAAAAGCCCTGTGTTTTAGGAGCAAAATACCTCTTGTGCATGTCCCAGCTTTTCACAACGGGCGTGTTAAAATGAGGGTGGGGGAAAAGTGCACCCACAATTTTGTCAAGTTCAGTTTCTTTCATCGTGGCACTTCATTTCACAGAAATACCCACAGCTGAAGCTTCAGATCCCGGGCTGGATAGGATTGGTGGTTCCTGTAACAATTTAAAACGTGGCCAGAGCGAGACAATCCAGCTTTTCTTTGTGCTCAGCAGATGAATGTCCCAGGCTGGCTCTTTGGGGGATGCTGAGCTGCAGGAGTGTGACAAAACCCTCCTTGCAGAGGAAGGTCAGGGACCTCCATGGGAGCAGGGGAATGTTGTGACAGCCCACACCGTAATAGGACCATCCATAAAGGTTGCAGAGCCTCCAGCTCGTGCTGCTGCTGCCACTTCAGCTCTCTAATTCCTTACCTGTACCCCCCTGTCTCTGCCACAATAACATTTTAAGTTTGATTTATTATAAATATTTTAATACAGATAATAATAACGAAAAGTATTTGGCCTAAAAAGCATAAATGAAAAAGCTATGTAGTCATAAACTATGTATGTACAGAGAACAGATGACAAGCAACCTAGATTTTGTATTATGAACAGGGTAATGCCATAAGCTGTTGAAGAACCCGAGTAACAAAATGCAGCAGGCTGCTACTTAGAATGTCTCTGAGCTCAACATAACCCAGTGCTATTCTTTTATAAACTATGCAACAACGCTGGCATATTGAAAAACACACAGGCTCATGCTTAATGTGTTAACAGAGGTACAATAGACTTATTATGTGTTTCCAGAGACTGGAACTGAGGGTGGTCTGAAAAATTAATGACTGTGGTGGTTGAAAATTAAGTGAACTCCCTAATATATACTGTTGTTGATCCACTGAGTTTGGTGTTTAGCATTCCTCAACAGGAGACTAAATCTTTGCAGCCGTTTCACAAGAGATGCTGGCGCCCAGAGCAGAAATATATTCAATAATCTTTTATAAGTCCATCACACTGCAGAGTTTTCCTGTCCTGACTGGGAAGAAGTCCCAGAATAAATCACAAATGCACATGTCAGGTGTGTGCTGAGAGCCATCTTTACCAGAAGGGGATGAACATCAGGGAATTAATGCTGTGAGGACATTTGATTAATAGTGTAAGAAAAAGAGAGATCCGAACCCAAGGTTCATGGAATTGATTACATCCACACAACGTTTCTGATTATTATTGATCTGTCAATTAGAAAAAATACCACTCAGATCCCCATGGTCACAGAACCTGTTTGAGCTCTCCTGTGCAGTTTGCTTCAGAAATTCAGTCCTGCAATAGCAGAGGCCTGGGAGGGACAATAGCTGTCAGTGAGCTGTACAGTTTGATTGCTTTTCACCCAAAAATTCTCATTTTGCAATAAAAAATGTGAAGCTTAAAACTCTGAAATGTCTTTATACCATGACTGTCTGCAGGAACACTGTCCCTGGGGATTAGTGCCAGGATGAAGAAGCCATCTCCAAATTTCATAGAATCAGAAATTTCATGGAAACAGGTTGCTTTGGGTTAGAAGGGACCTTAAATCCCATCCCATTCCACCCCCTGCCATGGGCAGGGACACCTTCCACCAGCCCAGGGTGCTCCAAGCCCTGTCCAACCTGGCCTTGGGCACTTCCAGGGATCCAGGGGCAGCTACAAAAGCAGGGCAAGCTGTGCTGGGAGCTCCCCACCCTCAAGCCAAGAATTTTTTCCCAATATCCCATCTCTCCCTGCCCTCTGGCAGTGGGAAGCCATTCCCTGTGTCCTGTCACTCCAGGTCCTTGTCCCCAGTCCCTCTCCAGCTCTCTTGGAGCCCCTTTAGGCTGGAAGGGGCTCTGAGGTCTTCCCAGAACTTTTTCTCCTCCTGGCTGAACACCCCCAGCCCTCTCAGCCTGTCTCTGTATTTAAAGAGAACATAGATAGAATGAAATATTTGGGTTTTTAAAATTTTCAGGATATACAGTGTGAGGTCTGTAACTCAAAGAAGGGCCCTGTTGGCTCCTAAATGGAGAAAAAAAGAACACGTGCTCTGAACTCCCTGGGTCACAGAAGTGTTCCTGATACATTTTATTTTCCTGTTTCTTTTCCAGATCCAGTTCCAGCCTTGGATTTAGGACAGCAGCTTCAGCTGAAGGTTCAACGCATGCACGATATTGAAACAGAAAACCAGAAACTTAGGGAGACTCTGGAGGAGTACAATAAAGAATTCGCTGAGGTGAAAAATCAGGGTAGGTTGCAACTGTTATTATCAGCTTTTAATGCACATGAAATTGAAAACAGGGATTGAATTTTATTTCTTAAAGGTAGAAGTGGCAGGAGCATTGAAATTCAGTAGAGAAAGTGCAGTAGTCTGTTAGAGCCACTTCTGTATTTGAGTGTGGAGGTGGGCTTTGGGCAGACTCTTTGTATTTCTTAAAAGTTTCATTTACTGTAGCACCGAGTCAGAGGATGGAGTTTGTTATTCTGCTTGTTTGGTTGTAGCCTTCAGCACTGAAAATTACACCTGACTGACGTTATTTGTGACATTTTATGAGAGGCAGTGCTGCTGCTGACATCAAGCTGAACGTGGGTGTTGGTACTTGCAGGATGTGCAGCTTGCACAAACACAGAAATTCAGTATTTTGTACCCACAAATGGATCTGTACAAAATGGAACTTTTTCTGTACTGGTTTTCCTTATCTAAATGTACTACTGGAATACATTCAGCACTTGCACTTTATTTGTACTCTAGAGACCATCCATAGAGCAATGTAAATACAAGCTATTACTGTTAAATTATTTAAGTTTTAATGAGACTAAAGTACATGAAAATACATGAAAATCTCAATGAGATTTAAAGCCTATTGGCTTTAAGACTGCTTAAGTTTTCTTGTGATTCAGTTTCCTGCACCAGGAAAAAAATTTCCTCAGCTATACACTTATAGTTGCCCGTCCATGGGACTTTCCATTTCCATCTTTAATGCCCAGTTCTGGATGGTGGAAAGGTAAATTGTCTTGGCATTTGGAAAAATGGAGGTTTTATTTTACTTTTTTATATCATGGAGCTGTTGCACCCAAGTAACGTTTGAAAGCTGTGTTAGCAACTAAGTTGATTTTGTTAAATCTCCTTTTCTGCTCAGAGAACATCTATGCAGTTATATATTTTGAAATATATTTTATTTTAACGTAGAGGGTGTGACCCCTGGAGAGGACAGGTATCAGCATGCCAGGATTTGGGCTGGACTGCATGAGATGTCATGTTGGAACTGTAATGCTCTAAGCAAGACAGTATTTTTTGCTGGAAATGTACAATCATTGCAGTTCACTGTGCAGAGTTTTCCTGAGGCTGTGCATCCAGTACATCCAAGCATGACATGGGGGCTCATCCCACAAAGTGGAAAAACTCTTGACTTGTAGAGTTTTTTGCTACAACCACTCAGAACTGACATTTTTGATTTTCCCTGGTGTGCTGGAATTTCCTTTCCATTTCCCCACTGTAGCCTTTGTGTTGTTTTTTACTCCAGTGCAGTGGTTTCACTCTCAGTTTCAAACAGGGATTAATAAGCTATCCAGGGAAAAGGCTGTTGTTAACTGAGGGTGCTTTGATCAGTTAATCTCTTTGTTTGGAGGGCTGGTATGAGCTCTGTGGTGCCTGTAAGAACTTCTTCCAAAACTGGTATAAATGGCAGTGCCTGACAAGCTGTAGCTGACCTGAGCACTGAAGAAGGCACTTAGTGCTTCAAGCAATGTAGAGGATTCAGCTGTACTTGTCCAGCACATCTATTGTTAGGTGCTTAAAGGTAAAATCAGATTTTATTATGGTTTTATTATGTTTTCCCCCCATATTTGTGCACTTCTTGCATTTGTTTCCGTAGTTTTGTTTTCTTTTAAAATTCGACATTGAAACTTAGTCAAGGTGCAATTGTGTGTATTTGCATGAGATTATTTTGCTCTCTGCTTCTCCATATACCAGAATATTTTTGCAGATTTATATCTGAAAACACCTGGAGCAGAGGTGTCCCCAGAAGGGAGTGCAGCACCCTTTGCCCACAGGAGCAACATCCTGTGCCAAGGAGCATCCTTTGCTTATTCAGGAAGAGATCAGGATTTGTATGACTTCCCAGATCTCAGGGAAGAATTTCCCTTTGCCTAAGAAAAAAAAAAGAAGTGACGTGTCCTTTTCACGGCCTGTTACTCAGTAATGAGCCTCAGCTGATTTCTGCACAGCCAGCAAAATCCTGCTCCTTCAGGCAGAGGCAGCTGCTTTGCTGGCAAGCATTTTCGCCACTCTTGCCCCCTTTTTTTGTGGTCACAGTGGCCCAAGCTGCCTTTGGTAGTGCCCAGACAGCAGATCATGTCACCAGCTACCTCCTGTCTGCTTCACAGCTCCCTGCTCAACTCTCAGCATCAGGATTTTCAAAGGATTGTGTGTGAGTTTGTGTGATATTATTCAGGGTTTTTTATTTCCCCAAGCCCATAGGTTTAATTTTCATATTAGGGTTTGTCTTCTGAGGATGTTTCTGCAGAAATGAAACTTTTCATGTCCAAAAGTTTTTATTTTTTCCTCAAGCATTATTAGTGGTGCCTGTTAGTAAGCTGATGTCTTTAACCCCCCCTGCATCCTGGTGTGAGTACTCTGAACTCTGTTGCTGCTGTGAGTCTTCTGGCAGTCCAAGGCTTTTTCCAAATTCCATTATTGTGTACAGAGCATACTCTGGTGGATGTCCTGCTTTTCCTCTTGGAGCCCTGTAAGGATTCAGCCCTTTCCTTTGGGTGGGATCACAGTGCTTTCATGCAGAAACAGATCAGGGCACATAAGGAGATGCTGAGCTGCAGCTCTGCAGGTTTCTGCATGTGCTCTCATCCACTGCTGGGCATGGGGAAATGCAGGAGAGCTTCTTTATCTGAGGGAAGGGTTCTGCAAATTCCCTGGAAGGCTGCAAGTGCCTCAGAAAGTTAAAACAGTGTTTGTGTGTAAACCCTGGGGTGGATGATGAGGCAGAGACAGCAACTGGGACATGCAGAGCTCCAGTGCCTGCTGTTAATGCAGCAGTTGGATCCCAACTGCAGGGTTTCTCATCAGCTGGGAAGCAGAACAGAGCTGTATCCCAGATTTGTGCTCAGTTAGTGTGAGATTGCATCTGTGCATGAACCATGGTGGAACTGCCTCTTAGTGCGTGAGCACAGTCAGGTGAATTAAGTGTCCTGTGTGTAAATGCATACTTAAACCTACACTGGGACTTTATTAATCTTCCCTCAGCACTGAGCTAATTTTAGGCTAGTCAATAAGGTGATATTATATTTTACTATTGATTTTTTTCCCTTCTTTTTTTTAAAAAAAATTCGTGTTAGAGGAACCTTCTGCTTTCCAGCAAACTCCATTGATCCTTCTCAACCTAAACACTTAAAGTTCAATTTAACATTTAGGGAGTAAAAGGTCTCCAAAGGGACTCATATCCATTGATTTTGTGTCAGAGTTGAAGAGCTAAAGTTTAAAACACACTGAGCCTACAGGGTAAAGCAAGGCTTGTGTTGTGGAACCACGTGGAGCTGTGTAAACTCATTCTTCCCCTATTGTTTTCCTGCAGAGGTTACAATAAAAGCACTTAAGGAGAAAATCCGAGAATATGAGCAGACCCTGAAGAACCAAGCGGAGAACATAGCCCTTGAAAAGGAACAAAAGTTACAAAATGATTTTGCAGAGAAGGAGAGGTGAGTGTGTGTGTTTGTGTTTGTGTGGATGCTGGGGGAGGAGAGGGGGATTTTTCTGTTTCATCTTCCCAGCCAGGACTGGTGGCTGGAGACAGCTCATCCATGGGGTGATCCTGGCCATTTGTGCCTTTGACACGGGATCATTTGATACTCAACTTTACCCAGGGAAACAATGGGGAGAGTGTGGAAGTGAAACAAGGACAGATTGTCTCTTCTCCCTGCTGTGGTGGGGAGGGCTGTCCTGTTCAGGAGGGTGCAAACCTGCTTTTATTCCTCCCTCTGTGACACCAATCTGTCTCCATGAGCCAGGGCAATTCCTGGTGTGTCACAGGCTCTGCAGCCCTGGGCTGGGGCAGCTGCACCCACAGCCAGGGATGCACCAGCCCTGCTCCCCTGGGAGTGGCTGAGACATGGGATGTCTTCCTGAATTACCCTGGGAGGGTTTGCATCTTCCTACACGCCAAAATTAAGGGAGGTTTTAATTATTTATTATGGATTTTTTTATTAAAAAATATTTTGGATGCATTTCTGATCTTTTTCAAATGAGCAGGGAGTGTTTGAATCTTTAGGCTGCTGGGCAAATAAATCAGGCAGGAGAAAACCAAGGGGCTAAAGAGGGAGTTTTTTCAGGCTGCATTCCCAGCCTTGAGAATTTATTTCTCCCATGGAGCAATAACACTGAAGCTATAATATGTTCAACACAGCGTGGAAAACCTTCAGTTCACGTGAGCTTTTTAGTTGGAGGGTTGGTTGTTTAAATTCAGGGCTGAGTGGGGAGAATCTACCAGTGAATGCAAAGCTTTTTTTTGTATATATTTTTTTATTTATCAATACCTGTGGTTGCTTTTTTGATAAGCAGCTTGTAAGCAGTGGCAATGTGCTTAAAAATAAAACAAAATGGCAGGTCATGGAATGCAAATAAAAGTGTGTGTGAGAGGGGTTTTTGAGGTCTCCAAGTGTATGGTTCAGTATGAAGGGAGCTGACGCATGATTCTCGCTATAAATAGTTATTAACCTGGTCAGCAGTGTTGGAGAAGAAATTTGTGCACCCTATGGAGTGCAGGCAGGATGTTGGTAGTTTCATAAGCCATTTCACAATTCTGAGATCTGCAGAATATCCTAAAAGCAGTGTTGTAAAAAGCACAGCTCCTGGGAGATGTTGGAGCAGCTCCTTTCGAAGATGAGTTTTATAACTCCTGCAGCCTGGCCCTTAGCAAGGAGAGCAGTGGCTGCAGATGATGTAAAAATGAGTTTAACTGACACAAACAAGAAAATGTTGCCTGTGGATGTAAGAAATGTGAGCATATTAAAGTTTTGCTCATGTTCTGTACAAAATACCACTGCGAGATTTGTTTTGAAATATGTGTGTTTTCTTAAAGAGTAGCTAATAATATTGCTGCATTTGGCACCCATTACAGCTCTGATGAAACAGCTGCTGCATCTATTCACTCTATCAGTTATGGCAACAAATTCCTTCATTATGACACTAAAATGGAAATGTATCATTCTTCTTGTACTAACTTTGTACAACAGAGGGTGCTTGGTGACAATTTTCTCAATGTGTGTGACATTTCCAAAACAAATTATGCTCAAGCAAACCTTCCACTGAAGTTGTCATTTATATAGCAGTCAACTCTTTATAATGTTCACAGCTTATGTTATGAGGTGGCTACACTGCTAAAATTTTAATAAGTGGGACCACAAAGTAGGAACAGCATCTCACAACGTGACAGCGTTCATGGGTCCCATGGAAGCACCTCGGAGCCTGTGTGGCATTGGCAGTTGCCTCATTCCAGTTCTGACAATTTTTACCTCCATCCCCCAAATCTGCAAGGCACAGATGAGTTGTTTGACGTGACCATGAGCTCTGCTCTCACCTCCCCTGTCCCCTTCACAGAAAATTGCAGGAGACCCAGATGTCGACAGCCTCGAAGCTGGAGGAAGCCGAACACAAAGTTCAAGCTTTGCAAACAGGTCTGGAGTGGCTTTTGTGACCTTTCCCAGGTGGTCAGGTGGGAGGGGAGAGGACAGGGATGGTTGGGTGTGTCAGCACTGGGTGTGAAGCAGCTCTTGGCGTGCAGGGAGGTCCAGCAGAGCTCAGATGTGCTTTGTGTTGCAGCTGTCATTGGCAAATAAATGCAGGGACTGTGGAGCACAGACAGAATCAGAGCATCCCTGGAATTACAGCAGGCCATGGGACTTACCCTCCATGTGTGTTCTGCTTCCACACATTTCCAAACTGTGATAAATATCTGTTTGAACCCTGTTTCTTGCCTGTTGCTATGACTTGCTGTTAATTTTCATCTCTGCATACTTCAAAATTCCAGGTCTGGAACAAACACATTTGTCTTTGTTTACTATGGGAACAGAAGAAATTTTATTCCCTGAACTGCTGCAATAAGTATTTCAAAGAAATAAGCAGTTCAGCCAGCTTAATAAGAAACTGATAATGTCTAGCTTAGTTAACAAAAAGTGGAAATTTTTGCAAAGTAACAGAAATACTGTAAGAAATTGTGGAAAAAGACAAAACCCTATGTTTTTTTCTAAGCCATAGTGGTTTGCCTAGGTAGAAAGATAAAGCTAAGGAGGTGTACAGCTTTTTTATTTTTTTCATCAGGACATGTACAACCTTATTTATGACTGAATACTGCTGTTTCAGTACTGTAATGCTTCATGTTTATGCCTTTTAGCCTTGGAAAAAACCAGGACAGAACTATTTGATCTGAAAACAAAATACGATGAAGAAACTACTGCAAAGTAAGATTTCCCTGTTTTCTTTCTATGTCTTCCTTCAGGGTATCACTGTTTGGTTTTGTTCTTTTTTTTGTTTTGCATCTGTCTGTTGGAAAGAGATGAGCTGAGGGAGGCTCAGCCATCCAAAGTTTTGGAAATCATGGTCATAATTTGGCCTCCTATGGAGAGATTATTAGTTTTTATATTTTCTTCTCCCCAAAAAGACAAGTCTCCTGGCACACACACTGCTGCATTCCTGGTTTCATTCTCAGGTGCTTCATCTGTGTATCTCTTAGCCTGTATATCTCCTGTATTTTATCTAGAAATTGGGCAGTTTCAGAAATAAGATATTCATTGTGATCTTGGTGAAAACAAAGCTTCACTTAGTAAAGGATTTCTGTTTGACTCTTAGGCACCCTGGTTCTTTCTGCTTTTGGGGTCCTTGCTCTGCCAGGTTCACCCTAATTACTGAGAGCAGCATTTTGGGCAGATTTCCCTTGTTTTCAAGTGGAACATCAAGGTAGTCTTAAAAATACATATTCTTGTCTTTTTAATAGCTACTGTTTCCAATTATCCTCTGGTTTTATTAACCATCAGGGCAGGGAACAACAAAAGAGACAGACTGCTGCTGGTTTCCTTTGAACCCTTCATATTTAAGGAAAGTTAATAATGAGAAGGAATTCTCATGATCAGCAGGATTAAGCACAAGGAGTCATTTCAGTGTCTGGAAATGGGATGGGGAGGAAGCAGCCATTTCACATGGCTGGGACACTCAGGGAAGGGTTGGGACTCAATGTCACCTCCCTGTGCCCACTGCCCAGGGTTAAAAACCAGTCAAACTGGCACCAATTTTCAGTTTCTTACCCCGTGGTTCTGTGCCTGTGGAGGATCTGATTCCCCACTCAGGATGTGGGGAACCCAGTTGGAGCTCCCAAAATTCAGTCCATGGTAATTTTAAGAATCAGTACTTGTTGTTTAAACACCTTTTATGTCCTTCAGGATAATATTTCAGGTGAATTTTTGGCTCTGGAAGTCCAGTTTCCTTTGAGCTCCATGTAGGATGAGTTCCATGCAAGGAGATGAAAAATATTTCTGTTCCCTCATTGATTCATCCCTCTCTAAGGGATGTAAACAAATGCTGCTTCAGATGGAGCCTTAAATTCCTGCAGATTGACTTTGTTTTTTCCTGCACATAACAGATATTGTTGCTGTTATTTAATCTTGCAGTCACTTCTGAGAGAGCAGGCAGAGATCAGTGGTTGTAGGCACTGAACCTAATAACCCCTCACCCTTTTTAATGTGTTTATTTGCAGAGTGCTTCATTTTTTAATACTGTTTCCCTAAGTGCTGTAATTTATCTTACACTGAGCAAAATCTGTTCTCTACAATATTTGTTTGCATTTCTAATCTCACTTTTTTGGGGAGATTCACACAGAAATATTTCTTTTTTTATATGATCTTGAGAATGACTCTTACCTAATTTATATAGAATTACATAAAATTAGTAGCATCTGCAGTAACAAGAAGTTTATTGTGTTGTGTAGCAGAATGATTATGGAGACTGGCTCTGGAATATAGTGGTCATGGAGCTGAATCCTGAAGTAGACATTAAGCTTGTACTTTATCTCCCAGACTAATGTACTGTGAAAACAAACTTGTAGGTCCTAATAACAGCAGAAATATTTTATCATTGTTTTGGATATTTATGGCAGGAATCTTGCATAACAACAGTCTGTAGCGCTTGTAGCCCAAATTTTGCAATATGGAAATCTAGAGGAACATGAAAAGGGAACTGAATGTAGACAGTGAAATTGAGTCATCTATTTTAATTGTAAAAGCTGGGAGAAAGGCTGAAAAAACACCAATAAAAAGGGTGAAAGACAGTTTGATTCTTTTCTTAAAAGAAGCCCTCTTTTGATCTAAGTCTGAAAAGCTACTTGTATTGCCAATTTTAATTTTATGTTTTAAAAACATGTGATTTTTATCTTAGGCCAGAATTGTTAGTTTTACAGACGCTTATTTGATGCAGATGAATTGGAGTGCCTTCGGGAAAAAAACAGATAATTGTCAATTTTTTTAAAGCTAACAGCGCTTTTAATATTTTTAGTCTCAGAATAAAGCTGTCTTTCAACTACTTGAAACTTTGAAAATCTTTCACACAAGGCAAAAAAACCCCCAAGAAGCAAAAGAAATACAGAGTGAGAAGTCTTCATTATCAGCATTAAGGAGTCTGGATTTTATCCTGGAGATGGGTTGTGGCCATCTGAAAAGTTGGGAATCATTATAACAACCTGTTTGTTTTATCTTTTCACAATGTCCCCTTCAAAGTACTCAACGTGCAAAAGGGAGGGACAGAAACACAGCCAGGCACCTTCAGATGAGATCAGCAGCTGGAATTAAAATTTCCAGACCAATTCTGTCATGCCCACATCCAAAATTCCTGGCAGGTGGGTGTGTGCTGCCCCTGCCCCTTCCCTGAGCCCCAGCACAGCCCCGGGCCGGGCACTGAAGGTGTTAATGACAAAAAGAAGTTTATTATGTGCAGTCATTGCAGTCTGTCAGCTGGAATATCAGAAGCTGCCTTTGACAAGATGGCAGGAGCAAAGTTTTCCATGTGTAGGCTTGAAGTAAAATGTAATTAGCCTTTATGTGCAGAACAAGGATCCATTGATGAATACAGCTGGTCTTTGTTTTCTTCTGTCATTGAGTGTGGGAGGTAAAAGTGTTCTTCTTCATGTTTATTAATACAAGATTCCTTAGACAAATGGCAAGCACAGTTTAATATTTGTTGGAACACAGAGGGGCTTGCCAAAACAGTTGTTGTGTAAGAGGATTTCAAGGTTTTCAGATTATAATCATCTCTGGGTTAAATAAATGAATGATTACTCTGCCTTTTTCAATTAAAGAGGCACATCCTCTCTCGAGGCCTGACACTGATTTTGTTTGCTGTCCCACACGTTCCTATCAGCAAACCTGGATTTAACCAACACTAATGAGTTTGAGCTGGAGATTCTGTCAGACCTGGAAAAGCAAACTCAGACTTGAGTTTCAGCAAAATTAAAAGAATACTGGGGTTATTTATTGGGGTTTTTTTTCCTAGTTCAACAGGCTTTTCTTTTTCTTTCTTTCTGTGTAGAAAAAGAAACATTCTGTATACATTTCCTCAGTTTTCCAGGGACAAATTGTTCTTTCTAACAGTGCTCTCTCACTTCTGGTTTGCTGCAGAATCCAAGCAAGTGCTTGGGATTCCCAGCTGAGTTCCCAGCTGGAATGGTTGGATTCCAGTTTTAGATCAATTCCAGAGCCACCTCTTTGCTCCGACCCCTGCTCTCCCCCAACCTAAATGAATTCTAATTGGAAAAGGACCTTGGGTTGCAGCACATACAGTAGGCTTGTTACATTACTGTTAACATGTGGGCTGAGGCTCCCTGCCTTTGATGAAAGAAAATATCGAATTTCACTGAAATGCTCCATTTTCACCAGCCAGCTTTAAGTAGTCTTGTGAGGATTTCGGGTACTGCCCACTCCCCCCCCCCCTCCAATTCTGCAATAAAAAGCCTTCATAAACAACACAAACCAGAAAATGTTTAAATTAAAGTTGTCAGTCAGAGCAGCTCTGCTACCACCAATTTTGTTACCAGTGGATATTCTGTAAGATTCAGACTTTTTGTCCTTCTAAAAGTAGCACAGGAATGCAAGGGAGAAGGAGCTTTTCATATTTACTGAAGCAGTCATCCAAACACAGCTACTTTCAATAACTTGGAGAGAAACATTTTGCCTCCAGTATATGAGCAAATAATTGTTATCCTTCCATAGATCAGACTGATTGTTGGTTTTTTTGGCAGCACAGCTAAGGTTACACAGGAGGACAATGGGAACAGGAGGAGATGCCTGTGGTTTTTGGCTGTTTGGGGTAAACAGTGCTCTTCTTCCACATCACCAAACAGACCTGTCCTTCAGGCATCAGTGTGGAATAAAGTTCTACAGATGTGCTTTTCTGCAGGGAAGGAGTGTAGGATTAGGCTTGGAGACAGGGGACCAGAAGTTTTGGAGAATTCCTGAACAGTTATTTCTGCCTGGAGTTATGTGGTGGAATTGAAGTATTCATATGAAATCTTCTGTTATATTGAGGCAAATCTCAGTTAACTTGGACTTCAGGGGAATAATTCCCAATATATAGTGAGAATTCAATTATTTACTTTAATTTTTTTAACAAATCTTTCTTGTTTAAGTGCTGGCTGGTGCCAGTATATCACTTCTCAAATGTTTGTCGTCTTCCACTTTGATGGTGCTCAGGGTCAAACTGAATAAAAAAATGAAGTTGTGCTCCCTCCAGCATCACATAATTACTGTGATAAATGGTCTCAAATGCTGCTTCCCCCCATTGAGCCTGAAGTACTGTAGTTAGGGTGGTGGTGTTGGACATGACATGAAATAGCTTCTATTTGCTGTGCCTCTAAGGTCTTAAAGTTTCCTATTTCCTGTTCCTTTGATGAGTCATTAACTTCTAATGCTCAGCTTTGGAATTATTGCTGTATTTAAAGTGATTTCCCTAAAAACAGGAGATTGAGAACTTCATAGGCCATGTCTCTTTCCAGAGTTTTTCCCTCAGTTTCCTGGTCTTACTGCCACCAGTGAAGCCCCAGGATTGGTGGCAATGAGAGGATGAAAAACCAGGGAAGATGTTGCAGAAAACTAATTTTGTTTTAAGAAAAAAAGTGAGGAAAAATTGAATGTTTTGAATCTTACAGAAAGCTCTGTCTGCATTTAACATCTGAGGTTCAAAGTTTTAATGTGCCTTATGCAAAACTCACCAGGCTGGAAGTCACTATTATAACATTAATATTTTGTTTTAAAACCTACAAGTGAAGATGAATGGAAATACTTTGGAGATCTGCTTTTTATTTTGACCTAAAGCTTTGGTGTGAAAGAGGGCTTGAGAGCCATGTGCAAACCAGCCCTTTTTTGTCACATTTTTGGTTCAGCCTGCAGTCACACCAGAAAAGCTGCAAAATTGTATGGGAAGAGAATTCAGTGTTCCTGTGAAACACTTGGCTCTGTGAAATCCTGAGTGCTTGCTTGAAGCACTGGCATTAACCTTTGCTTTTAGAGAGGGAAACTGAGGCACAAGGAGTGTGGATAATGCCCAAAGGCAACAGTCCAGCCTTGGCTGGAGCCTAGAAATATGCAGACATACAAATGATAGACCACAAACTGACAAAAAGGGTATTTACTCTCATTTTTCATTTCTAAGGGTGCTTTTCTGAGAACTCTGTATAAATGGAGCCATTGGAGTCAGTAGGAGTTCGTGCTGGAGCTGGGCTCTGTTGCCTCCTTTGTTAGGCTTGTAATGCTTGCAAATTAGTTAATGTAACTTTCTGACAGCACCAAAGTGCCCTAGGTCCTCTCAGGGCTTTTATTTTGTTTGTGTTTTAACCTCCAGTGAGACTGTTCAGTTCCTTTTTCTAGTATAGCCTAAAAGCTGGTGTTATTTAACAACCCAAAGTAGAAAAACATAGCCTTAGGGTATTCCAGCATATTCTAGTCATCACCCTGTTATCTGTAACCTTGGGTTGACATGAGATCCTTAGATGGAAATCTTTAAATAAATGCAAAGCACTTGGGCTCCTGTGCCAGCCAGGCTGGGGGTCATCCCGGCCATGGGTGCAACCAGGGCTTCTCCATGGGAATGAAGCTGCCTGGAGAGGCTGTGGATGTGTGTGAAGTGACAAGGGGCAGGAGTGTCCCCGTGTCCCTGTCCTGTCTGTCCCCACTTGCTCTTGTGGAGCCAGACCTCTCCAGGCTGGTGCAGGAGAGGAGCAGATGGACCATGAGTGTGTTCTGCAGTCCCAGCCTCCTGCAGGGGTTGGCTTTCCCTGAGAGGTTCCCTTGTTTTTGGGCCATCCCACCACAGCAGGTCCTGTTACCTGTGGCAGCTGAGCTTTGAAGGTGCCTGGGAGGGCCCTGTGAGGAAGAAGAGGAGTGAGAGGGAAGGAAAAGCTCCTGGCAGAGGCACATCTGCCCCCAGCAGGGACAAGGTCCTTGGGCTTGCATCTGCCAGTCAGCTGAACCTGGATTCCACACAGCTATTCCATGTGTGTCTGCAAATTACAACAGTCTTTTTTTGTTTTATTTTCAATGCAAAGTAGCAAATCAACAGAGTTATTTTGGTGCAGAAGCGCTTCCTGGCGAGGCCTTGTCTGTGACAGCAGGAGGGCACGTGGCTGTGCTGTGCTCCAGCTCCTGCAGGGTTGGGATGGAGGGGAGGAGAGGGGAGAAACCCTGGGATCATCACAAACAAATGGTTCAGCTGTTTGCAGTGGGGCCCTGCCCTCTGGGGTTACCCATTCCCAGCCCCAAATTTCTGTCCAGGAGGTGCTGACTCAAACCCACTGGTGCTGCAGTGCTTGTCTCTACCTGGCCTCGTGTTTAATGGGTGATTTCCTGCACTGGTGTGGACTGGAAACTCTCCTGGTGCTCCAGGTGTGGATTCCAGCTGCTTCTCCCACTCCCACTCAGGCAGAGAAGTGAGTCAGGAAAGTTCTCTGTGCTCCCTCATTTATTGAAAGAGACAGAAATGTCCTGGACAAGAATGGAAGTTCAGGAAACTTGGTGAGATCCCAGGAACTCAAACGCTGTATCCTGGAAAACAGCCTCTTGCTTCTGCCTCTTCTTCTTTCCCTTTGGAAATCCAGGTGTTTGCTGTGAGAGCTGGCAGCCCTGCTCCCCCAGGTCCCCCATTGTGTCATACACACCACTCTGATATTCCCCCAGTGCTTTCATTTGGGTTTTTTGTTTGCCTTTTCCAAGGACAGGAAGGTGTGAGCCATCACTGTCAGGGGCTGCATCTGGTAAAACTTGCTTTATGGAAATATCTCTATGCTGTTTCCTCATTAGCAAGGTTTTTCACCATCTCATTAAACCTACACCTAAATGTAGGTGGGTATAAACCCATCCCTGCTTAAAAAGTTGTTTTGATGCCCCAGCTATCAGCCACCTGACTGACAAGTAGGAATGTTATCCTTCCTACAGTTGCTTTAAAAATAAAAAGTATTTCTGATTTGTGTCATCAGTTCATACTGTTGATTTTGGGAACTCAAGGGTCTTCCCATTTGGGCAGCAATAAGGCCACAAAACTGTGGCATTTCCAGTAAATCCAGTAGGTCCAATTCCTCCTTTCCTGAGGAGCAGTTGGAGCGTGGGGCAGGTCAGTGTGAGGGTGGGGATGTCACAGGAGCCTGTCCTGCCTGGTTCAGCCCCTTCTGAGCCTCCTGGAGACATCACTTAATGGGACCTAAGAAATATTGTCTCATTTACATATCCTCTGATCTAATTAAAAGACAATAAGGCCGTGTGGGATTGCAGTTTTGTGTCACAGAAAATATCTGGTGTGGGGAAATAGAATTGCTTTATCTTGATGAGATTTTTTTAAAAGATAATGTTTCAACAAAGAAGTTAAAAAAAAATACTGTCTTTGATCAGGAAACTGAGAATCCAGAATAGAACACTGATTCAGGGATTTGGAGGAGCTGGGTGTTGGCCAGCTCGTGGAACAGAAGGGATAAGGCAGGATGGTGCAGACACTAAACCCAAGAAAAACAATAGACAACATGCAGGCCTGTTAATAACTTCATTAGCATTCATGTAAAGCATTAAATAAACAAATGCATAATACACAAATCCTGTAAGCCTGAGATTTTTAACCCTTAACACCTCTCTGGTGTTTCTGCAGGAGCAGAACAGAGCAGAGGCTGTGATTTTGTGCTTTGCCTCCCAGAGTTTGAACACGTTGAGAAACTGAGTCACAGGGAGATTGCTCAGGGGCTGGAATACTGGAATGCAACCAGTACTACAGCAAGGATCACACCTGAGAAATCAAGGCAGTGCACAGAGGAAAGGACCTCTGCTGCCCCTGTTTTGCTTGGATGCAGATGCTTGAAACCCAGAATAAACCCCAGCTGATCGAGTCTGGCTTGCAAGCTCTAAGTGCCTGTTTGTAAGAAATTTTGAGCAAAAATTAAATTTGACTGAAGCACTGCCTTGGGGTTAGTAACCTTTTGTAGCAGATTTTCAGTGCCTTTTAATAGCTGATCTTTGGTTGCTTGTGATCACCAGCTCTGCAGCCTGTCTTCATTCTTTCCGTGGAACTAATGAACTTTCAGCTGAATAGTGGGGGTTTATTCCCTCCCCCAAACAGGTTTTTATTAGTGAAGGGGCTTTAGGCTAGTCTGGTGTTGATTTGTTTTGTGCTGGGCATAAATCTCCTGGGTTCCCTGGGGACTGCACCCTCAGGATGAATTCCTGCCCTCCTTCCCCTCCTCATGGGGCTGAGCCCCTCAAAATCCACATTGCTGGGCTGAATTCACTTGGCTTTTTCACTATACTAACAACCAGATATATTCATATATATATATATA
>WEIU01004131.1:0-34519 GCA_013389925.1 Aegithalos caudatus
CATTTGTTTGGGTTTTTTTTCTTACTGGCCCTGCATCAGCCAGATCCACAGCCTGAAAACACTCCCAAGGCAGCAACAAGGAGAGATTTTGAAAGATAAAACATGAGACAGGTTGGCATAACCCCCTTTATAATAGGCACTGTCAGACTGATCCAGGCTTCATAAGGCCCTTAGATGTGGCAGATCAAAGCTTCCTCTGTCCCCCTGACTCTCTTCTGAGATATCCACTACCAGATTTCCTGGCAAGGCACGTGCGCATCTTTGGGTTCATTAAGGTGGGCAACGTTTAGACACAGCTTATCAGTGAGATCTGCAGGAAAGCTGCTTTTCCCCACCTTCCTGCTGCAGTCAGGGCCAAGGCTTTCCCAAACAGGTTCTGCACTCTTGCCCAGCCAGCTTGGAGCAAGCACCCTGGCAGTGGGCAGGCAATCCAGTGCGATGCCCAGACTCCATCCCTGTCTGCCTCCCAACTCACCTGGGAGAGGATCGTGGCACTAGATGTTCACTGACAGGCATGCACTGCTGCCCTTCTGAGGAAGCTCACATCCAATGCCCATACCATGAAACTACTATGTTATTTTATGGAGAGAGGAATAAATGCGCTCAGTCCATTGCAGGCAGCAGGCATCTGCCTCCTGCCTGAGGCTGTGTGCCTGTCCAGACCTAGGATGGGGCAGTGCTGGCTGGAGGAGAGATGCTCAGAAGGTGTCCTTAAAATATAAAGAGGGAGGGGGACAGAAATAGGGCTCTTGGATTCCCTTTGCTGTGCTCAGAATTAAAAGTTTCTTTGCAGATAGGGTGTTGAGAGGAGAATGCGCCTGAGGATTTTTTCCCACTGATAGAGAAGCTTACATGTCAGAGTTAAAACACTGAGGGAGGTAAGTAAGATGAAGGGTCAGCAGATCCCTTCCTTCTTTAAGATAATAAATCCTCAGTCACCAGCCCAAATTTAAGACAAGGAGCTCCACAGTAGCATACAGAAACAACTGACAATTTACATAGCAGTCTTCTAGGCGACAGGGACACAGAACAGTAGCAAGCCAC
This sequence comes from Aegithalos caudatus, assembly GCA_013389925.1. NCBI lineage: Eukaryota > Metazoa > Chordata > Aves > Passeriformes > Aegithalidae > Aegithalos > Aegithalos caudatus. Next base: position 1,045 of record WEIU01004131.1, read on the forward strand.
AAAAAAATGAGAAAAACACTTTGTATTAGCAGAGAGAAGATGCACAACAAGTTCTGCTTTAGATGTTTACCATTTTTCTCTGCAATAATTTCTAGGGAAATTATACATATTTGTTGGGTTTTTTCCTGGCCTTTTATTTTTTTAAAGCCACTGGTACTTTTCACGCAGCTGCTGTTACCAAGAAGCAAAAGGTAACCATCAAGAGGTTTACGAAAACAAGTACTGGCAGAAAATATGCCTGATAATTGCCAGTCAACAGTGTCTAACATTATTTCTGTTTCTCTTCTTTTTTAGTTCTTCTATTTCTACCCCCCTCCACCCACTGACTCCAGCCAACAGCTTCCAGTGATGTACAGAAGATGATGCATTTGCTATATTAAAATACATCCTATTCCATGTCCCTTTTCAGGATGTTGCATATGCAACTGAAATGCAGTAACAACCATAAACAAAATAAGAAAAGACAATTTATGAAAGCTGAATCCAAGACTGAACAAGATCTTGTTTGAAAAAAAAAAAAAAANTACCCCAAACCCAAGATGATCCTAAACAGTGAGAAGGTTTTAGGAAAAGTTATATATTTACAAGTCTCAGGTGGTTACCTCTCCAGGGAGGAGATTTTGTAACCCTCCCTCTTTCCCACCATCCTTCCCCATCATAACAGAACAAACTAACCAAGGCTAATTTTGAAATTCCTGGAATTATCCACACTACTTGTATCATTTATAGTCATGTATAAAAAGCTACTGATTATCTGTGAGGTACACATTCCCTATTGCAATTGCTCATGGACATGAACTACTGGACACACAGTTGTTCCCTTTCTGCCACCACCACTACCCAAAACACACACCAAAATCAATTATTGCTACTTGTTGGGTAAACAGAGGCAGACTCACATACATTGGCACTGCACTCGGACATACACATACCACTAGACTTGCACATAGAAACAACTTTCCTCTCTGGAATGACAGAATTATTCACATTACAGACATGTCTACCCTCAGCTTTTACTTCTGCCAGAGAGGAAACAGGTATGAAACAGAAGAGGAATGATGCAGGTACACAGGTGGGCACAAGTTTTCTATTAAAAGGACAGCAAAATCAAGCAAAACGAGACAGACACAAAGCCAGGTGTGCATGCATCTCACCTACCTTTTCATGGAAAAGAAATCTCCGAGGGAGAAGTCATCAAGTCAGAGAAGCAAAATGAAATAATGAAGATGCGTTGAAAAAATTCCCCCACCAAGAAAAAGAGGGTCCCCCACCTCCCCCCTTGCACACAGGCACACTCACACGCAGACACACACACCTCGGTGCCCGGGGTGGGGAGAATAGGAGAAAAAAAGATCAGGATCAGCTGAGTGATGGGGAGCAAAGAACCTGCCAGCGAGAAGCGGAGAGTTGTGTTAGATCCGTGCCTGCAAGGACTGAGCGTGTGCAGGAAGGAGATGGTTTAAAAGGAGAACACATGGTAAGAAATTGTGGTTGTTCAGGCTGGAGTCTGAATCTCTGGAGTCAGAGCAAACAAAAAGAGATTTAAAAAAAAGGACTTCTTCCTTCACAGGAGGGCTAGGGGGGTTTTTGCCTCTGTGTGTTTTTCCAGGCAGGTGGTATTGAGAAGTGACAGAAGCTTCCTTCCAAAAAGGCCAGAGAGAGGGTCAAAATAATTGCAGGAGGCTGAGAAGTGATGGAGGTGTGGGTGGGGGCAAGGTTATCTATTCCATGGTGGGAAAGTGAGGAGGAAGGGCTGGTGTGTGGTTTCTGTCTCGCTCTCTCTCTGTCTCTGTTCACCAACGGCTTATGGAGCGAACTGCATAGAGAGAGAGAGAATAACTGCACAAGCAGAGAGAGAGAGTGAAACACCGTCCTTACAGTGACACCAAATGTCTTTAGGGGAACCTACAATTAGAGGCACAGAATGCAGGAATTCTTACAACACAGGAGGAAGAAAGCTTCTTGCACACCATCACACACCTGCATCCACGCTGGGGTCTCAGGATGCTGCTTTGCCCCTGCCTTCATTCCACTCATCCTTCCTTTTCTGGTGAACACTGGCGTCAGAATGCTTGCCTTTCCTTGAACTTTAAAGGATGTGTCCCTCCGCAGGTCACAGATCAAGCAGTTTAGAAAATTATCATTTGGGAAGAGTTAAAAAAAAACTAACAACCCTTCCCCAAAAGTCCTTCCCTCAAAACCAATCCCTCCTCCCTGCCCCATTTTACTCCCAGATCTGTTACTGGAACTCAGGGGGTGGGAACAACTCTGCAAATGAGTTTCCCATGGCATTTTTTGAAGCCGGGGAAAATGAGAGGGATGGTAACATGCAGGAATCCCAACTTCCTGAGGGAAGGGTACAGCCTCCCCAAGCCTCATCCAATGGAGGGCCAGCACAGCCACCTGCCCCCGCTGGCCCCATTCTGTGGCTAAGCAGCCCTACCCCATGTCAGCACAGGCCCCTTATTCTTGAAGCATCAACCTTCAGTTTTCCTACTGGAGATCCCGAGTCAGCTCTGGGAAAGAGACACTACAGAAAGCCTCACAGTCCTCAAGGCTTTTCATGGGTTTTTCCTGTTCAGACTAATAAAGTTCCAAATGTTACAAGACATGGAGATATTCTTGCTTCTACCATAGGCATATATTGTAAATACAAAAATAAAAAAATTCCCAGTTGCCAGCTATGATATGATACAATATACACTGCAGCCCAGAAGCTCCTCTGCTTCCTTGCAGGGTTCCACAAAGTCTCTCCAAACCTTCCTCACCAAGACGATGTTCAATCCAGCTGTCACAGACTTCACAGTGCATGGCTGGAATAGCTGGGTCAAGGTAATTAACACATCTAAACTAAAAATGGCTGGGAAACCAAGCTCTCCCATCATACTGAGAAACAGGCCCTTGGATATTAACTCTCCACAGGAGGGCAGTGGAGCAAGCCCACCTTCTGGTAAAGTCAGGACCACTCTGGTTTTACCTCAAGGTAGTTCACATGTGTTCACCACCTAAGATGAAAAACATCCTGTAAATACCCTCTCCTCTGCAATTCATGTGGCTTGGCTTTGCTGTACCAGGGACTTGAAGCAGAAATCAAGGAACCTCTAGCCATTATATCACATAAGCCAGGCTCCTTGGAGCTTGAGCAACATGGTTGGCACCATCACTGTCTCTCAGGAGGCCCTTAAAAAGTCTTTTGAATGAAGACAATGACTGCTGTTCACTTTTAATGCAACACTTTTGTGTTTTTTAAAGTGTCTAATCTTGATACCTCTCCAGAAAGGTAGACTCATCCCTTAGAGCATCCTCAGGCTGCTCCAGAAGCGCTAAAAGAGAGAAGAGGCAGTGTTATAAACAACAGGAATGTTGTGAACATCAAAACTAACCCTATTAACAGCTTCCATGAAAAGCAGCTCTTCCTCGGACAAGTCCAGCCTTTTTCATAGCTTCTAACCAGGGCTGCAGTACTGTGGTGTACCCATGCATCTTCCACAATCTGGAAACAGATTTTATTCCAGGATAATAATTTTCTGTGGTGGTCAGACTTCTCCCTGCCAAGGTTCAGAACCTGTTTGTATGAGAGTTGTGCCCCAGAGATGGCTGTGGTTACCTTGAGTTCATTGTCCTGCGTGAACTGGGAAGCTCCCATTAGGAGCAGGGAGCCCATCCATAACAGGAAGCCCTTGAAAACAAAGGATTTTGTGACTGTAAGAGTTGGTCCCAAAAGTCCCTAGAATTCTGCCTCACGACCATCGACAAGGCCTTGTGGACTTGGACTGAAACTATGAAACCCCCAACGTGGGGAGCCTGGTTGGCTGAGTTGGTGCAGGTGTGCCCACCGAAGCAATGTGTTCTTGTGGGAACCCATGCGAGAAAACAATGGGTACATCACGGCGAGCTGATTGAGGGTCAGCTTGTTCTGGTGTGCCCTGCCCTGTTCCCTGAGTGGACAATTCGCTTTGTCTTCGCTCTGCACCTGTTTCTACACTGGCTGCCTGGGACCCCCACCTCCATTTTGGCCCTTTGTCTCTGGCTAAGGAAAGGACTATAAAGGTGACTCCACAAGCTACCCCAATTTGAGGCCTCCCCAACGGAAGAACATGATCTATTGGACCACAAGAGGACCACGAGGACTTGTCTCTCCTGTTGGTAGCTATATCCCTTCCCCTCCCTCTCTCTCTTTCTCTCTCTCTCTCTCTCTCTTTTACTCCCCCTCTATCGCATATGAGTTGTGTGCACTAATAAAGGTGCATTACTGTTGAGAAGCAAACTGTTGTTGTCCCCTGCTGGGTTTTCTGCGTCCTGAGATCACTCGAACCATCACAATACCCGTCTGTATTGACGGATCGTGACAGTGACGTACCAACCGCAGCTTCTCTGTGTGATGGGGATGTGGTGCTGGGCACAACTACAGACCCACAGTAGCGTTTGGGGTGATACCAGAATTTTGTTAGTGTCCCAAAAGTTGGCTGAGGCAGATGCCCAAAATGACCTCTAGATTATCTCTCTAACTACTCAGGTGTCAGGCTACTCTTTCCTCAGCCAGTTCTGGGCAGCCCCCTAAGACATTTACTCCTCCCTAAGGGCTCCACTAGCACCACACAGCAAACACGCAGCAATCATAGGCACTTGCATTCTACATACACACACCTACCTACACATGCTTTCCCCATTCCTGCAAACAGGAAGAGGCGCTGGCTGACCTTTTGGTCCCCTCTGCTCACATGTCTGCCCTGTGTTGCCAAGGTTAATCTCCTTGGCTTCTTCCTCACCAGCCACAAGACACTCGCCACTCCCTCTCCTCATAAAAATCATCTATTATTCCTTCCCAAGAAATAGAAGGTCTTCAATTCCGTCCCTGAAATGATGAATCTGAGAATTATAGGATTTCAGATGCCTGTAATTCACTAACAAGCCCCTTCAGGGGGAACAGGGAAAAATGCAATTGAATTTATTCATGCATGAATATCAAATGAGAAAAGGAGAATGAGGAGGAGGAAGGCAGGGGAGAGAGGGAGAGGGTGAGACAGGCTGGAGAAACAGGGCTGTAAGGAGAGGCAAAAGAAAGAAACAAAATGGTAAAAAGAGATAAAGAGTACATGCAGAGGGACACAGGAGGATGGAGGAACATAAACAAAAATGCTCAGGGCAATCTGTGGGTCATCTCTCATGTCTTCATCCCAGGATCATGTTTGTTTCCCTTCTGGCACATCCACATCATGGGGATAAAGAGATATTTGAACTCTTACTCAGACAAACCCTCCAAATTGATAAAAACATGCAGCAGTCCTGGGAGGAAGGGAGAAGGAAAGGGGCTGGGTGAGGAAATTGAGTCATTCAACATGTCACAAATTTGGAGCTGGTGAAAATAGCAAGCCCAGGGCAGCTCATGCTCCAGAGCAGAGCCCACTCATCCTCACACCCCCTCCTCATCTATCCATTCTGGGCAGGATTTCCATGGGCTTGATGGTGCATACACCCCAGGCATCCCTCCAGAGAGAGGAAATTCCAAGCCTTGGGCTGGGAAGCTGTTCCCTCCCTGAGCAAGGCCCTCCTCTCCACCATCCACAAGGGAAGAGACTGATGATGGTCTTCTTGTCCTGCAGCTCACAATAGACACAGGGCTCCATCTTCCACCCCCAGTGCGCTCTCAGAGTTTTGTCATCTGCCTTGAGTGATACAGGTGGGCTCACTTGGAAGTGACCTAGGGGTAGATCACACCAGACATGAGCATGGCACAAGCTGGTCCTACTGTTGCATCCAGAGCATTTCCAAGAGTCCTCTGTCCTCTCTGTGATTTTTGAGAGGAACAGGAAAGTCCACCTTGTTCCTGTCACTACCTGAGCCAGCAGCACTGGCTAGTGAGTTAGTAAGGAAAGTATGTGATTCACTACAACTGCTTAAGAAGGTGGCCCAGGAGAGAGGGGAAAAGCAGGAAAGGGGAGCCACATCAAAGCAGAGACTGCAGATAGCTCAGTGAGATTCAGCTCTCCCCTCTACAGGTTTGCAGGTGGCTGTGGGCTGAGCCCACCAAGCAGCAACCTACCCTGGATTTAGAGGCATCTTCTAGACAAGTCTCATAGGTATCATCTTGCTTTCTGCCAGGCTGACCCAGCCCCAGCCCTTCTTTGACAGCCCTGACCACAGATCCTGCTCCCCTGCATGGCACATGGGAGCCAAACACAGAGAATCCTGTTGCTGTGGCCACAGGAATGTCTGTGCAGTCCATTCCATCCTCCAGTTCATCTGCACAGTGCACACAAAACCCCTTTGAGCTGGGTCCACTCAGCCCAGATTAGCCATGGCTACATGTTGGCTAAGCTCATCCCCAGGCATGCAGCAAGGAAGAGGAGCAGTTAAACAGAAAGAAATATTTGTCACAGTGCTTCCAGGTAGGTCATCAGGTCCTGCATCTGTTGCTGTTGTGGGTTTCTGTTTGCTGCTTCCAGGAGACAGTGCCCAGCTTTTCCCACAGCCTTCAAAATAGAAAGAGAAAAATAAAATGAGGGAGAGAGTGTAAGCTCTGACGTGAACCTAACTTTAGATCCAAGGGCTGATGACTCACTCCACTGGGGGAGAAGTGGCTGAGCTGGCTGTAGGTTTCTGTTTATATAGCTCACTGAGCTAAATATATAGACTGAGAAGTTCTTCTGCTCTGGCCCAACAACTTCAATTTGCATTTTATCCATCTAAATCTCAATGTTCCCTTCCCTACTAAATCTCTCTCTCTTTTCCTGCAGCATTGCCTTCCTAATCCCCTTTATGCTTGCATTGTTGTAGGAAATTGAAGAAACACATATCCCCACCTTCCACTCTGGTGTTTATGGTTAGACTGACAAGGGATTTCTGGGAAATGATTCAGTGTTGTGGCTCTTAAGCACATCTCACACAGATCTGCCAATTTCAGACCTGGCCCAATGCTTCCAGCCACAGTGCTCACAATCAGATCCCATGATGCCTCCTCATCCCCCAGTCCTGATAGCTACACAGCTCTCAGGATTAGCACCAGTTCCCTCCCAGGGATCCCTTGTCCCATTGCTCCAGCCTGGACCTCCACTCCTGACCCCACCCATTGTTTCCCAGGGCTGGCAAGGTGCTATCTTCTCTAGCCCACTGCCCTGGGGCATGATGTTACTTTGCCATCATGCCTCAGGGCCTAGCTGTCACACCATCAGTGCTCCATGAGGAAGGACTGACAGCCACTGCTAGCTGTTGTCCACTTCTGAGACCAAAAAACAGATTTTTGTCATCAGCAAAAGGCAAAAAGCTCTGTGAAACCTCCACAAATCTTTTCACTTGCCAAAGCATGGCTGGCACTCCCAGCATCGTCCCTCACACCTACACTCGTTCCTTGCACATTTATGGCACAGTAGTGCCATGGTTATTTTTTCATTTGCCAATCATAATGCTTTAGACCTGGGCTGCAAATGGTCAGTCAGCTGCACTGGAGGTCACTGTGGATCTGTGACATATTCAAGTTGGAATATCCCCTCACCTCATCCCTCCTCATGCAAAACAGAAAAGAAGGGGATTGTAAAAAAAGAAGAGCTCAGGAAGAGGCAAGAGGGAAATTATAAATTAATCCATCCAGCAGAGAGAGAAACAAAGAGTATGCAAGAGAAAAAGGAATCTCCGCCCCCAAAGGGCAGCTCTGAGCTATGGTGGCAGACAAGTTTCTAGATAAAAAACAAACACTATTTACAAAAAGGTTGTTTTATGAAAAGTAACAGTGGAGAAGAAAAGAGAGGTCTCCAAGGGATGAAATTCAATTTAACACAACAACTCAGTCCAGGAAAGGAAGATCATCTTTGCAATTTGCTAAGCAGCTGCTGGGAAGGGGAGCATTTTGTTCAAAAGCCCTCTATGAATCTTCTCTAGATGTAAGTCTGTGGGACCCAGTGGTGAAACCTGGATCTGAGATTCCCCAAGGCATCCTTTGGGTTTGGACCTAGACTGGGGTATATCAGTCTCTAAGGGACAGTCTCATACAGTACCTATTTATCATCTTGCTCCAAACCTTCTCATCTTCACTCAAAATATTAGAGTTGATTTCCCAGCAAGTAAAAAAGCTGAGCCATTCTGACCTGCTTCACCCCACTGATCATCCAAAGGACAACATGGAGAGTCTGCACCTTCTCCATGCAAGAAGTACCAGTACATTATTTGGAGAGCATAAGCTAGCTAACAAGTGTGCTTGCAAAATGCCTGTCGCAGAAGGACAGGCTCTGTTTAGGCTGAGGTCAACAGCATCCAAGAGATAGTCCTTCTCATCACCCACCCATGCCTTTGGCCTTAACTCTTTGAAGCTCTGTGCCATGTTTTGCTGGGTTTGGAGCCGGGGTAAACATCTGAACTCAGCTGTGTGGCAGGGAGCAGCAATGGGTTGAAAGCCAAGAGGACTGTGGGGGCCAATAGGAGTAAAGGAGGAAGATTTAGATAGGCAAAATAAAAATAAAGGCAATCTTATGGTGGCACCTCATGATGGGTTTGCACAACGTAGCCTGGGCCAAGACGTCCTGGGACCAAGGACAGAAGTGGAAAAGTACTGAGCTGGAAGTCTCTAATGGTGTAAGATCAACAAAAAGTGAGACCCTTTCACATTTGCTACATCTCAGGAAAGGCATGACCTTGAGTGAGACATTGCTTTTCCTGAGAGCAACACAAGCCCAGGGAAGACAGTAGATAATTCCCAGCACAAATGATAGAGGACACCTCAAATGCTGATGGATTCAACCTTTTTCCATCATACTATACCCTCTGGCAGAGAAGCTATGGACTAAAGGAACAAAACAATATAGGAATGAAAAGGAAAATATGCTTTTTATTGTGGGACTCACCACTGCAGTAGAGAGGTAGCTGCAAAAATGCCTTTTGCGGAATCAAAAGCATAAACTGGCACAACATGAAAGGTTTGAGACTCACCTACTCTCTAACACAAGTGAAAATTTATTTCATCCAATGATCCTTATTCTGGGCTCTGGAGAAGAAAGAAACAAGATCAGATCCCCAGGACATAAGCTTAGAGGAACCTTTCCCATTAAGGTGATTTTCTCCCCAACATTATCTCTTTCCAGCTCTATCTGAAGCATGGTGCATACTGATTTCTCCCTCATCAGGAGGAATATGCCCTTCGAGGTACTTGATGCTACCAGTAAGGAATTTTCCAGGTCTAGAGATTGTTGATATACTTTCTCTTCTATTGTTGAATACAAAACAAGGTATGTCCTCCAGCATTTTTCAGCTGGAGAAAGGTTACATAAGCACTTAGTTCTCACCTTAGGGACAAGGAAACTGAGGTCCAGAGAAAGAAGGTGATCCATTGAAGATCACCTTGCAGAGCAGATGTAAATCTAGGTCCCAGCTCAGCACCCACAGAGTGAGTAATCCTCTACCAGCAGCTAGCTGGGAGATTCCCTGGATACCAAATATCATCAAATGGAAACTGAATCTGACACTTCAATGTGTGCACTGCCATGGGGAGGGTGAGGAAGGTGTTTCCTGCCAAACTTTCCATCACATAGCTTTTTTCACTGGGATGGGAAGTTTAATTTTTCCGTGAAGGGAGGTTATGGGCAGAAATTAAGATCTTGGAGTAGATCAGCTGATCCAATGTGCCATACCCCATGCTTCTAACTCTTTTCAAGTCCCATAGTCCTCTTGAGTATATTTTCTAAATAAGAAAGGAAATAGAAGAGACAGAAAGATATAAATATTGGAGGCTAAATTTGAGCTACAGCAGTGCCTGAGGGAGAAAAAAAGAAAAAAGTAACAACAAACAAAGAAAAAAAGCATCACAGAACAGTTTATCAGATACAAGGTTAGGAGGGGACAGGAGTTATGCTTAATAATAGGCCAGTTCACTGTTTTGCTCCCAGGCTAGAGCCCAGTCTCTCACTCCCCTCCTCCAGTTCCCCATGACTCCCATCCCGCCTCCCACCCTCCCTGTCACTCAGTCTTTCTGCTCCGTCACTTCGCGTCAGGCTGGGGATTTAATGCAAGGCTCCTGCCTCTTCCCATGGCTTCCCACCACTGACCCAACCATCAGCACGGGCACGCCGCTCCCTGGGCTCACCGATCCGCCTGCCAGCCCTCCACCATGGCGTGGGAAGGGAGTGCTTGGAGCACACCAAAATTGGAAGGAAGAGTTCTGCACTGGCTGATGATGGAGCAAGGAGAACTGTCTGTCTGAGCACTCAGGGCTGCAGAGGACAGCCAGAGCTGAAGGACATGCACAGAGATACCACAGTCAGCCAAAGGAGTTTGTATGCTGATACAGCTGCTCCAGTGCTGCTACCCAGGGAGTATCTGCACGGCACTGTAGTGTGCCTTATATACGCCCAAGGGCTGCTCAGGAGGCCTGGGCAAGAACAGCAGGGTTTATTTCCTGCTTGCAGCACAAGCACACCTCTTGTCACCCTATCCTGCCCTCTCTGTTGTACTGACTTTGAGGGGAAAAGCCTTCTCCTACTCCAAAGCCCACTGGGACATGAGGTCAGACCCAGCAATGTGCAGAGCAGGTAGGTGCTAGTGGGTTGGACAGGAGGGAAAGGGCTCCAGCACTTTAAACTGTGAGATGAAGAATAAGAAGAGGTCTATGTAAAACAACTCCCCACAATACACCAAGAAGACGCCCACAAAATACTTTGCCTGCGTGAGGACAGAAAAAATACGGCTTCTTGTTTCCATCAATACTCCAGAGCCACCATTTCAAAGCAGCAAAGCCTTGATGTCAACTGGGCAGTAGGCTGAGGGCCTCAGACTGGCATTTCAAAGATGCTTACTCTCATCTACAAATCAAGAGTGCACAACACCATCCTCCCTAGCAAAAAGGCTGCCACACAGCTCTAGGGAGAAGGCTGCTCATCTAAGACCCATGGGTACTAATTTGCCTGTCTATCAAGCTAACTAACTGGGGCACTCCAGGCCCAATACAGAGCTCTCAGGATCCAGCCCTGAGGTGGGATAGAGCCACTGTTAGCCAGAAAACTGCTGTCAGCCTGAAGACAGGCTCTGTCTTCCACTCCCTTCCAGCCTCCCTGCTGTGATCACTTCCTGGTGACCCTCCTCATTCTCCTTCCCTGGCCACCATGGGTCTGAAAAGTAGCCAGGAAGAGAGCTTGGATGCTGTGAAAGCCACCAGGGTCAGGAGGCCTGTCTATGCCTAGAAATGCCCTCCAGCACTCACATATCTGCCTACACGTGTGCACAAGCACTCACAGCCAGAACAATGTCAGCCTGTGCCCAAAGAGGGGCATCTTCACGTGCACAGACATCACTAGTGGCAGGATAACTCTCAGGCAAACGCATCCAGTGACAGGCAGGGCTGCCTACCCAAGGAGAAGCATCTGGCATGGCATAGGCTACCTGCATTTTCCTCCTGGCTTGCTGGGCATCTCTGAGTGAGTCACCCTCCCCCTCTGTGCAAAGGGTAATATCTCAATCATTTTGCTGAAGTGTGTTGGAACCCAAGGCTGAAACACAGCCCGTAGGAGCCAAGTGCTTATTATGTGTCCCGAGCACACACTTACTGCTTCTGCATGTGTCATTGCATATGAGCTGAACTTTCAGCAGCTAGAGAAATGAGGGAGGGAGAGCAAGGGAAGAAGGGAGGGAGAGAGGGGAGAGAGGACAGGTGACATTTCAGCTGCATGCCGTAGGAGCAGAAGTGATGAAGAGGTGCAGGCAGGTGGCTACCAAAGTACAAGTGCCAGCTAGGGCTCTCACAGCCACTAGGGTGAGATCCCAAGGAAGAAGGCAGCTTAAGGAAGAGCAAGCAGGGAGGAAATAATTTTCAACACTGGGAACTACAGCATCAGGGAGATGAGACCAAGGCTGAGGAGAAGACTTCAGCCATGGGAGGAAGGCAGAGCCTACGGCCATAACTAGTGGAAAACTGTGTTTGGGTCTGAGGCCCCCAGCGTAAGAAAGGCACAGACCCACTCAAGCAGGTCCAGAGGAGAGCCACAAAGATGATCCAAGGGCTGAAGCAGTCCCCTGTGAAGAAAGGCTGAGAGAGTTGGAGTTGTTCAGTCTACAGCAAAAGGCTCCTGAGAGAACTTACATCAACCTTCCAGTACTTAAAGAGGTCCTGCAAAAAAGATGGGGAGGGACTATTTACCATGGACCATAGTAATAGGATGAGGGGTAATGGCTTTAAACATAAAGAGGATAGATTTAGATTAAATATTAGGAAGAAATTCTTTACTGTGAGGGCAGTGAGGTACTGAAACAGGTTGCTCAGAGAAGCAACCTGGGCTAGTGGAATATCTCCCCTCCCAGAGAACTAGATGATCTTTAAAGCCCTTCCAACCCAAACCATTCTATAGTTCTATGATTCTGTAAGTGGGCAGAAAGAGGATGAAGGTAAAGAGATGTGCTTGAAGCAAATAAGACATCAGAGGAGAATTAGTTTCTTCTAGCCCGTAGAACAGACTGGGGTGATAAAAAACTGTGGAAGGGTGAAATTGGCAGAATCTTGCTATACCATTTTCATGTGCTGTTTTGCACCTTGGATGGAGGAAACAAAGTCATGACCATGCAGGCATGTTGGCTGAGGGGACCTAAAGGTTCATTTTGGAGGCAGACACCCAGGGAAAGCTCATCTGTTTGCTGACTGCAAAACTCCCCAAGCAGTAGAGTGGGTTTCCACTGCTTAGATGGTTTTCCAAGCAGCATGGGAGCTACACAGAATGAATTGAAATGTTCTCCACCCCTTGGATCAACACTACAGACACTTTCAAAAGGAGAAACACATGCATATAAAATCAGTTTCCCTTTAGACACTTTTTGGCTCACACCTAAGCCAAGACTTAGCTAGAATTAATCGCCTTAGCAAACAGTAATGCACTTCAATCCAAGCCTTGTGAGGCAAATCAGATGAATGACTTTGGTTGTCTCAGAAAATGACAAGCAGTCAAAGTTGTATTTGAGGAGTGAAGGATAGCATGCCTTTCTATAAGGACTTAACCGTTCCATGGGGTGAGGGACAGGTTTTCTTCCATTCCATCAGCTTGAGAGTGATGGGGGAAGAGGGCACAGCACTCCTCCAAATAGCTGGGAGAATCATGCCACCATGAGCAAAGATGCAGAAAGCATGACCTACCAGAAAGGTACTGAGCAAAATGAAGTTGTTTATACTACAGAAGATTGTGAAGGGGAGTGATAACCATCTTCAAATGCATGCAGCCTTGCTAAAAAAGGAGAAGACTTCTCATTTCTTAGTGTCTACAGTGGATAGAAGCAACAATGGACTTACATTTCAGTACAGGGCATTTAGTGGTAAGGAGGGCAATGCATGCAATGCTTTTAGACTACCTGTGGATCATCCTGCACTTCAGGGCTTTGAAATCAGGCCAGCCCAAACCTCTTGGGCCTAATTTGTGCACTGATCATCCTGGGATGAATATGAAGTCAGTGACATCCTGAGGACACATGCAGGCCTGTCTTCTGTGGGTGTCTAGTCCCAAATGGTCTGTGGCCACCACCACAATCAAGATTTGCTGTTGTTGTGCTTTTTGTGGAGAAACAGCAGCTGTTTCTCCCCTGGCCATTTATTCCTGAGCAATACCCATTTATTTTGTCTTCCTAAGAGTCTCACGGAGCCCAGCATGTGTTTGCAACACTTTGTGAATAATAACACTCATATATCTCCAGCAAAATAAAAAACTGGGTCAGCTAAGGCATATGCCTGTGTACATGAGGAGCAGCCAATGCATCTGCCAGTGAGCCCTACAGTGCTGCAAAATCCAGCCCACCAGGCCCACAGGGGTTATAAGGCAACGTACCTCCATAGGGAAAAGAGGGGAGATTTCGTCTGTGACTGGGAACACACAACCATTTTAGTGACATTTCACAGGTAAAATCATGAATAAAACAGGACCTGAGAGAGGGTTATAACAAATTGCTCATACTAATATCCTGGAAGAGAGGGAGTGAATGTGCAATTACCCCAGCTCCAGAAGCTGCATCCAGTGCCTCAGATTTGTGTGCATACATATCAGAAAGGGCTAGGTGCAAATAAAACCAGAGACAGATACCTACCTACTGTAGTGTGCAGGAGGGTAGCTAAGGAGGAACATTCAGAAGGAAAAAATTAGTCAGAATGTTGGGGAAGAACAGAGACAAGAGCACAGCACACTGCAATACAGAGACTTTTTAAACTCGGAGGAATTTAGAAAGAAACCAGAGTCCAGGCTCACAAATTGGAGCAGGCTCCACACAAGTGGTCAGAAGAGGTCAGAAGGTCACAGGCCTCTAAACCAGTATGTACTCCACTGGCTGCAGCCCAGGTATGTAGATGCCAAAGCAACTACACTGCATTAGAGAGAAGCTAATCTTGGGATGCTTGCCAAGAGACCAAAATGAGCAATCTTTGATCTGTCCTCCCCAATGGGCAGGACCTTCAGCCACTTTATGTACACTTGTGTGCATGTGCACAGCTGTCCCTCTTGGGCCAAAATCCAGGCTGAAGTCACAGGCTCTGGTAGAGACAAAGATGTTTGCTGAAGCAAGGCAGCCAAAATGGAGAGAGAAAAAACCTCAGCAATGGGAGTCATGGGTAGGAGCTGCCCAGGTGGCCATTTCTCTTCTCATATTTTACAAAGTCCTGATGACCAGCAGTGGGTTCCCTGAAAATGCTGTGCTATGTCGTCTCAGCATGACCCCACATCCTGCACATTAAGGTACAGCCTCCAGAAGACAGAGAACTAAGTGATGTTGCCCTTCACCCCTCAATCATCCCTGATCACCTCAGTGTAACTGGTGTAGGCCAGTTCCCTCCCCAAGACATGGATGGGAGACAGGAGAAGGCAATTGCCAATTTTAATATGTCCAGCAATAATCAGGCTGGCAAGGATGTACAGAGCACAAAATCAAGCAGCAGGAGTACCCAGGCAGGGAGCCGGAAATTATTTCCATGATACTGTAACCAGAAAACACAAGGCCAAGCTATTTACCATACTAATTAGTGTTTACCCTGTTTATGGCTCCACATGGCAGTGGGATTGGAGGCCTGATTGGAGATGTAAATGCTTAAAGGAACAAGCTCTGGATATTAGAATTAGACACCAGGTCGAGGGAGAGCTACTGCTGAGGAGAAGACAGGGAGAGCTAAGCTGTGCATCCCTCTCTTCCTCTACCAGAGAGTTGGAGTTGCTGAAAGGAAGACCCAGATGGTCCTTCCAGAGCAGTTATGGGGAAGTGCCCAAAGACTGCTACATGCTATTTATCTGCTAATGCATCTCCATATCTTCATTTCCCTGAGGTCTTTTTCTCCTACACTATTTCTCTTGTAAGCTGCAACCAGATTAAAGATTTCCCTGAAGTGTTCCTCATTCTAAACTGAGTCTGTTTCAACAAAATAAGAGACAATTTTCTGTATATTACAGCAGTTATTTTTTCAAGGCAGTTTCCCCACATTTTCCCTGCTTCAACATGTTTTTTATTTCTAAACAGAGTAGGTGCACAGGAGAAAGGAAGGGATCTGCCACACTTTACCTGGTTGTCACTGACAAAGGTAGGATAGGATAAAGATTCAGGAGCTTATAGCAGGACCCCCTGCTACAAACCCTGGCCCATCCCTCCCTTCTGTGTGATCTCCCACTGGGATGTTCTGCCCAGCAGCAGCCAGTCAGACTCTGCTGGGAAGAGTCTGTCCTCACCACTGCCTGCAACAAAGCTGCCTTGACAACAGCAAGAGGTAGCTGAAATACTTCCCTAACCATTTTTTAATCTGTTTAATACTGTAGGCTATGCCACAGGGAAATAAGTCTCTGGAGGTGCTGCATGGTAAGGAAAAGTCTGAGTGTTCAGGCACTGGGCACTGCTGATCTTTCCAATCTTGGGTCTATCACTCCAGCCTGCAGGGGCTGATTCACTCTTCCCTTGCACAGCTCATCACCCACAGTCTCCCCACTAGAAGCCCTGCAGCTGATCTTGTCTCTGCCCCTTGCACTTTATTCTTCAGCTCAAGGATTAAAACAGCGCCTGCCTCTGTCCTGTGAAGCTCTCTCCCAAAATAAAGTCAAAAAGCAGTGTTGGCCCCAATCTGTCCCCTGTATCTTGCCTCCATTCTACATTACCAGATGCGCTCAAGGAGCTTGGCATGTCCTATTTGCTTCCATCAAGGATGTGATATCTGAAAATCCCTGGGAGACAATGGCTTTCCTGTCTGGAGAATTTGCCTCCCTTTCTGCATCAGATGTGTCAGAGCAGCATTTCATTTACCTTTTCCAGTGATTTTTATCAGTCTGGTTATTAATGAGTAAGTTTAACCCACTCCTGGGAACATCCCTGAAAGTCAAACAAGTTACAATGAGGAGGAACCGCTGTGAGGGAAAACAGTCTTTAAGTGAGGCAGACTCTCAGCAGGCACTGACCCTTCAGTGTGCGAAGGATGATCCCACCTCAGCTGATTCTATCCCCTGCAAAGGCCTGTGGCACACCGCCTGCTACCAGCTTGGTGGCTGTGCACTATAGCCATGTCACTCTCCCTAGCTCTCCCAATATTGGCACCCTGCACTGCTGTGCTGAGAAACCATGGCAACCATGGCCACCTCAACAGAGTTTCTAAACACGGCCATGGCCAAATCATTGATGCCTATCTGGGAAAGGCATTTAATTTCCCAGATAAAAAATAACTCACAAAATCTATTTGAGTCTGTGTATCTGATGATCTGCATCTTTCCTCTATCCTCTTCCTCCAGGATAATGTCCTTATTTGCCCAGTCCCCGGACTTTCACCCTTCTCAGCCATATTGTCCCTGCCATCATCATTGCAATGAAGGATTCCACCACACACCCTTCACAGTCCAGACACCTGAGAAATTGCCATCATGAAAGAAAAATTAGCTTCTCAAGGGGAAAAAGTGACTACACCAACACCTCTCTCTCATCCTTCAAAGAGGGCTGCTGTAAGCTGCCCAAATTCCAGTGTTTCAAAACTCCCCCTCCTCCATTGTCTTGTCACTTTGACAGACACAGACATACCTGTAATGCCTCCTCTACACCACTGGCCTTCCAACCAGTGCTCCCATAATGCCAGAAGGTACCACAAGTGCATCTGCATGTATATTTTGGCCACAGGTGAGGGGAATCCAGAGCTGCTCACAGTGTTTATCCTAGCTCTTTTACAGCTACATGAGGGAGCCAAGCCACTTCTCCATTGCCACCAGTCTACACATAACACACCCTGACACACAGCAGCTGTTGGCCCCATGGACCATGGCAGAAATTTGCACATCCATATGTTGGCAGCTCAAGCAGTACAGACTCACACTTTGGCTTGCAGGATGAAAGGAGCAGCTCATCAACTCACCCAGAACACGCATGCTCCCTGGCAGATTATGCTCCTGGAGATTCCTGCTGCACCAGAGTTGAGTGCTGAGTGTTGTTTGTTCCTAATGCCTCTGTGCATTTTGTAGCCTTGGTACAGTTGGTTTAATAGCCAATCTCTGCTGGTAGGTAGCTTAGGGAGGTGAGGGAAAGAGAAAGAGAGGAGTGAGGGGGAAGGCAAGCAAAAGAAAAAGAGAGCAACATGAGTAGGAGCCCATAAAATAGAACAATGCTGCCAGGCAAAGCCACAGTTGAATTGTCTGCGACAGGCAAACCCTCTCTGAGATTCAAACACAAGCTTATTTTCCTGGTTTCTCTGAGAGACAATGAGTCCTGACTACCTGTCAACATGTACCCAGGAGATGTCACCAGCAGAAAAGGGGCCCCAGGTGCTCCTGACCCACAATGCTGACACAGTTATGAAGGCTGAGATCACAGGTTACATTTCTCAGAGATGAGCAGTGAGGAGCTTAGAGGGAAAAGAAAAAAACTGAGCAACAGCAGAAACCAGAGATCCAAAACAATACACCTGTCATGACTGGAGTTTGCAGAGGATCCAGAACAGCTTTGCCTCCTTCGTGGCTCCTGTTCTGCTTATCTGAGGGGCAGGGGAGCACTTAAGCAATGTGTGCCTTCAGACAGACACACTTCTTCCCCAAGTCCCAGCAGATGCACGAGTAAAGACATTCACTGTCTTTCCTCAGCTTGCCAGCTTGCTGAGGGGCCATAAAGGACATATTCCCAGAGAGGTAAGGTCAGGCTGTGCCAGGTCTCCTGACAAGCAAGCTACATTCTCAGCAGCCCATCAGGACAAGGGTATAAAAAACACCTATTCATGTTCACCTATAAGGGTCCAATAGAGGATGTCTTGAAGAAGACCAATTTCACTCTACAGCATGGCTCCCCTTCCCAGAGCTGGCAGCTGGTAGACAACCCCAAAGTGAGGGGCCACCAGATGCCATTTTTAGCTACCTTCTTGGGAAGAAGCAAAGGAGGTCATGCCACATCTCCTGGTGAGACACCCAGTCACTCCTGTGCCCTCTCACGTGTCCACACAAAGGTTCCACCTATGACCCAGCACTTCCCCCTGCCTCCTCCTCATCAAAACACCTGCACACCTCACTACTTTAACAGGCCAAGTAGCTGCTTCCAATTAGAAGCACCCGTTCTCACCAGGTTTTTTAATAAGAAAAAAGTAATTGAAATTTAATTTAGTCAGTAACCAAGTGACAGAGTGTGAAAATGAGCCAGCACTGGCTCAGGTTCTATTAGGAATGAGCTTGAACCAAGAGTGGTGGGAGGGGATGGGGGAGTTACCTGGGGAAGCTGAGGAGCATCTCTACAGGAGGTTTTGAATCAGGGTCTCTTGAATCACCACATCCACATCTGCCAACAAGATTTCTTCCCTATCCCACCCCCAGCATTACGTGTAAAGTCTCCAGGCACCCTCCTTCAATAATCCACATACTCCAGTAAATACTTCCCTTGCCATCCATACCCATCGCCTGCAAGCAGTGCCTCTTTCCTCCTTCTTCCCATCTTTTTCCAGCACTGCTGTGACTAGAGCCCCATCAGAGTTGGCAACCACTGGCCAATCAGCACAAACTGCTGGCTGAGAGAAAGGGAGAGAAGCAGAGGAGTCTTGGAGGCCCAAGAACAAGACAGGACTCGTGAGTCATCCCCTGCGTACCCACAGCCCCCTCTGGCTACTGCCGAGCTCCAGGAAGATGTTGAATATTCGATGAAGTGGGTTTTTTTTAGAGCTGCTGAAAATGGCAAGGGAAACTCCACTGACAATTTTTTAAAAAATAAAAAAGGAAAGAGAAAGATCACAATCTCATTGCCACAGCCAGTCTTACACCTTCCCCGAGGATATGTTAGAACAGCCAGGGGTGTGAGAGGAAAGCAGCCCATGGTGATCTGTTTCTGACAGGCTGAGAGAAGGGAGGACAAGGGAATGACTTGTGAGGGTGCAGTGTTGCCATCCCCATCAGTCTGGATGGGTACAAGTACACAAGCAGCCTGGGTTTGCAGGTGAAGGGGCAGAGCACATGGTGAGGGAAAGCATCACCTGGCTTTGACACCTCTGCTAGAGATCTCAGCATCTCTGTTCTGGTTGCCACTAGAAGACCTCATTTGTGAAAAGCAAAGTTAAATATGATATTTTGCAATGCCAACCTGTACAGCAAGGACAAGGCTCACTGCATGTTTTCACACAGTGTCACATGGATCACTACAGAAGTGTGGGGTGACAAGGAACTACATGGGGTCAGTGAGTCTGTCTGCGCTTCCCCAAATCAGTGAGGCAAAAACCACCTCTTGCTAATGTTAGCAAAGTAGGCATTAACTCCTTATCTTGGAAAGTTCCTTCACATCTTCTGACACAGGGTTAAATCTTCCCAATCAGTAAAGAGAGGAAGCTCAGTAAGAGAGGAAGCTTCTGTTGCACCTTGGTGTGCCTATCAGAAGGAGGTGTGGCACAAACACTCTGTTCTAAAGCATAGTGCCTTGGCTGGGGGCATGGAGAGGAGGGTGGGAGTCAGGAATTGCAGGCAGGGATGTGGAGCAGAGATTCTGGGGTGAAGCCCCTCAGCTTATCATCAGAGGAAACAGAGTGCCAGCAGGATGGTGCTGGGGGAAGTACTCAGTGCAGCTGAGGGAGGGGAGGATATCTGTGTGTGTGAAGGAACAAGATGCAGAAATTTACAGAAATTATATGAATTTTCTCCCACTCTCCTCTGCCCTGTCATTTTCTCTTCTGCACTTTTTCTTCTGGTCTCTGTCTCACCTTCTGTCTTTCCCTCTGTAATGACTTGTTGGCAAAGCTTCTCCAAAACACAGTTATTTTGAATGAGTGTTCCTCTACATCCCTTATAATATTTTCTCTCACATTCTCAGTATCTTCCTTGCTCGTGAAGCTGATCAGCATAATTATGATAATATTGATCTTGGTGAAATGGTTTCTTTCACACCAAAACCAATTATTCATTGCTCTGCTTTCAGGTACCAGCCACTTTCATGCCTTTCCTTGTCACTTCAGATGTAGAAACTCAAATATCACCTTTTTTTTTATTATTATTATTATTATTCCCCTCTACCATCTTCTCCACTTGGAAGGGAAGGACATTCTCTGTCATATATTTTTAATCTGCTCCTTGAGAAAGCCTGCGATGTAAAATGGACTATTTTAGTCCTATCCCTCATTCCCAGTCAGATGTCACTCTTGGGAAAGCCAATCTCCTCAAGTTAATGGCTTGCTCAGTGTGGAAATAGCAAATTATATATTCCTTGTCCTCCTGACATCCAAACCTTTGCCCAGACCCCATTCCCATCACTTTGATGCTCACTGCACAGACATAACCACAGTGCACAAGCTGATGGGCCACAGCAGGGTCATGCTTTTTCCAGTAAAAGAAGCTGACAGATTATTTCTGCTTGTGATTCATCCTAGAAGAAAGAACAGTGTGGGCTCCCCATTTCACTCTGCGTCACAGAACCTGCCCCCAGTGGGAGCCCACAGAATGACTGATATCGAAATGTATCTCAGGAAGCCTCCTGTCCAAGTCCCTGTTCAAAGCAGGCCTAACTTCAATGCCACAGCAGGTAGCTCAGCACCTTGTCTGCTGGAGTTTTGATTATCTCAAAGAAGGGAGTCTCCAAAACTCTAGGTCACCATCTCACATTAGATCCACCCTCATGTTTAGGATTTTCCTTCATACAGAGTTGAAATTTTGCAAGCTGCAACTTGTCTCTGCTGCCTACTGCCCTTGATGCGCATCTCTAGGAAAAGTCCAGTTCTATTTCCTCTACACACACGCCCCATTGCCTCATCAGTCAGAACTCCCCCTAAATTGCTTTCCTCCAGGCTAAACAAAGCCAGTACTCTCAGCATTTCCTTATATGTTATGTGCTACAACTCTTTAGTCATCTTCCTGGACCTCCACTGAACCAACTCCAGTTTGCCACTCTCTGTCTTGTAGTGGAGAGGCAGTACCTGAGTCTACCCCTCCTTGCTTGGGATCTCCCTAGGTTGAATTAAACCCTGGTCTGAATGTTTCTTCCTTATTTTACTAGTAAATGGATGATAACCAGCCTCTGGCTATCTAAGTCAATTATATTCAATAGAAACTGCAGTTTGGATCACCAGGTTCATAAGACTGCATCTAGATGTTACTATGAGCAAATCAGATTCCCAGTGCACAGGAAAAAATTCCCCTGACAAAACCTGATACCTGGATGAGGTATCAGATTATTTTGTAAACCTCTTATCAGGGATGGGGAGCCAGAAAACAGACCAAGTCTTGTCTTTCCTGCCCAGCTGTCACTGTGGTTTGGGAATTAACCCACCATGCTTTATTTATCATCAAAATTTTCAGCCAACAGCCAAAACAGAAAGGCACATTTTTCCTCTGTAAAATGTACTCAGCCATGTCTCAATCTCTCTCAGAATTCATTTCCACCCAGAATCCTTAAACCCCTTCACTTGATTCTTAATCAGGAGGGAGAGAAGCTTCAGGCGTACCATCTGTACTTGGTAAAAGGAGAAGGAAGATATGGATTCACACCATCTTGACATAAAAATAAATAAAAAAAAAAAAAAAAGAGAAAGGAGCAGGCCCCCAAGACAGTGGCATGGAGAAGAATCTTCTCATCCTGCACCAAGGATGATTGATGTGGGGAGCTCACTGCTGAAGGACATTGTCAGTGCAGGCAGCTTGAATGGGTGCTTAGCTGGAGGTGAGTAAATTTAAAAGCATAGCTGGCATTTAAACCTTCCAATAACTGTGGAAGCATCTAAGAGCTTCCAGGCAAACATTTGTGCAGTCACTAGGGATCTCCTCTTCCTTCTTTCCTGTGAGATACCTCAAAAGAAGCATCATATGGGGGGTCAAATGAAAAGGATTAACTTCCTTCAGACAGAGCTGTGCAATAGCTCTTCCATTTCGGTGGAAGTTACGTGGTGAGCCACACACATTTGCCCTGTTAGAACAACTCCGTGACAAGCTTCAGTGATGCCTCAAATTATCTAGGGGGAAAGTGCCACAATTCCTGGGGAAGGGCACTGTATTTCCATTATGTGGAGATATTTGAGAGGGATTTTAAGTGAGATGCACAGTCCCACCTATTCCAATTCCCCTCCCTCAAGCTCCTGTTGCCATGGCAATGGTACTGACAATTTCAACGCATAAACCCAAATTTGCATTTTAATGGAATATAATTAGAATGCTGAGATAAACTATTCTTCCTCGATAAAAAGTAACATAAACACCACATCTCACAAATATGCTCTACTAACAAGCATTGCACATACGCACACACAGCCTATACATTGCTAGGCTGTAGGAGCTGGGAAGTTGCTTTCAGTTCCTTCATGTCTAGCTGGGAAGTTTTAAATCCACCACAAAACCCCACAGATAAATGGGGTAAAACCCAGAATTCCAGATAAATTCCAGAATAAAATGTTAGAGTTACCAGATGTTTGCTGCAAACTGACTATCACCTCCTAGCTGCTGTCCTCCCATGCTGTCCTCCCAGATCCAGGCAGGATCAGCCCATATCTGCTCTCCCAAGACTGGACCCTGAGATACTCTTTGTATGCTGACAGCTCCCAGGAGCTCAGTAGCCCCTCAGTAGCCCCTGAGATATTCCTGAGATGATATCCCAAGGATGATGAAAAACCTCTTCCTCTCCAACTGTCCTAATGTTTATTTTCCTTTTGTTTTTAGCTAAATTTGTTGTGAGATGTGCTCTCACTTGGTTTTCTGCAATATGCCCAAGAGTGTATTCTCCAGCTCTTGGATCAGGAAAGGAGCACTTTGTTAGCACCTATCCCACACTGTCAACCAAGAGGCCAAACAGCTACAAGAGGGCAGAAGATTTTTTTAAAGGAAATGTCGCCAAGACATCTTTCTTTACTTTAGCAAAAGGCAGGGAAAGGGAATGGAGGAGGGGGAGAAGCTATTCTGCACCAAATACAGAACCAGAAAATTAATTTCTCCTGCCCTTGAAACAAGCTAAATTCCAAGCAGGCAGCTGGTAGGAGTGAATACAGACAGAAGAGAGAAAGGAAACAAAAAGTAAAAAAGGAGAGAATGGAAGAAAAGCAAACAAGTGAATCAGAAAAACTGCAAAGTGCTTGGAAATTTCTTTTGGCTTCTCTATTGGGAAGTGAAATTATGCACACTTGGGTATGTATGTGATTGTATGCATACAATCACACCTGGGAGAGT
Organism: Aegithalos caudatus; assembly: GCA_013389925.1. Taxonomy (NCBI): domain Eukaryota; kingdom Metazoa; phylum Chordata; class Aves; order Passeriformes; family Aegithalidae; genus Aegithalos; species Aegithalos caudatus. The sequence continues at coordinate 24,603 of WEIU01004131.1, forward strand.
CTTCAAATAGCAGCAGCCCAGAACACTGTCTTCTGACCCGGCTGAATCCTGCTGGGCCACCCAGATTTCAGGGGACTTCATGCAGCTCTGCGAACAAGGGGATGACACAGGAGTCACCTCTGCCACGAGGCAGGGTCCATGTGCCTCACCTGCCTGGGCTGTGAAAGCAAAGCCACATGTCCTGCTGGGCAGCACTGACAGTGAAGCACTGACACTAAGTTGCTATCTGCCAATGCATCAAGTAAATGACACAGAAGTTGCTCCTCAGAACTCTGTGGCCTGGATCTGTCAATTTTTTCCTGCAGCTTTCCAAGTGGTCTACTTCAAGTCCTGCACTTTCTATCAGCACTGGCTAACTAGCCATGTCCCTTCTAATAGACCTGTATGATTAGGCCTAGAGGGTTCAAGCACCTGCTTGAACTGTTCCTCCTCCATCATCCCACACAGTAGTCAGCCTGGTGGAATCCTGATTCTTCCTTTAAGAAAGTCTTTTAGTCCTACTCCTCCAGGCTGCACAAAAAGAGCATGTCTGCCTCTCACCACTCCAGCCATCCCAGCCCAGCTAACAACCCCATTTAACCTCTCTGGCCCCCCTTCATTTGCCAGAATCAAATATTAATTGGGCTGCACTGTGATAAAGTGACTGTTAATGTGCCTTGGCACGTGAACAAGTGGAGCTGGATTCAGCCTCCAGTGCAGCACGCAACTGGAAGAGCAGGAAAAGGTGAGCCCAGTGGAGAAGTCTCTGGGGCTCCAATTTGGCCAGCCACAAAGGCTGCAGGTCCTGGCAGTTTGGATCCAGTTGCTTTCACATCCTCTCTAGCACTGGTGCATGTAGCCAGACTGCACACAGACACACACAGTTTCCTAGAGCCTCCAAACCGTACGCAGTGAACTGGCTCTATGAAACCAGCTGAGGAGCTCACACACTGTACCTGCCATGGCACTGTCTCCACTTGTGTAAGTACACCCAGGCAGAAACTCACACAGATGCTAACTCGTACATGGGGTGTGCTCTCAGCCCCACATAAATCATGGTGTACCCAGTGAGACAAGAGGCTGTACAGCCACACACAACCAGCCAGACCAAAATGCTTCCCTGGAGCTCATGGCTTTCCACATAAGCCTTTTTCCTTTGGTTTGAATTGCAGTAGATTAACTTAAAAGTAAAACTAACTCTCCTAAATACAACCTGTGCCACTGATACAGTGGTTCATGGGACATTTATTAGTTAGCTACTCTTCCTTACAGGTAGTTTACAGGTTCTGCACAGTAGGGACTTCTCAAAAGTTGGAGACATGATCCTAGGGCCCAAAGTTTTAGGAACAAAGAGAGGAGTAAGGAATATAAGAAAGAGATGTTTTTTTGATTTATTGGAACTCAAGTGCTGGGAGTCAAGATCAAGAGACAAAAGGCCCACCTTGCACTCATGCCCACATCTTCAGCAAGAGGGGCCCTCGACTGGCTTCCTTAGCAAGAGAAAAGACCAGATCCTGATGACTGTCAGACAGGATGGGTGCTGAAAGGCAGTGGTGTGGATTTGCACTCCAAATCCCCTGTGCATCTTGCTGGTTCTGTTCCCAAAACTTGTCAGGGATAGGTAAAACCTAGAGCAACTCCACATTTGTCCTGAAAACCTCTTCCATGCCCTCCCCCTGCTTCTGGCAGGTCCTTCCTAAAACATATCACCCAACTCGACACCCCTCTCTCCCGGCTGTGGCGCTCGTGGCAGGCGAAACTCAGCCTCACAGTGACATCTAGTGAGGAGAGCCCTAGTGGCATCAGGCACCCGTGCAAGGAATGGCAGCAGACTCGTCTCCCGCTGACATTTGTTCCCCGGACTTCAGGAGACAGAGGCAGAGCAGATGTGGCCCTGGAAAAAGCAGCCTGGGCCACAGGGGTCTCGTGTCAAAGCGTATGGGTGTCTGCCCCTACATCCCAAGAGAGTGAATGCCCCAAGAACCTGCCAGTGGATTCTCAGTGCTTTGTAAGAGAGTGTTTTCTACGCTGTGCTGAGGAGAGATGGATGAAAAGGAAGAGGAGAGGGAGAGGGGAGGGGGAGAAGGAGAGGAAGAGGGAGGGGGAGAAGGAGAGGAAGAGGACCCCGCTGCTGGGAGTCAAGAATAAATAGCAGAAAGTCAGGTTGAACGGTCAGCCCTTCCACAGCCTCAGAAATTGCTGATCCTGTTTGGAGAAGCAAAAGCAATAAGAAGAGACTGCAGTCAAGGAAGCAGGGAAAAAGACAAGGAAAGACAAAATATAGCTATTAGAGGGAGAGAGAGAGTAAAGGAACAAAAGGGGGAAAAGGTGAGAGAAAAAATTACAAAAGCAAAGTGCAGAGAGAGAGGCCTGACACTACACTGACAAATGCAGCATGCCAGCCATTGGACAGAATATCTTCCCTTGATCTGAGAAGCCTCACAAGTTATTCTGTGCAGTTCTGATCAATTCTGAAAAGAAAAATCCCAGAAATTAGGAAACTGCAGCGTGTATTACGGCTATAAACATCCAGCCCTTCAAATCTGAAGGGACTGGGGAACAGGAGGGGAGATGTTCCACCTTTAGCAACTGAAGCAGGAGCATGCACAATGCAGCTGCAGCCATGGGAAGATCGGGCTGTGCCAGCAGAAGATGGAGCAGGCAGGAGCTGCAGCAGCAGCAGGCAATGCTGCCCCAGCTCCCCTGGCTCTGCTCTGCACCAAGCAGCACAGACATCCTCTAACAAGGCCTGCCTAAGGCAGAAAAACCTGTGATGACCCCAGCCTACTTCCTGTCTGTCTCCAAATCCTTAATAATTGATGACAAGCATAACTAGCTAAAATTTGCTGCATTATGAGCCAGCTCTAGGGCTTGTAAACATTTTAAGGAGCAGAGAGGCTGGGAACAAAACCCAGAGCCTTCCACCTCATTGTCACTGCTTTGAAGGCAGCCATGTTCAGCAACCACTGACATCCCCAATTTCATATCTATGCAGCATGAGGACACATAAGCTCTCAGCTCTAATGCAACCTCTTCTCTCTGTATTTCCAAGCTCTTTACATGAGAAATCATTAATTCTACTGTAACCAGGATGAAATACATCCCTCTTTGGAAAAAACAAGACTTTATTTCATCAAAGGCCACAATATTTCTAGAACAGAGAACCACTATTGCCTTTTTACAAATCTCTCTATTTAAAGAATGTTATATACTGAACCTTGCCCCAAAATCCTCATTTCAGTTTCTGTCCATTTTCTCTATATTCAGCGGGGAACTTTTTTTGTCATGAGTTTTTCAGATTCTGGCATAGAAGACCTATATTTCTGACTAAAATACAAAAGAAAGCCACAAAGCAGGAAACAAGCAATGTAAGGAAGGAATAAAGAATAAATAGAAAGCCAAAAGTGAAACAAAAGAAGATCAAGTGTCAACCAGGGAGGTCAGTCCGCAATTTAAAAAAGGAAAGATCAATTCTAGATTCACAAAAGGAAAAAAAAAAAGAGAGGCAAGAGAACAAAAAACTAAAGTCAGCAACTAACAGTCCAGTGGCTTGAAGCTGATTTAAAAGGAATACAAAGGTCCTGGTAAACTTGGAGGCTCAGATGCTGATATGTGTCTCGTCAAACCCACACTTAACTGTAAGTTCCAGAATAACAAGGGAAGATGCCCTGGAAGAGTCTGTAAAGACTTCCATGAAACAGCTCTAAACTTCTGATCCAGCAGTGCCAGTGATACAAAACCAAAAAAATTTACAAGTCAGATCCCCAATAAGCAAGATAGGGGCCTAAGTCTCTCACGTTTTCAGTAGGTCCCAAAGTGTTCATGTGGCAACAAGAGTTGTCCACAGTTTATTCACCTTTCTACAATGCTTTGCATTCAGCCTGAAAATCTACAAAGCAAACTTGTACTCTCTCCAAGCCCTGCCTTTGTTCCTGATTGTGTCTGCCATCACCTGTTCTCTAGAATTTAGCAGTTCCTGGTACACAGCTCCCCTATATCGTGTTCACTCAGGCCCATCCCTGTGCCAAAGGATCTTTATCATCTTCTCCTAGGTTCTCAGAGAAAAAGAAAAGCAACTACAGCAGGGTAGGTTTTGGTCTCTCAAATTGAGGGAAACAGAGGCAGTGAGGTCTGCCACTTTCTCCCAGAGCCAGCACTGTAGGAATGAAGTAGGTGGGGAGGGTAGGAGGAAGATCCAGAAACCATGTCCATGGCCCACAGAAGAAACAGGGAAAAGCCAATCACAAGGCATGGGATCCTTCTACTCCTTCATCCCTTTGACAGTTAAGAATAGCAGTGGGAAACAGAGAGAGAAATCGTTTCCCTCCAGCTGCAGAACTGCTTTGCCTGCTCCACTCTAGGAGGTGTGTGAGACCAGCAGATGCTCTTCTGAAGAGAATTTTCCTTTCAGGGAAAAATAGAAAGTATGAGGGCACTGGACTTTCAGACATTTTTGTGAGTCTGGATCTAAACCCCATTTTTCTGGCCACAAAGACCTTGTCACACCAACTATGTATTATATGCAAATTATTACTAGCAAACTGCTTTCTTCTGGTATTCTAAGCCCTGAAGAAGAGCTTGTTTGGTTTTTTGTTGGTTGTTTTTTTTTTTTTTTCCAAATACAACATTTTATGTACCTAAAAATATTTCCTCTATCTACAAAGTGTGCTCTTACAGTATCAGCAGAACTACTGATACTTGTTCTCTTCCCATTTGGAGGAAAAAAAAAACCCAACAGGTAGAGGACAAGGATGCTGAGAGTCGCCTAATCTTTGTGCTTCCTTATCTCCTCTGTATAGGAAGTCTTGTTCAGAGGCAGAGTTCATTTCTTGCTACAGTATCTTGTTCAGTGGGAAGCTGATTTAATCTTAACCTGCTGCAACATTATCCACAGAAACTGTGCAAGGCAGAGCCAGATCCTTGGTGAACTGGAACAGGTCACTGAAAAGTGAATGGAAGAGGTAGATGTCTGCACTGGATTAAAAAAAAAAAACAACACCAACAAACAAAACCAGAATAAATACTTTCTGTCAGTCTAAAATACCTAGATACTTATCCATGCAAGTGTATTGTTTCAAATTCACTGTTCAAATTGTTCAAATTCAGTAGGCTGAAAAGTTAAATTGATTTTCAAAGACGTCACAAAGGACAAAGGTTCCTATGCACTTGAGGTACAGGGCAGGCAGTGATCCATGGCTCTTTGTAGGAACAGTGACCACAGTACAAACTGCTTCAGGTTAGCAAACAGAGGTAAATATTAATGACAACAGCATTGGGTATTGCTGTTCAAGACAAAATAAAGAATATAGGAAGTGGTAAAATTGGACAGCTGCTTAAAGCAAAGCACATTCCATAATCCACATGTGAAGAAACATGCTGAGGTGAAAATTTACTATAAATCAGCTTGAAAATCAGTCTGATTCATTTTGAAACAGACAATACAGACATATGTGTCAGTGTGGATCATACCAAGAGTTCAGACATCAGGATCCCATTTCCCAAAATCATAACTTGGGTTTTTTTAAAAAAGCCCTGAACTAAACAAATGCTTGTGACTGTTATATTTTACTTTTAATGCTGCCCTTAGCTTCTGTTTTCTCACATCCTTCGTAACATTCCTTCAGACTGAGACTCCTACATAACTCCCTGAATCCAGAAGCTGGAACATAAAGTAAGAGCAAACAGACAGCTATTATGAACTGCCACAGACAGCAGTACAGGTACCTCTTCGTTAGCATATAATACAGAATAATAACGTGGAACAAGCTAAATCAGATTCTTCCAAAGGCCAGAATAACAGGGAAATAATAATTGTTCCAAGATGAACCAGAAATTTTATCTGCATATTCAAGCAGGAAAAATTACCGTTTTTCAATGCCATAAGAAAGCAAGCAGAAAGTGAACTGATAATATTCATATATGGAAGTTCAAAACTCCTGGATCTAGACAACTGATTGGTTTGAGTTTTAATCCTGCCCAGCTCCCTGGCCAATGATATATCTGCATTTAGGGTTGGAAGGGTTTGGTTCAGGTCACTGTGTCCAAATTCATCCTCTTATTGTTCACTTAGGGACTTGTTTTATTTTTAGGCTGGTCAAGTTTGTGGGTCTGATATGGCCAAACTTATCTGTCCAGCCACAGACCTGTGCACTGAAACAAGGAATCTTTCAAAGACAGCTTGAATCTCAAAAAGAAGGGCATTCTCAATCTGAAATGCAGCACCTGTGGTTTTTGCCATCCAAATCATTCAGGCTCTAAGACAGTGATTTATTTGGATGTTATACATTTAAATGAAGACCATTTGGTATTCATTCTGTCCCCAAAGTGCTTCAAAGAACTAACTGAACTGATTTTTGTGGGACTGCCAAATGATGAAATTTTAATTTTATTCATCTTGGATCAAATTTTAATTTGAATAGAGGCCTTAAAACAGTATAATGAAATACTGTTGTTTTGGGGTTTTTTTTGTTTTGATGTAAACAAAGTCTTATAATGCTTCGTTTTTTAATAGTACATACTAGCTAGGAAAAAACTATTTGTAGGGTCTGCTCAGCTGCTTTCAACTGTGACTGAGTAAAAGAAAGGCATATTAAATGTATGTATCATGTTGACACAAGGAGCATATCACTACTGAGAAACTGATAAAGCCATGAAAACTGCTGTAAAGAGAAATACAGCATTTCATATGCTGTGCTCAGCAGAAAGCAGATTTATCAGAAACAGGTAGTTGACTTAATCTAAGATCAGCAGAGGATATTTTACAGTTTACAGCGCAGAGAAGACATTATGTGATCCAAATACCTACATTCTACAGCTATACTAGAAGTAACATATACTACACAGGCAAAACCCAGTTCATGTTAAGAGATGATTTTACATTCCTAATATAGGCCAGCAGATTTATCTTGTTTAGCAGTACAGGGAAAAAATGTGAGCATAATTCTCTATTAAGGTCAAAGAGCAAAGGAAGACTTTGCACCTCTGTCTGCAGGAGTTGATTGTACTAGAGCCACCTGGCAGAAACAGAACAAATGCTGTAATCATCATGTCTGGTAAGACCAAGCACAGCTGCCACCAGAATGCAGTCAGGAGAAACAGCAATGATCATGCCCTGAGAAAAGCTGCCAGATCCTGGTGAAAGGAGATGAAGAAATGTAATGTATTAATTATAGGTACATGATTTCAAAAGCATTAAAAACCCCATAGCCTATGTTAGACCATGATCTTCAGCAACAGATCCAAACCTGGGGAATATGTCAAACCATTAAGTGTACATCCATTTAACTTCTTGGTGAATTAATCAGTTTCAAGAGCCTGACCAGGTTTCAAGAGCCTGACCAGGCTCTGAGGCAGGAGACTGTGAATGTAGTTGAAGAAAGTGCCCTGCCTTCCCTCTTCAGCAAAGTGACCCCTATGTGCTCATTAAATTTTATTCTGCACATAATTGCTGACTAAAATCACAGCAGGTATGTGCACAGCCTTGTTGGTCAAAGGAGGAGTTGCCTGTATTATGGGTCCTTGCTACTGAAAGTATTTAATAAGAAGGGAATCAGATTTTCTGAGACAGCTGAGAGCATTATTAATTGGCACAACAGAAATGGAAATGAGAAGGTAATGGTTCACTTTTGAGGTAGAAAAGGGGATATGCATTCCATGGACAGGATAATAAATCTGTGCAGCTTCTATCATGCTAATTTGTTAAACATGTTTTGCAGTGTTGGTAACAAAAGATGTTTTTGTATCAGATGCCTGCATAAGGTATTTATGAGGCTGCACTGTTCTGACAAAAAGCATGTGTAACTATGTACTAGGTGTTTCTAATAAATGATACAAATATAGTGTTTAATCAGGAGAATAAGCTGTCTTGAATATACTGTGCAATATGAAACCATGAACAGCTTACACAGAACCTGTAAATTGTATTTTAGGGGCTAAAAGACAGTGTTTGACTGATGAAGTATTTTTGAAAATACCTTTCCCATAGCATTGGCAGCTATCATTTATCTCACTCTGACCAAGATGAAGATGAGTATACAAGCAGTAACAACTTTTCTGCTGCCTAAAATATGCTTTATTGCTTTCTTCAATTTCAGCAATAGGCTACTAACTCATGGCTTGTTCAGCTTCTTCACAAAGCTACAATAACCTCTTTGTAACTTTGTGAGCCTTTACACAACTGAAAGGACAAATCTGGCAGGAAATAAGAGCTGAGCAGGTTTAATTTTCCACCAGCTACTAACAGAAAACAAGAAAATACAGAAGTGTTCTGCGTTACATATCCAGTGACTGTCCATCCAAATCAGTTTTAAAAAATAGCTCATTAAAGGGAAAACTAAGAGTGAGAAGTGACATGCTGAACTAGCTATAAATGGTTAATGTACCCCAGCTCTGAAGCCAGGAACAGGTACCACATAAGTCCTATCCAGAAAAAAGTATTAGCAACATTATCGAAAACTGACACAGGATCCTGGTATCCATCCATCCCTCAGAAGAGAAGGAACAATAAAAAGCATTGAGGTGTGTCTTGGTTTGGGAAGACANGAACAATTTCCAGAGAATTACTATTTTTTAATACATAGAGGTTTAACTGGTATTGATCCTCATTACAGATCATTACTATGAGAAACAATGAATGCCATTTGTATCCCTTTCTCCCTGCAGGACACGTCTGAGGGAGAATAAACCTCTTTCCTCATCCAGTGTCAGTTTGTTACTGGCAGCACTGGCTATAATTGAATAGCTTTATTCAAATGATAGCTAAATTTAGCAGATATTAGCATGAAGTCTCTAGAGCGGTGAAAACTGGAGAAGAAAGCTTTAAACAAATAAAGTAACCCAGAATAATAGATGCAATTCATGGCAGAGTCAACCTCTCTGCCTGATGAGTCTAGCACAGTTAGATCTGGATTTTGGGGCCTTGCTGAGACAAAACATGACACCATCCCCTTTTCTCCTGGCCTGTGATGACCCATGTGATGGCAGGACCCCTTGTGTTGTCCACAAAATCAGATTCATTACCCGGTGTGCAACAAGCCAATAATTACACACTTAGGAGAGACTTGATTATTTATTTCAGAGTTGTGTGAGTCCGGGTGCTCAGTGACATTCCCCAAACCAAGCACACCCACCGGACTTTCCGCACCATCATTTATATGTAGAAGTTCAGGGGTTTTTAATTTTCAGTTACAGACCCTGTGTTGTGATGAGTTAGTAGGAGTAATTACATAACTCCAATTAATTTCTGTGCAGGCTTGGGGAAGGGCCTTCACCTGAGCAGGGGCCTTTTTGACCTTTACATGACTTTTAGTATTATAGAGAACATATATGGACCTTGAGTATTTTGCCAATTAGCAATGTACACATAGACATACATCAACATCTTGATTTACTACATCCTTGAAAGGATATCGTTGAGTAAGGAATAATAACTGCTATCTCTTCTATTATCACAGAACATCTCGACTTACTACCTCCTTTTCAGTTAGTTCCTGAATGTCCTTCACTAAGGGATGCTGGCTGCTGCCTGTTCCACTGCTTAAGTCTTTTTTCTTGCTGATTAGGATTGAAAGCATTAAAAAAATCTTGCGTCAAAGAACATCCTGATTTAAAATAATCTTGATATTTACATAATCTAGCCCCATTCTCTCCCAAGTCAGGGTCACCTAGAGCAGATGATACAGGAACATGTCCAGATGACTTTGAACGTCTCCAGAGACGGACTCCACGACCTCTCTGGGGCAGCTTGTTCCAGAGCTTTGCCGCCCTAAACGCGGAGAAGATCTGCCTAGTTTTGAGATGAAAAATCCTATGTTTTTAGCTCATGGCCACTGCTCTGTGTCCTGTAGCCGGGCGACACCTGCAGAAGCCCGTCCCCGGCCTGCAGAGCCACGCTGCCGGCCCCGCTTCGCCGAGCCGGAGGCGCCGGAGCAGCCGCCCCT
>WEIU01004131.1:43377-67342 GCA_013389925.1 Aegithalos caudatus
ACCCCTTCAGTGTGGCATGAACCCTAACTCCTAACAGGGAGCCTTTGTGCTGCAATTTCAATAGCCACCCAGGCAGAGATGCAGGCACACACAGGCGTCACTGAGGGCCTGGTCCACTCAGCCCTCCACAGCAGCAATCAGCTCCTGCTGCCAGCAGCCACCTGCACTATCCATTGGCTGGAGTAGCCTTCACACACCAGGTCCCCCAGCACACAGCTGTTATTCCAAGTCAGGTAATGTCTTGAGCAAGCAGCAGAGATGGACTGCAGCCCTAACTTGAGGGCATAAGGAGCTCAAATGTCAGAGACCAGGACCCCCAGCAGGCTGCAACTAGACAAAACCATTCTCCTAGGTTCCCTTAAGGACCTTTTCTCTCCCCACTCCAGCATGGACTGGAGCCCTGATGCCACTGCACTGCGTAAGTATGCCAACCAGGCTGGGATGTCCAGGTACCTGAGCCCAGCAGTTCAGGGGAGCCATGCTAATGCCAAGTGAGAAGGAATCAACTCCTCAGATGTATGTCCACACACCACAGAGATTAAGCACAGTTAAGTGGGGGTATCAGTGGAGATGGGGGGGGGGGGAAAAAAAAAAAAAAAAAAAAAAAAAAGGAGCACACATGTACTTAGACACTTTCACACTGGTCCAGGAATGTGACCCATCAGTAAGAGCACTACAGTAATTCCATCCATTTCACAGGGCCAAGCAACAACTCCTGCTGATGGTTTGGGCACTTCGGAGACCCACAGGCACATGAGGAACCCAAGCACAGTTAACACTGGTGCTTGCTCTGGACTCATCTACTACCGAGCTTTCTTAAACCAGTGTTCACAACTTTCAGTATTTTGTCCCTGGACCCTTTTCCTCCCTTCAGAGAAAACATCCAAGTCTGGAAATAAGCACCTCCCACCACATGGTATTACTGACCTTGCAGTCTTCAATCAACTCTCCCATCTCAATTGTTTCAATGGGCTTACAAATTAGCTGAAAACCCTGAACACCCCAGTGACCTCCCCTCTCACTTTACAGTACACACACGTTACCGAGGAGACAGGTCAATCGAGACACGTTACACTCCACTCCATTCACACACACTCCGTGCACTTGCCTGCATCTGCTGCCCAGAACAAGCACAAGTGACACACTGCACTACCTAGACACACAACAGCTTGTTGTACTTGTACTTACACCCAGGTGTGATTCAAGTCATGCTGGTTTCATAGGCACCACTCATCACACCCCATCATTGCACATTTACTACAAAATTATTTATTAGCAATACACAGCTTTAGCAAGAAGCTTATATACATGCACACAACACTGCTGACTACCCTATTCAGGGACTCTAGTTCTTTTGCCCTTGGCCTTGCGGACCTCTTCTATCAGATCTTTTAAGTACTGTATTTCCTTACTAAGAGAATCTGCTTTCTCCTTCAGGGCCTGGTTCTTCTGCTCCAACTCTCTACACTCCCCAGACAGTGCCTCCTGTTCTGCCCTCTTCTTCTGCCGGTAACGTGTGGCAGCTGTCTTATTCTGCTCCATCTTTTTTAGCTTCTTATCTATTTTCTTTTCTCCTTTTACCTTTGCTGACACTATTTTCTCTGCAGGATGATTGTATGGTTTGGAACGCACAGAGCCACAAGGGGCATCTGCAGGGAACTGGCTGACATTGGGGGATCCAAGTGAATTGGTGGGGCTGTGCTGGGGGGTTCCCAGGTAGGAATCTGGGCTCATGCATATTCCACTATCATCAGAGTGGTTCTCCTCCTCTTTCTCAGATTTTGTTATCACCACCATAACAGTGGGGCACTCCTGCTTTCTTTCTCCTTCCAGAACATCTACTTCACTACCTAGTTCTAGACTAAATGAGTGGTCTGGAGTGGAAATCAGAGACCCTGGGGAGAGGGGAAAAGACCAAAGGGAAGCCAACGGGGCCATTGGATCTGCTCCAACTGGGGATTCAGGGAGATGGGTGATTACATTGTTTATCAGTGGAAGTTCTTTGTTGTTGAATTCCTGGATGGTAGCATTAAATAGATCACACGAGTCTTCCAACGCGGCCATCAGCTCGTCTGGTGAGACGGTGGCTTCCAGATGTTCCATACCTAACAGGGCATCAAAATCAAATTCCTTCAGATCCATCTTCTCCACCATCCACTCCATGCCAGAGAAGGCATCCTCTGCTCAATACAAAAAAAATAAATACCACTTCAGTAAACCATCACACAGTGCAATTCAAGCTTATTGAAAACAATCTAGTTTATCATCTCAGCATCTTTCCTCTCATGTATTAGCACAAAGACTAAATCATCAGAAAAAATACTCTTTCATTGAGCTGAAAACTGCAGGGTACAATATAGGCAGCTCTTGTGACATTCCAACCCTCTTATTTAAAAGACCAGAAGAATTCAGAAACATTTGCAACATACAACCATGCTTTCTTCTTCAACCTGGGCCAACCTTTGACAGCTGCTGTATTATTCAAGGCCAACAGAAGTGGCCCTTTACCATAGCCAGCAACTGTGTGTAGGGTAAGCAGTATAGCACATAGTCTTTCCAAGCCCAGGTAAACATATGTGAGATTGCCTTCAGATTTATAAAAACCTAGCAATTTATTTTTAACTGGAATGTTGTGCTATTGATGCCTTTTATGAAAATAAGTAATACCTTACCCTGGCTGCTATCTATGGTGTTGCCTAAACTGTCCACAGCAAGCCAATTGGAGGAGACTGCCTTAGCCTTGTCGCTGGAGAACCCATGCGAACTGAGGGGCTCGGCCACCTCCAGGTAGTCATCTATGAGTCCCAGACTTTCCTCAGCCACCGAACACGGCTGGCTGAAGGGGGATATTGAATCCCCCAACAGCATCTCGTTGTTCAAGAAGCTCATTTTCGTCAGCTTTTAATGCTTTGACGTCGAAGGATGTAGACAAGTAGAAGGTTTTTTCGTAGACTACAGCAATGCTGCTGTGCGGTGCCGTGAAAAACCTGCGAACAGAACTTACACTCGTCAGTATTTGGTCCATAGTAACCTTTTCTTGCAGTGGCACCTCAAGAAATATGGCGGAACTTTACAGATCATCTCATTTCTTTATTTCTGTGCTGCTGTGCATCCCCCGCCTCCCTCAGAAGCCGACCCCGCCCACCCGCCGCCATTTCGAGGTCCCGCCGCCATTTTGTGTCCTGCCACGTTTCCACCGCGGCTCCAGCACCCTACAGGGCTGTGCGCCTCAAGGCCACGACTGATTTAACGCTGCACTACTGCAGTATTTAATATTAGTACTGGTGCCAGATGAGTAACAACCCCCGTTCATCTGTCTGCAATTATACCACGTGGTCCTTACACTAAAACCCCTAAAACCTGATTTTTTCCCTACGTACAACAGCACTTTCCCTCGCGAAACCAAATAAACCCTCCCCGGTGAAAATCCCAGAAAAAAAATTTAATAATAAAATCCCACATTTTTCGAAAGCAAGGTTTCTTGAAGGGTAGGAAACAAGATGTTCCTCGTAAATTCTTTCAAAATAGCACTTCCTGCTATTTCTGACGCTCGCCACACCCGGGGATACTGAGCTATACGAGGATCTCCCCAGCTCGCACCCATTTTAACCTAACTAAGTAATTTATGTCTTATTTTGCTATACCTAGGTATCGCCCCCCGCAAGATACCAGCTAACGCCACACGCGTAACAAACACATCCCAAAAGCCCACTGCAAGAGGGTAAGAAGGCGCCTATCAACCCACAAGAGAGGGAGCAGCCGTCCCTCACACACGATACTCACGCCATGGTTGCAGATGCCGGGGATGTGCTGAGGCCGCCGCCGCTGCTGCTGCGCCTGCTGCACTGGCCGATGCCGCCGCTGGCCCTGCCGCCTTAAAGAGCCATGGCGGCCAGGGGAAGGGGGCTGCTCGTATCCGCGCCGCGCGGGAGGTGCTGCTCACACTGATACAGCCACTACCGCGCTCGCTGTCCTCGGTGACGGGAAACAATGAGGTGGCACCCGTCGCGTTCCGCTCTTATATAGGAGTCGCTCTACCAAACGAGATGCGATCATGAGGTATCCTTCCGCGAAGGGTGACCTGCTTGTCACCAGCACCTAGCAGCCTGTAGCCTGCCTTTCTGGGCTTCTCTCATGCTGTTCTGCTACCAGTTAAATACAGGAACTGCCGAAAATATACCACAGCTACACGACGGGGTAGCCACAGAGGGACTATATGGTGTATACATCCGCGCCTCCTGCCCCCCTTAGGGCGCGACTGTGCCACGTGACCGGAGCGACTAAAGACGCTGCCCCCGCGGAGAGCGGTGGGGGGAGAAATTCTACCCGCAACAAAGACGCGGCGCTCGCGCGGAACACGTCACGCAGCTCGCCACGTGGGAGAGGCGGCGCTCATTGGCTGGGGGCGAGTCGTTCACGTGCCCCGTGAGCTGTTATTGGCCAGGGCCCGGAGGAGACCAAAGGGGGTGGGTGAAATAAGGATGATGCTGGGAGCGGGTAGAGAATGAGCTGCCTCGCAGAGAAATGGCGCTCGTCCGTGGTAGCCTTGCGTTTCCTCTGACACAGCTATCTCGAAGCAGTGTGTGCTCCCCACTTTGTTTGCCAACGGCCCCTTTTGTTCCCCACACAAAGCCCCGCTGAGGTCGGGTGGGAGCTGGCGGCTGCGGCCCAGGCTGAGGCGCTGGCATGGCGCCCGTGAGGTGGCGGCAGCCCGCTATGGCTTCCTGCTCCCTTAGATAACGCGCTGCCTTCCCTCCCGGCCTGCCCCACACATGGAGCGCGCTGATTACGGGCTCTCCGGGACTGTCTGTGTGTGTGCAGGCGGCCGTCTGCCTGGAGCCTGCCGGCCTTACAGCGGCCATGGGGCCGCACTGACGCTGAGAGGCTTCTGGGTAGCCGGGCTGCAGAGCCGCTCCGCCGGGCAGCCGAGAGTGTCAGTCTAACTAGTGCCTTCAACCCATGCAAGGGCTTAAAATGAAGTTGGTTATTCCACCGCTGAGGAATGAGAATGTCATTCCTGCCATGCGGTTTCATGCTGATGCAGTTGCTTCTCTGTGCAGACACCACTCGACTGGTGTGAGCATTAATTGATCGCCTACAGAGCCTCGTAGCTACAAAAGACAGTGTCACCTTGGATAGCTTTCAAAGTGCGGGTTTGCTTTTTATCTGATCCAAATCAACTTGCTTCTAGGAAAGAAGTCAGACCTCTTTCCCTACCCTGTTCCTGCTAAAGAGTTCCACCAGCTGGCCTGGCCCACACTGAGACAGCTCATGGCAAGAAACTCACAGGGGTCAACAGTTTTCCACTGGCTTCAGTTCCTTCGTCATCCTTTCAGTCAGGTCACACAAGCACTGGAAAGCTCCAGTGAGCTGGAAGTTTCAATACCTGTGCTATTCCTCACTGTGTCACAGTTACCCAGCTTCAAAAGGTTGATTTTCCACTTTGCCAGCCTCACAGCATCATCAGCTCTGAGAGTTGTGGTGGGACCTTGCTTTGTTCAAACATCATCCTGCAGCTCAACTTGCTCTCAGCCACTTCTGCAAAAGGCTTCTCTATTTTCCAGTTAAGGCCTCGGTAGTATTTGTGTAAAGCCATAGCCTTCACCTTGTTTGCTCAGATCTAACTGCCTAGAATGTCTTAAACATTGTCTGATGATTTGCAAGGATGGGGTGTGATCCAATTTCTACTTTTAGTGGTCTTGTCTTAGGACTGTAGCTACAAAACAGAGTAGTATGTTGTTCCACATCTGTAACGTGCACACTGGCTGCTGAATTAAAAAGGGCAGTTTTCCCTACATGTTGGTTTATTGCTATTTTTAGTTGATTGGTTTTGGTTTGTTCTTTCTTTCTTTGCAAGCACGGAATTTGAAATGACTTGTTAACATGGAGGAGGCAGAGAAAAATGTCCTCCGATGCCAAAGAACACCACCATAGCAGTTGAGCAGTCTGAGATAACTGTTGTTATAAATACACTACAGAGAAGGCAGATCTTGCTTCAAAGGAAAATTGAGAGGCTGTGGCATCTTTTAAAGAAGCTGAGCGGGTGATTGGCTGTGTGGATGGGTGGACAGCACTTCCAAATCCTCACTGGTGAAGGGAGAGCTCTCAGATCCACTGCCGTGAGTGCCTTCCCCTCCTTTAAGTGAAAAGGGCGATTATATGACCATAAACACAGCTAAACAAACAGAATGCACCCAATATATATATACACACCCAATCCTTCATA
The DNA here is from genome assembly GCA_013389925.1 of Aegithalos caudatus. NCBI lineage: Eukaryota > Metazoa > Chordata > Aves > Passeriformes > Aegithalidae > Aegithalos > Aegithalos caudatus. The sequence continues at coordinate 49,604 of WEIU01004131.1, forward strand.
ATGAAAAGATAATTATAGATTTCTCTGAAAGGACTCTGGAAATGTGTGTGCAAGAATCACGTAAGCAAAAATGAAGTATGCAATGAGGAACTAAACTTACCTGTTTCCTAGCTGCCTGCTTTCCCTTTTGTGTGTGAACTGAGGTGGAAATTTGTCTGTATTATAAATTCCAGACAGATTTTCTGTAACAATCTCCAATCCAGAAAGTGAAATCAAATAACTAGAAGCCAGCCATTTAGAGAAAACCATATTTTTCCATGTTGGCTGCAGGACTGCAGAAGAACTGCTTGATTAAATAATTTTTAATGATAAACAGTTGTTAAATCACTTCACGACCTACAACCCCAAATTCCTTCATAAATTGTCTTTCTCTTTTGCCGATATTATGTCAGAGATATCTCCACTGTGGCTAGATTTTTTAACCAAGGTAGAAGACACTTTTTTTAAAGAACAAATAACAATTTTTGGGAATTTTTGTACAAGAGAAATTTTAAGTATTTTCTAAGCACAGGACTACTAGCTACTCTTTACTATCTCAAAAGTGTTTAAAAAAGAATTTCTTTCCAATGTTATATAATACATTTGTGGCTTAGAGATTGAGCGGCTCTGAAGAAATTTAATTTCCAGTGCAAAAAGATGGCTTCTGAGGGAACACCAACTTGTGTGCATAGTGAGTGAAATCCTGCTGTCACATTAACAGTTTTATCACTGTGGATGTTATTTTCCTGCTCTGGGCACTTCAGCAAAGGGAACTCCTGGAATAAGTAAGATCCATCCTGACACAGAAATGAGGAGCCAGCTGCAGGAGAAAGGAGCTGCTCTTCAGAGCTCACTGCAGGAGAGAGGCCAAGGGCCTGGCTGGGAAGCAGTGAAGTGCACTGATAAATCCAGCATTACAGAGAGCCACCTCCAGCCAAACAGCATCACCAGGAGATGGAAAACTAATACTCCTCCATTCACCCTCCTCCTTCTTTAGGATGGAAGGTCAATATATGGGCTTTAATAATCTCTGGTTTTGTTTCGTTGTTTTTTTGTTTGTTTGTTTTTTTCTTTTTAAAGTAAACATTGCAAAGGAAAAGAGGTTTTCTTCTTCTACCAGCAAGAACACAAGAGACAAACATGCTGAATGCTGTTAGTGAGCGCATCAAAGACCAGGAGGATGTAAATGTTTCCATAGTAACATCCCCTCACACAGTCTAGACTGGCTGCATAGGATGCTCTCAGGGACTCTCAGTGGCAAGGGAGCTTGTTGGCTTCTGTAGCAGGGGAGCAAGGGTGGTGGGAGGAGTGGGTATCACTGGGGCCAGTAGGGGAACCAGCAAAAGTAACAGAGACAGAGATGTCTGCTCTTTTCTGGAGTGCTGGGAAAGCCACAGCCAGGGGGAAGGTGGTCTGACACTGCATTGGGAGTGTGCATGATGGCCATGGTGGCACTGGGCAGGCAGCTTTGGGCCCTCGTGAGCCTCCATGCCTCAGAGAAGGAGAAGATGGGCTTTCTGCTGCCCCTGGGCTCTGCTGGGGTGGCTGGGGAGGAGGCAGCACTGCCTGCTTTGCAGAAGGGTGGGTGTGAGGGCAAGCGTTCAAGGAGATTGTTGTGACAGATAACTTGAGTCCTTCAGGAAGCCTTACCTTGCACTTCAATGAACAAAGCATTTCCAGACACTAGCAGGAATTTTTCCTGGAGACAGAGTGCTGAGGAAAACACAAGGGAGGAATGAGGCAAAGCAGAGAGATATTTTGAGCAATTTTGAGGGAGAATTACCTACAATCTCTATGGCACAGACTAATTCACAGTGCTTGCTTGCTTCTTTCCTCGTGGTACAAACAGATATCTGAAAGATCTTTTCTGCCAGATTCTCATTGTAAGCTCTTTAGGGATTGCTTTATAGATGTTTCATTTTAAAACTAGATCAAAAAGCAAATCTATATGATTAAAGATCAGGCTGGGAAGTATTAACATCCATCTTTTATTACATACAAAATAAGTTATCCATATGCTCTGCCTCATTTGTTTTGGACTAGTACACTGAATGGAATCTCTAATAAATCATTCACTACTTACCCACCTCCTCACTGTCTTTGTTTCCATCCTGCTATGTAAATATCCCTGACATTAGAAACGAGGCTAATAAAAAAGAGTATTAAATCTGCAGTTTACATTTGCGACTTGCAGTTCAATTATTTCACACAGTTCTGGAAACAAACATGTTTGTCCACCTACATTTTTCTTTACTAAACAAACTTGGGCATGCTAAGCACATGCTGATAGCTCACAAAATACCTGTCTCCAGAGGCTTAGTTACTCAGAATCAGCCAGGCTGTGGCCAGCTGCCGCAAGTAAAAACATTGTCCAAATCTGGCAAGAGGGAGGTGAGTTGTAACTTGCCCAAGCATGAGTTTCCTAAGCAAAGCTACAACTGGCTGAAAATGATGTTTAGCAAAAAATATGCGTGAAGGAGGGAGAAGAGGGGGTGCTGACTTTTGTTCAGACCACTGGGGGCAATTTTTAGTTGTCTCATTGTCCAGCCTTGTTTTATTATGATGAAAGGACTTGGGCATCAAAAATAATCCTTCATGTGCATTAGCACATGTGGGCTCAGTTGAGCACACAAATAAAAGCCTTCCAGTTATCCAAGCAATGAAAGAACAGGAACACATTTCATGTCAACTCTTGTTCTTCATGGGCCTATAGTTGATGTGACCCTCTTGCACACTGTTTGCTCAGTGTGTATCACAATGTATGCACCTGTAGGTTACCAGCATCTGCTGGAGTCGTTTGTGCCCTTCTGTGCAAAAGGATGAAGAGAGTAACAATGCACATTGCTTATTTACTGCTAGTGTGAAGTTAGCAAGAGCTGAGGCCTGACAAGTAGGTACAGATTATGGAGACTGCAGCATGTACAGCTGCCAGTGAGTGAGTTAACTTCAGTGGGCCTCTCTTTCAGTGCCTCAGTGCCCCTTAGACCAGTTAGCATGAGGGTCCCTTGCTGTAGTAGCCCAGCAGCAGTTACACTGCACTCCTGAACCTGGCGCCCAAACCAGCAGCTTTGGCTGAAGGGGTGGAAAGGTTATTTGAGCTCATTTCAGCCTCTCTGCTCAGTGAGGGGGGAGCGCACAGTGAAAGGATAACATCAGGCTGTGCTCTGTGTGCTCCTTTGGGGGATTTGGTTTTCACTTTGTGTCATGTCAGAGTGTTTTGATGAGGCCAGAAAGAGAGATTGTGCACAGGTGTACTCTAGAATGAAATAAAACAGAATTCTAGGGATCTTTTGGGTGTGAGATCTCTTTGACTCTGATGCACGCAGCTTCAGCAAGAACACTGACACAAGTAGTTGAGACGAAGCTCTGAAAATCACTGTTGGGGCTGTAGCTGCCCAAGTCCCTGGAGAGGAATGCTACAGCCATTATTCAGTAATAATTTTTCACTCTCCATAGGCAGCAGCTGCTCAGTGATTTACCAGCAGACTTTGTACTGTTTTAATATATATTTGTTTACAAAGGAGGAGAGAAAAAATCCTGGTGGATGTTAACACAATTATGATACTGAGTGTATAACTTTTTACTGAAGAAATGTCTTTTTTCCCTCCTAAGGACTCTGTGTTAGGGGATTTGGCAAATTATGTCAGGAAGATTCTTTCAGAAGACTTTGCTCCCTACACTTGTACATGGACTGATGGGGGGCTTCAGTAGAGCCTCCTCAGGTGTGTTACAGGTGGACTGGCCATAGGCAGGCTGGATAATAGTCCCCAATGAAAATTTTGCAGCTGAAGTACCATCCTGAATAGGTGCTGTGACTTCTCAACCCTTACTGCCCTCTTACTGCCATTGCTGTGGTGCCTGGTGAGGGAGGTTTGCAGTTCTCTTAATGGGAGGAGGTTTCTGTGCTTGACTGCTGAGGGAACTGATTTGAAACTAAACCCAGGTCTGCCAGGAGCCAGCCACAGCAGCTCTTTTGGGGAGGTACAGCTGGCCTGATCATCTGCCACTCAGAGGGTGAGACTGTTGAGGCCATGTCTTGGCTTCAGGAGGAGATATCTCTGGATCTGAGGCGATGCTGGTTCTATTCAGGAAGGTAACATTTGAGCCATTCACCTCAACCATGCAGTCTCAGTAAGACACATTTGGATGCTGAGCACTTATCAGAAATACAGGTCTCTCCTAGGCAGGGCAGGCTCGCAAAAGGGTAAGTCTATCCCAGGGCACAAAGCTTGAGAATCACCAGTCTTCTGGTGTCACCAAACATCCTCCTTGGCAGTGCAAAGTGATGGACTCAAGCAGCATTATTCTTCATTCATTATTTTGTTTTACAGAAAAAGAAAAAAAAAAAAAGCAAAATTAAAAAGAAAAGGGGGAATGGGGGGGGAGGAGAAAGGTTCCTAGCCCAAAACATAAGCTCTTTGCTCCTTGTTGAAGAAAAGGCACCAGACTAGATGCTTTCTGCTGTCTCTCTCACGATCACAGGCAGTGATTTGGAAAAGAGAAAGTTTGTGTCTTGGTCACATCCTTGCCTCAGCAGAAACCAGCCCCCCTGTGAGTGCCAGGGAGCTGGGTCCCTGCCAACATGCTCTCTGACAGGCACTGTGGGAGCTGCAACTCTGCAGCCTCTGGGGCTGCTGTGCCTTGTACTACCTTGGCTCCAGCGCACCTCGAGGCCTCTGACAGCGCTCCACTGCTGCTGCAAACAAGCAGCAGCTAAATATGATTCACATCTTATTATCCATATAAGTGGTGGTACTTACTGTCTGCAAGGTCCCCTGTGCTAAATAAATTCAAGAATCCGAAGGCAAGAATGTCATTCTGCCATACTGTTTCCAGGAACAATTATTTCTTGCCTTTCAAGGGAAGTAAGGAGCCCGCCAGGGCCCTATGAGTTTTCAAGTAATGCCCATTGTGGGAGCGGTAAAGAGCCAACACAGTCCATCATTTGCCATCTGTGCCCTCATGTCTGTTGCTTCTGAGGCCTGTCCTTTGCAATGCTGAGCAGACTAAGACAAGAGGGTTGTACAGGACCAGAATCATTGTAGCACAATTTCTTATGAGACAGTATCACCCCTGTGCTTTTCAACAGTGACAATTCTACTACAGAGAGAGGAAGGGGAAGGGTGGAATTGCACTGAAGCCAGGGAATTGTTGCTTAACAAAAGAAAATCCTAAACAAAACAAGTAACACAAGTGAGAAACTTTTGCCCATTATTTGTATGGAGAAGGCTTTTCATGAAGAACGTGGTTAGAATTCATATTTACTTCCACTGGGAAGCTTAGCACTGAGTGTTAATAGATCAAAGAGCTACTTAGCCACAGAAGCTGGGGAAATTGAGCCAGGGCAGCAAAATAAACATCAATCCAACTTTCAGTGTGTTTAATGTGATTTTTTTTCAGAACTGACTGCTGCATGAGTACTTATGAAAGCTTAAGATCATGAGAAGTTTGAGTTCCTTGAGCCAAACTCTCAGGAAAAAAAAAAAAAAAAAAAAAAAAAAAAAAAAAAAAAAAAAAAAAAAAAGGTGTGTCCCACTCCCTTTGCTTTTTGTAAATTACAAGAACATTTCCTATCTACAGAATGATTTCTGATCTTCCTTGCCTTACCCATTGGTCTTACCACCCTCTTTTGCCTTATTGTTTGCAAAATTACTCCACAGGATCACATACTATAAAGAAAGGAATAATAGCCTGCTCACCAGCACATTTCTGGGTCCTTGACTTGTGATTAATGCTGTCCTTCTCTAAGTATGCTAGTAAAAATTTTATCCTTGATTGTGTAAGGGACACATTTGTTAAATAAAAGCTATTTGAATAAGGTGTTGAATCTTAAAGAAAAAGGGGGAAAAAAGAGGGGGAAAAAAAGAATAAAAGAGAGGGGGAGAATATTTCTTGAATCCCTCAGATCATAAAACTCAGCCTGACAAGGATAAAGGAGATAAAATCCAGCTATCTCAAACAGTGCCCTGATTGCCTGGACTGCAGCAGTTCTCTGAGGGCTGGAAGCCAATACGGGGTTTCACTGATAGGAGGTAGACTCTCCCATTTCTTGCTTGCTGCATCTGTGAGCAAAGCCCTGTATTTCAAGATACAGTCCCAGATTCAGTGAGCCATGCTGGAGCCATTGAATAGTGCAGGTAGTGAGCAAACATCTTATTTGGAAGAGAAATTCCTCCTTTGGAAGAGGCTCCTCTTTTTTCTGTGAAACTAAAATTTCAAAGAGGCGCTTTTTTTTTTTTTTTTTTTTTTTTTTTTTTTTTTTTTTTTTTTTAAAAAAGACTAAATTTAAAAAGCAGCAGCTGTCTGCAGCTTTCCAATAGTTTAGAATATAAAATAAATATTAAAAAAAAATGGACACAAGTATGTATTTGGGAACTAACAAGGAACATTATTACAGCTCAACACTTCAGCATGATAATCTCAAATTTGGGGTCATCCTTTCTTCCCTAGTATAAGATTAGACACAAAATAGGCTAGAATTTATGTATTATTTTTAAAATTAAGAGATAAAAAACAAATAAGCAAAATATAAATTCACCTACATTAATATCCAGGACAGGACTGTGGTTATATAACAAAGTGGGCAAAATATTTTGCTTTTTACCAAAATTCACTTTCCTCCTAAGCTGTTTGTTCCTTATGGTAAGAACAAAGGTATTCTAAGTCTTTGCAGTCTGGAGAACTACTTCTGCTCTTCTTTGTAGCACCTTTTTCCATACTTGCAGTTATTATGCTCCCTCCCTTCAATTATTTCTTCTTTACATTAAACAGACACTTACCTTTTGATCTTTCCTCCCTATTCATGCCAGGACAGCTTCTATGCAAAGGTGCAAACCGCTGCATATATTAACCATGTATTGCAGGATCTAGGCATTCCAGGGGCTTTGACTTTGAGGGGGTAATACCTGTCACAGATTTCACAAAGCAACTTATTTTAGCTGCTCCTGTAAGACTCTGTATGGCATGAAATGTGCTTGATCTCATCTGATCTGTTTCTACCATATGACAGATTAAAAGAAAAAAACCAAACCACTGCAGGCAATGGATATTAGAAAAAAAAAAGAAAAAGTTGAAGATGTAGACTCTCTTTGTACCATAAAATACCCTCCAAAACAGTTAATTACAGAATCCTCATTAAGACAAGTCTTACAGGACAATGTTGCCACTGTGGCATGTCTTCCAAGAATTAAGAAGCCTGGGACACATCAAAAGCAGAACTTCACACTTTATTTGGCATCCAACATTTCCATTCCACCTTCCCAAGCAGGCACATAAGACTTGGTCTTACTATAAAGAAATTCAACACACCAGATATGAGCCCCTGGCAAAGCAGCTTCCTTGTTGCCTCACAGCTGGTTCCTGGCTAAGAGAGGAGTGCATTTGGGAGGGGAGAGGCCTGGCACACAAAAGCAAGGTGTGACTAAACAAGGGTGGGGGAGCCCACACAGGAAAGTTTAATATTCCAGAGGCACGGAAACCTCTGAAGTCTGGGGAGCCACATGAAAAGCAGGTGCCTGTCTGTGCATGCGGAGGATGAGAGGCTCAGCACCACAATTATGCATCACCTTGTGACTGGTGTGAAAGCTGCCAGGAGCCAGGATGCTGCTGCACAGAACTGATTGCTCCCTTGAGACAAGCTGCAAAGTGCTGAGTGCCCAGAGCTGCAAAGGGAAAGCAAGTGAATCAGCAAGGGGCAAGTCAGTCCCAAAGCACCGCTGTGGTGCAGAATTATATCAGCATTAAGGTGACGCACCGAGATGAAAGCAGAGAGATGTTCCTTTGTTTATAAACATGCCAGAGACAACCAGATTACTGTGGGAAGTAATTTTATTTCAGAATTCCACACACTGTCACAGATCTTGCACTTGGACTTTCCCCTTCGCAAATCCACAGCCTCCAGGCCTGGGAGAGATGAGGCATCATCTCTTCACTTCTCACTGAGTGCCCACATGCTAAGAATGAGGGCCCTGATGGCAGCCAGCTTGCCAGGGGGCAGAAAGCAGCCTCTTGTTTCCATAATTGCTTTTAAACACGGGAAAAGAAATCCATCTGACTTGGAAGATTAGCAGTGGAGCTCAGCAGCAGTGAAACCCACAGCTGAGCAAGTTGGTCCTCACCCTGTGGTTACAAGATATAAGACAACAGTCTCATGGGAAGCTTGTGTGAGCTAAGCTACAGCAGAACACATGGAGACATTCTTGGAGCTGAGGCAGTGCATACCCTGGGCCTCTTACAATCAATCTGTCTCTGAGCTGCTCTGCCAGGTGGCCAGGAGCTGCCCTTTTCACATTCAGCTTTAGGTTCTCCTGCTCTGTGCTACAAATTTGACCAGGAAGTAGTCTACCTGTAGTTAAGATAGCCCTCCAGGCTGTACATCAACACATGTACTGCATTTAGTACTGAAAAGTGCCCATTTGAAAGACTCTGCAACATTCTGTTTGACCCACAGGTCATACTTACCCTACACCTTCTTCCCTGCTCCTATTGCCCTTTATACCTGACCCTGCTCTTAAAATATTCCTAGTTGCAGTGTCCCTGTGACCCATCACATCTTTGGCCTTTGTCAAGACTGCCATGGCCAGGGCAGCTATTGCCTGCTGTGGTGGCTGCCTGTAGGAAGTGATCATTTGCCTCCTGAGAACAGGCTTGTGGCTGGCTCAGAGGAGAGCAAAACTGAAGGGAAGAAATGATGGAGATGGTTGATGCAGGTGAAGTGGACCAGAATCTACAGAAAAGGCAAAAAGGCAGCTTCAGTCTCCATTTGATACACAAATTGAGCTCAATAGCAGCAAAAAAATGGCCATAAAATATTAATTGATTAGGTTGCCAGGAAGAAGTAAAAGCATTCATGTATAAAATGATATATACAGATATGTATGGGACAACTGTTCTCAAGTCATATCTCACTTTTTTTTTTTTTTTTTTTTTTTTTTTTTTTTTTTTTAATCTGGAGTTTTAATCATTTCCAACCACATTGCTATTAAAAAGTAAAGACCACAGTACTGGAGTCAGCACCAAGAGAGGGGTGACATCACACTGAAGAAATGAGCTTTGGGGGGACTCCTGACAACCCAGGTATTTTAATATTTTTATTGACCTTCAAGTAATTATAAGCAAGGGGAATTTCCCCCAATAGCCTATAGGCTCCAAGTCTCATCTGTCTGCTTTTAGGGTAGGAAGGCTGACATCAGAAAGGCAGTGGGGAGCAAGGGAAGGAAGAGGGGAAAAATCTGGGAACCAGAGTGAAGAGCAATCAAGAGCTGACCAACACTGACTGCTGCAAAACTTACAAAACACAAAGTCAAACAAATGGGATTCCTGTTAACCTCTGATAGACTATAGACTTTATATACACACACAGACTTCAAAGTACACATCTGGCAGTCAAGCAAATACCAGTACCATAAGGATTAAATAATTTAGAATGCAATGTTGCGTTATCACTGTATACAGAATGCTGACACATTGGCTAAAATGGACGGATTGTCCGAGAAAGACGCTCCCTCCCTCACCTCACCAGCACTGCCTCTAAAAAGAACCCAGGGTGAAAGACTTCCCTCTGTAGTTCCACTCCTGAAATTCATCTTGAAACTTTTCTGTCAAAGATGGGGGAAGTTCTGAGAGGAAGGGATGAGAAAAGGAGAAAAGGATTCCTGCTCCCTCCAAACTCTGCTGCTGCAGTACTCTTCTCCACTGGCTAAGAAGGCTGAACAGCAAGGGTGAAAAAAGCTGCTAAAGCAGGGAAAAGGCAAATATGTTTCTGAAACAATAATTATGCTGATCTTTTGAGATACACACAGAGTTCCAGACTCAGGGGGACACCTTCTCTCCCACTTTTTGAAGACAGCAGGTGGCTTAATGCAGAGTATAAAGAGTCTACAGCCTGAGAGCAGCCATAGACAGGAGTGGGCGGAACTGCTCTGCCAACAGGTCCAAACAGAATTGGAAGGTGTGCCATCACCAGCTTTCTAAGAGTGTTTGCAAAATGGGAGCACTGGAAAGTCAGCACATGGGAATGAGGAAGGTGATGGACAGCCTCAGTTCTGGGGAGGAGACTAAAGCACACAGAGCAGATGGCAAAGGTAACGGATCCCTAAATGCCAGCTTTGTATATGTACCCTAATACCAGCGTATGGGACAGAACCTTGCTGATGACATCAGTTCAGTTCTATCACCTTCACAGCCTTTAGAGCTGGTGAGAATCTGGCTAGTTTGTGCTTCTTCCAAAGCTCTTTGAGGCATGCAGTCTCGTTTCCACCTCTAGTAAACCACAACAGCCATAAGCTCTTGGGGAAAATATATATTAAAAAAAATAATCCCCATTCCCATGTGTGTCTCCCACCCCTTTCCTATAATCACCCTCTCTTCCTCTAGGCCAGAGACAACTAACACAGGAGTGTTCTCCACTCCTGTGGCCATTCCCAGCAGATCTGGCTAGGTAGGAATGGCAAGCTCTGCTCCTTCAGCCTCATCACACAGCCAGACCACAAAGGTTCCTTCCTCGCCTGTGACACCTTCAACAAGAATTGCCTATACAGGAGGTTGTGCTGCAGCAGATTGGACCAAATTTTAAACCCAGTTTGCAAAGGATGAGAAGGCTCTGTGGGAGCAGGAGCTGTGGGAATTCTCCAATTCCAAGCTCTACAGCCCTAAATATTGCCAGTATACTCATTATCCACTCAGAAATACAAAAAGAACCCTATCCAAAATATCTCACTCAGTCTGCCCTGCATGACTGGGCCAAAAGAACATAAAAGAAAGGAAAATGAGACAGTGTAGGACAGCAGAGAAAAAGAAACATGGGATAAAGTCAGGATGAAATTAAACAACCTCAGTGCAAGTCTGCTAAAATCATCACTGGGTTTACCAGCCCAGTTCCACCTTCTTCAGACCAAAAAGGGTTTGCTGCAGTAAGTGTACTACAGAAGGAGAAGTGCATAGTTTGGTTTATTTTTTGGTAGACACTTAAACTCAGCAAAATTTATGTGAAGATCTCAGAGCTGCAATTTTAGCCTCTCTTCCCTATCCAAAGGGGATCTGTTGGGGCAGATGGTGGAAATGGCCCAGTAGCACCAAGAAATTCAGTGGGAGCACCAACTCCACAGCAGGAATTACTAATGAACTAAAAGGGGGGAGTGGTGAAGAGAGAGAGGGAGATAGGGAGAAGTGAAGGAGACATAATTCACAGTAATCAAAGTCTGCATTGGCTAAACCCTATCAACACTTCCATAGGTAAGGCCCCATTACGTCTGCAGCAAGACCTCTGGCTCCGACAGAGAGCTGTAGAGGGTATAGCCCAATTCATCCACTTCGTCGGGGGTGAGCTCTGAAAACAAGTTCACCTTGGGGTTCAGGGCACTAGGGAGGACACCTGCCTCCAAGTAGCGGATCAGCCCCTTCAGTGCCTGTAAGAAGCGATCAGCCAGCATGTCCTGGGACCAGTCCGACTCCTCCTGGGAGAGGTGCAGGATGACATTGGTGAGCTGGCTGGCAGTGAGATGTCCCAGAGCTGGGTTTAACTTGCATACTGCTTTGAAGATCTTGAGGCACAAGCAGCGGCAGCCAGAATCGCCCTGATCCAGGGCGCGGAGGCGAGCCGTTTCCGCTGGCCGCAGGCTCAGTCGCCACAAGTTGTCATTCTGGGCCAATCGGTGAGGTTTGGCAACGAGGACAATGTCCCCCAGTGTCAGGGATGGGAGAAAGTCAATAAAAAGATGCCGATCTGCATCATACTGGACTTCCAGTGTCAAATCTGCTGGAGGAGCTGCTGGACGGATCACGTAGTCCAAGAGACTCCCAATTGCTGGCCAGTTGATGGACCCAGCTACAACTTTCTCGAAGGTGTCTGCTACAGTTCTGGGGGAAAGGTAACCTCCCACCACACAGCGGTCCCAGTAGCTGCTCCCACGAGGAAAGTACTCTGGGTTTTCTCGACGCACCAAGTAGAAGCCAGGAATGTTCATGATAGTGTCCTCCCCAGGGATACACGACCACAGGTTCTGCTCCAGCATGAGAGGTACAATAAGCTGGATATGGTCAGCTGTCACTACCTTTCACAAGAGAGAAAAGTCAGTAAGAATAAGAATTTCCCTCTCCACATTCATTTTATTCACCACCTTTAGATAGCCTTCTGTCCAAAGGAACCTGGAATAAGGATTCAGCTGTCTCACTCTCCTCTCTGTATGCGATTCCCAGCCTCCCTTTGTTAAAAGGCATTCTGAAGAACTATTTCCAACCATCAGTGGGATAATTCCAAGGTATAGCCGAAGCTAGTGCTTACGTGGTATGTGCTATTTAGAGACCTGACATGGACTGCATATAGATGAATCATTCTGCCTCATACTGCTGTAAATCTGCTCCTTGGTTGTGCAATGCAGCTGGCCTAGGGCACAGCAACACCACAATGACAATTTAATGACAGTAAATGACAATTTAAACAGGAGACAGTATTAAGAGTATCAAGTTTCTTGACAAGCTTCTGTTGCCATGGTTTAATAATCCAATGCTACAGCTAGGTACACTGCCCTCACTTGGTCTGCCATATTGTTAGGAAAAAGGTCATTAAAGATCCCTTTTCACCAATGTGATTAAGACCCCAAGTCTAAGTTTCACTGGACATTCCATGCTCCATTCCAGAGCTCTGACTCAAACAAAGAAGTGTGCCTCTGAATCACTCACTATAGCCATGGGCATCTTGCCATCAGGGAGATAATGCAGCAGGGACTGCTGTCCAATTCAGGTCTGTCATGCATTAAAAAAAAAAAAAATAAAGGGTAGGAAAGACCTACATGAATAAACAGGAGTTCTAAGGGAATATAATGTATTTGGATGGTTACAGAGGGATGGAGAGAAAATAGATGTCTACCAGAGAAACAGAAAGAAAAACACAGCTAAAAGGAGAGACGGAGAGGAAGCAAAAAAGGACTGAGGTATTTTGAAGAAATAAACCAGCAAAAAGCAAAGACTTTGTAGACAATGACACAGCAGCCTGGTCATGCCTATTCAAACTGTGGAAATCAACACCTAGCTCCACAGCGGGAAAGGCAACACCAGGGGCCTTATTACTGAGAAATGCTGTGCTGAGCCAGCAGTGCCATCAGGGAAGCCTGAAACGCCCCTGCATGGTCAGCCTCCCGAATAAGGAGCCATGATGTGTCCCCAGGAAATTACCTGCAGGTCATCGTAGAGGCTGCCGCTGAGGTACATGTCCCGCAGGGGCATGTCCGGCAGCTTGGCGCGCAGGAAGCTGCGCAGCTCCGTGCAGATATCCACAGCTGCCTGCTTGGCCCGAGCCTGCTCATCTGCTGGGATTGCTACCCGCCGTCGGTAGTATGCAAACAGCTTCTCCTGCAGGGACAGGCGAAGGCGGGACTTCTTCAGCTCCACCTGACTCCTCTTGGCAGATGGCTTGGGCTTTGCGGGTCGAAAAAAGTCTGCAAGACAGAAGGAAAATTGTTGAGGTTGAGCTGATTTCGCTGTGAGGTGTTCCACAGAGCAGAATCTGCAGAGCAGAACTGCGGTCTCAAAAAAGCCCTTGGCAGACATTTTCCAGGCTTTACACAGGTACCACTCCAAAGGGGAGTGCTGAGAAACTTCAAAACATACTACTAAGAGAATCAAAATGGATGAAAACAAGTTACTAGATTTAAAATTTAGCCAGAGTAAAATTGTATACAAGGATGTAATTTTAATGGCTATGTGGGCAGTACCTCAGCTCAATTTCATCAAAAAGTCAGTGCTTCTACCAGTTCAAAAGCTTTCAGTGTGATGTCAGACCAGTGAATAAAACACTTATGAACAACCATCATGATCTCTTTGAGTTTTTAACATTGAAACAGATTATTACAAATTACCAGTGAAACCCAGTGCTGACTAGCATATGAGATCAGAGAAGAATGTGCCACCTGGAAATGAAATAGTTGTTGGGAGTCTGATCAGCACAGTTATTAGGATGATGAGCTGACAGATCCTGGGGCCATCCCAGCTCCAGTCATACCCCCCTGAAACCATCATTGGAAAAAGACCAGAGAGCTCACCCAGAGGCACAATGCAACAACACAAGGTTTACACTGCCATCTGCATTACTAAACAATGTCTGACCTGCACAGATTTTCTGAGCCCCTTTTTTTCTGACTGGTTTCCCAAAGAAATAAATCAGTGCTTCCCATCCGTTTCAGGTTTGTCTTAACGTGGATGAAGAATTTCAGAAGTTAACAATGAGAATTAAAGGGGAATTACAGATCTAAGAGAACTTTGGAAGGGCTGTGATACCTAATGTGTGCAGGAGAAATCCCCAAGTCAGTGGCACCATTAAAGCAGATAATGCTGCAGATTTGTTTGGTGATGGGCATTTGGCCACACAGCACGTGAGGAGCAGCTGACCAAGCTGTACACAAACCCACCTAGCCCAGCCTCAGCAGCTGCTGTCTCTTGTCCCACTGGACTCTTTTGGACAGATTTGAGCTTGTTTGTGTAAAGGAAAAAATGCACAAAACCATAGGGAACTGGATTTCATTGCCTATTTATGAAAAAAATTATTTTTCCATACTGAGTTTTAATTTACTTCTAATTGAAGAATTTAAGACACCATCATCAATGTTCTTATTACTCAGTCCATATGCTTGGGGACTCCAATCAAATGATCTAGACCCCATTTAACACAGCTGTCCAGTTTTTAATGTTTCCTCAGCAGAAAACCTATGCCATCCCAAAGATAACTTCCTTTAAAATAATCTGGAGCTCAAGTTAATAGCTTGATTCTGGTTTTTAGTTAAAATCTCCAAGTCTAAATCTGAAATAAGTGACCAGGTATAGAAAATAAAACCATTGAGAACAAAGAACCAACCACATGTTAACAAAACACAGTTGGATTCTAAATTACTGATTATCCCACCCAGAAAGAAAACTACAGGACACTTTCTAGAAACTATTGAAGACAAACGTAGTGATAAACAGTGTTAAGCAGTGCTAAACAGGGAAACATCGATCCAGAAATTATTTGGGAAATGGAAGCAATAATACAGGAAATACTGTTATTTCTGTACATCCACAACTTGAATACTCCCCACTTAAAAAGATGCAAGCAAACTCAAATGACCCAAAGAAAGGCAACAGAATGCTTGAAACAAATGGAATAGCTTTCTGTCAGGAAAGATTAGATATTCAGATTGAAAGAGACAAAAATGAGGGAGAATAAAGCTTAACACCATGAAGTCTTGAGAGGAATGAAGAGTGCAAATAGATGATCATTATTGACTAGTCCCCAATGTCAGTTCTGATTCTTGAAGTTACCAGCGGACCTGCTCAAAAGAAAAAGGTAAAAATCCCAGGCCAGACAGGGTATTCCCTTCCCCGCATTCCTTTAAACAAACACAGGGTTTATAGGCCTGGATGACTGTGGCAGGAGGACGGCCATGCCTCTTACCTGTGTCTGCAGCTGAAGGATCAGTGGGGAGAGTCTGCAGGGAGCGGCTGAGGCTGGTCTTCATGTCCTGGGTCAGCAGGTGTGAGGAGGAGCCCAGCCAGTTTGGCTCTTCCCAGCTTCTCTTTCCTGACTGGCTCAAGCGAGTGGGGCTGCTGGGGGCACTGATTGCCCGGTCGTACATCTAACCCAGGAAAAGTCTGAGTCACTGAGGGCCCAATGCTCGCGTTTTACCCGGGCCACTGCCAGCAGCCCGGCTCTCCTCACGGCCCGTCCCCGCTCCCGCAGCCATGCCCGTGCCGGCTGTGGCACTCACCCGCTTGACGGCCAGAGTGGCGATGCCCAGCATGGCGGCGCCCCCCACGCCCAGCACCAGCCGCGCGTTGGCCAGCACAAAGTCGATGGCGGTGCCGATGCCGTTGTCATCCTTCTTCCCTTTGCGCTGCCCGGCGCCTGCCATCTTACCTGCGAGGAGCAGGAACGTTACGCGCGTGGGCCGAAACGCGCAGCCCCGATGGTTCACTCCCTTCTCCCACGGCCGCTACTCCCGGGTTTTACCACGGGAAGGGACCACCCAACCCTGCACCCTCCCTAATTACATTCCCTCAAAGAGCTGCTTGTTCCCAGCAGTGCCAGGAGAGTACTGACCGAGCAACGTCCAATACCTGAGGGAACACATCCAAATCTGACGTGAGGTTTCTGATAATTGAATAGATTAAATGAAAGTAGAATTTACTTCTGCAGTATTTTGCACTAAAGTCCTGCATATTAAGCAAAACCCTATGACTGTTCAAGTATTTTTCTTATAATTTGTGCTTCTGAACCAAAGCACGGCCAATTTATTTTCTAATTTCTACTGTAACAAGTGTGATTTTGCTCAGAGACAAGGCAATACAGGGTTGGTCAACTGTCTGGAACAGACTGGAATCTTCCCCAAGAACTGACAGTCTCACAGCTTCCATTCACAGATTAATTTCTGAACAGTGTCCAACCCCAGATCCTTCAAACACACCCAATCAACAGCAGAGATTGCAACACATCATAAAAGGAATAGCTCCTTTCCCTTCCTTTGATGTTTATTCCTGCCCTCGACACTGGTGGGTTTGACTCTCAGACAAATCATGTAAAACATTGACATGAAAATTTTCTTACATGTGTACTTCTGTGTCCTCAAATTTCCATTTAACCTGACCTTGAGATTTAAAGTCTCTCTGGACAACATGGCTTCAAGCTGTGCCAGGGAAGGCTCAGGCTGGACATCAGTAATTTCCTCAGAATGGGTGATTAGGCATTGGAATGGGCTGCCCAGCAAGGTGATGGAGTCACCATCCCCAGGCGTGTTTAACTTGGATGTGACCACTTGCAGTGCCACGTTCCAGTTACAAGGTGGTCCTCAGTCAAAGACAGGACTTAATGGTCTCAGAGGCCTTTTCCAACCTAAATGATTCCGTGATCCTGTAAAACATGCTTTACCATCACTGTAACCATAGGTGGATCTGCAGTGGACCTACATGAAAACACCAAGAAACTCATGCACTGTGACTTTAGGTCTGTTTTCTGAGTCAGTGTCCAAGGTTCTGAGGCTGCCTGCCTGATTGGGGTGGTTTAAAACTGCCCTTTGTTTTTTCTAAAGTTGGGCCAGGGGGAATGTTCCTGCCTTGATGAACCAAGAATACATTCGCTTGTCATCCCCAAGCAGAAAAAAAACCCACACTTTCGCAAAGCTCACGGTGAAAGCAGCACAAAGAACGCGGCTACATCATCATAGATGACCTACCTGTGACCTAATGCATTTGTGAAGAGAACAGGAGAGCCCTCCTGATGTGCCTGTGGAAGCACCTTCAGGACTTCTTCAAGAAAGCGGTGGGTAGTGAGTGTTAATCATCTCTTCTGGTTGGCGAGGAGTTTTGG
Organism: Aegithalos caudatus; assembly: GCA_013389925.1. NCBI lineage: Eukaryota > Metazoa > Chordata > Aves > Passeriformes > Aegithalidae > Aegithalos > Aegithalos caudatus. The sequence goes on from WEIU01004131.1 coordinate 66,915, forward strand.
AAAGAGGGAGGCAAGTAGGACCAGTGGGAGCTACAGGGAATCTCTAAACCAGGCCCCCGAGCCTGTTCTGCAGGAAAGCCTGCCCCTTTTCCAGCTGCCTTTCCTTGTCCTCCAGCCGCTGCAGCCCCTGGTTCCGGCGGAACTCGCGGCGGATGGAGGCGAGGTAGAAATCCCGGTCGGTGTAGCGCAGGCCGCGGCCGCGGCGCAGCAGAGCCCGGTACAGAGTCAGCACCGCCTCCCGGGACCACGCGGCCATGGGGGACAAGTGTGCGGCGCGGGCGGGCAACCTGCAGAGGAGTGACCGAGGCCGGGATCCGGGTGAGCTTCTCCCTTCCCGAGGGACTCGCCGGCCGCCGCCTGTCGCTCCGTGGCGGGCCCCGCTCGGTGCCGGGGCCGTCTGTCCAACGGCTGGGTAACGGCCGGGCCGG
>WEIU01004131.1:67410-97545 GCA_013389925.1 Aegithalos caudatus
CACCTGGCGGCCGGGAGGAGAGCTGCCCGCACCCCTCCCACCCCGGCGGCGCGGGATACTCCCGGCCGGGAAGGGCCTGCTTGGCAGCCCGGACTCCGTGTGCTGTGGGGGGGTCCGTGTGCCATGTGCGCCTTCGTGTGCTTGCAGCGCAGCGCGCTGGGCTGCCAGCCCCGAGAGACAGCGTGCCGTGCACCACGGCCACGGAATCACGGATTCCGTTAAGTTGGAGACTTCTGAGGTCACGGACTCCAGTCTCTGACTGAACACCTTGTCAACCACATCATGGCACTGAGTGCCGCGTCAGTCTTTCCTTAAACGCCTCCGGGGACTGTGACTCCGCCACCTCCCTGGCAGCCCATCCCTAATGTCTAATTGCCCTTCCTGCAAAGGAATTCCCCTAATGTCCAACCTCACCCTCCCCTGGAAGATGGCAGTGGGTCAGTGCTGCATCTCAAGGTACTTCTGACTTCTGCAATGCTTTTTATAGACTAACTTATCAAATTCAGTCTCCTTATCTTTATCTCCAAGGAACCCCCAGAGACCAGGGCTTGGTCGGGAAGTCTCAAGGCTCTAAGAGAAGGCCAGTAGCTGGCAACCTCTCTGAGATCTGCCTGAGCTGATGGGAGGAGACTGCCAAAACCAGAACGTTTTTCTCCACTGTCCAGGTGCAAATCCCACTTTTCCATTCTCACCTTCTCTACTATGAGGCATCTCTGGGGCATATATTTCTCCTTAGCCACCCCCTCCTCCCCAGGTCATACCTAAATATAAAACTTTATGTGCTGTGCCTCCTCTGGAGGGGAGAGCGAGAGAAAGAGCAAATGGTGTGTGACAGAAGAGAGCCACATCACTTCACACAATTCTCAGTGACACCAGATATGACAGTGATTGAACTGAACAGGAAGAAAAACAGAAGCTCTGGACTGGCTCACTCTGTGCCAATCTCCTCTTGTTCATTTCCTTTCTGAGATAAACAACCCCAATCGTTTTGATCTCTCTCTGAGCGAATTTGCCATGTGCCTAATCAGCCCTTTCTGAGAAGGGCTTACTTAAACTGCAGACAGTATTCCCAGAGCGCCCTTGCTAGTGATTTACATAATAGCATTATCATATTTTCCACATTATTCCCTCCTTCTTCCTTCTGCATGCTAATATTTTGTGTGTGCTTTTTTTTAACCTGCAGCTACTCTCAGAGCCAGGGTTTGTGTGACATCCATATTATTTCTTGGGTTGCTAGAGAACACCTGGAGCTTTGTAATTCTTATGTGCAGTTCATTTTCCCTCTTCTGACCTTGCACGTATCCAGTTGATACTTGGCAAATATGTGGTGTTCCCCATTTGCCACATTTGCATTTTATTCAGTCCTTTTTGCTCTCCTCAATAGCTTTGAGTCAATAGCTTTGAGTCATCTTTTTAAAAGGTTTGATATGCTGCTCATCTTGGTTTCCAGATCATCAGTTCATATACGGGGCTCTCTAAGACCTCAGAGGCAGCGTTCATATTCCCTGCTCTTAACCTGCTGCCAGAATGAAAATTGATCTTTGAACCTTCTTCCCAGCTTTCCTCCTCAAGTTGTAAATCCTCAGAAATACTTCCCCTTCTCACGAGTGAGCTCTGTCACCCCTGGGCAGGTGTGCTGATGAGCCCAGTCCCCAAACTCCCAAGACTGAATCAAAAACTTGAGCAGCCACATGTGGCAAACTCCTGGTGCACTACCAATGGGATCTGCTGGGTCAGGCCAAGCAGTGATGGACTTCCCTGCCACAGTAGCTAAGGACAGCTAGCTCCATAAGCGCCCCCTCCCCAGCCTGGCCCCCTTGGTTTGTGCCTGTCTTGGTGTTTCTCTCTGTTCTTTCCCATCCCCAAGCTCGCTGCCAGCTCCCAGGCCCCTCCCCAGCAGCTGCGTGTGCATGCTGTGAGCTCCTCCACCCACACAGTGCAGCGTGTCCCAAGTGTCCCGGCCCCTGTGGGGACTTCACTTGCTGTGCCCGCTGCCCCTTGTGGGGTGCCCATGCCTGCATGGTGTGGGCAGGGGCCTCAACCTGCCCCTTCTCTCTTGCAAAAAGGAGGGCGAGTGTCAGGGCCAAGCAGGATGTAACTGACGCCAGTCTAGCTGCCCCGAGAGTGCTGGGGGTTGTAAATTTGAACTCTGCCTTGAGACAATGAAGTACGATCCTCCCTGTCTCCAGGGTTTCCCAAACTCTGCTGACCCGTTGCACGCAGCTGGTGGGACCCACCCAGTACCCCCAAGGACTTGTACTGCCCTAAGGGCCCAGGGCCCTGTTGCCTGCAGAACCCTGTTGCTTGGTGGCTTCTTTGCCCAGGGACTCACTGTGAATGGGGTTCCCCCTGTGATTCCAGCCTGTGTTCCTGTACAAAAGGAAATTTACTTGCCCTGACAGGGCCAGGTGCAGGCAGCGAGAAGGGAGCAGACTTTCGCTGTGCTCCTGGAGAACAATAACAATCTTTGTTTCTCGAAATGACCAAGTGAGCTTGAAATATCAAAGGCACCATGTGTGACAGGGCACAATAACCCATGCTGTTGCCTGGAATAAGACTGATATCCCCCCCATCCTCCGCCTCCTTGGGAGTCTCTGGAGCCATCACTCCTCTGCTGGTCTTCTCATTCATGCAGCCAGTCCTCCCAATCAAGCAGCCACTGCCACAGGCTTTGATGGCCACTAAAAACAGCAAATGACAGCCTCTGAGCCCAGCTTGAAGGTTCTGCTCCTGGGAGCCAAGTGCCATGCCCAGGGCTTCCCCCATCCATTCTGCAAGGGCAGGACCATTCCCAGCCAGGGAGACGTCCCCGTGCTGCCTGTCACCACCCAGCAAACCCTCCATGGGTAGCAGGGAGGTGAATGTGAGCCTCAGAGCTGCAAATGGCATCTTGGAGGGGCTCTGCCAGGATGGGGAACAAACTGTGCTTGGAAGCAGATGGCTGGGCTCATAGAGGGGCCAGAAAGCAGTTCTAAAATGTGAGGGCAAAGATGGATAGTGACCCACCAATGATATCTCAACTTGAGCTTAATATCCTTAGTATCTTCTAGTAAATTGACCTCGTAAGAGGCCTTTTGGCAGTCTCAGCCCTGTTCAACAGCTCTCTTTAATTGCAGCCCTATTTCTTTACTTTTCTTGAGCAGTCGCAAGGATTAATGGCATCTGAGCTCCTGATCTCCAGCTGTGATGAGCCAGGAAGGGCAGAGGCCCAAGGGTGGCATGCGTGGCTTCATTCCCTGAAGCCCTAGCAGTTTGGATGGTGAGTGCACGTGGGAAGAAAACAGGTGGGGAGGGAGGAAAGACCACTGGTACATGGCCACCTTTCAAGGAGCATTCCTGATTTAGAGCCCAGAGAAACATTTTAGTAGGGACAGTAAATATCCAATCTGGTAAGCCATGCTCAGGGTATGTTTTTGACAGGGGGAAGCAGGGAAAAGTCACAGCTTCACTGCAGCTGAAGTGGGGCTTTTCAGATCCCCAGACTTCCATCCCTGCAGTGCAGGAGGTTGCAAAAACACTGTCAGCAGCAAGTGGTCTCCTGCGTGAAGCAGAGCTGCACAGGAGGAGAGCTCCCCATGAGGCTGCACTGACAATCACTGAGGAGGCTCAGTTTTATTATCTAACATATTGAAATTGCTTCTGTAGTACTTTTACAATTGGTCTGTGCCCACCTTCACTCCCAATGCAACTTGTGTTTCCTCAAACAAATTTCCCTGTGGCTGGGTTTGTTGGGGATTTTTCTTATTTTTCCCTGACTAGTAAGATTCCATTCCCTGGTGTCCCCCACGCCATGTTTCACTTTGCACCAGCTGTATGCTGCAGAAGGTTTACAGAGCCATTCAGAGACCCTGCTTTTGTGAGTGCTGTTGTCCTTGCAATCTTGCATCCCTACGATGACCCGTTTTCTGCAGGGGAAGTGTCAGCAGAGAACAGAGGGCTTGCAGCTGGTGGTACCATCTGCCTGAGCTGAGCTGCACATGCTAACCTCAGGCTTTCTTGTGTTCCTTTGCCTGCTGTGTGCTGGGATGAGGCCCTCTCGGCATGAACATGGGATTTTAATTTGTTTAAGGGTTTATCTGGACTCCAGCAGCAGGTGTGGTTTGGTCCCATGTCTGTACAGACTACCTGACAAGGGCATGGCTGCTGTGTCCTACTGCTTCTCTTCTTTTTCTAAGCAAAGGCACCTATTGCATACCTTGCCCCATTAAATCATGGGACCTTAGATTTACTTCCATCCTGTTTACCTGGTTTTGCCATGGTCTGACATTCACTTCTGAGTAAGAGTTTGAGACAAATGCTTTAAAAACACTGTGAAGTAAAAAGAAGTGGGTAGTTGTTTTCTATATTCTTTTATTTTTGTGTGTATGCCTGGTTCTTAGTGTCTGAGGGGAATATATATCTATATCTAATGATTTGTTGCTCTCTCTCTTTGGAAAAAGTCCAGACTGTAAAACAGAGCTAAAATGCCAGGAAAGAGTTTGCTGCAAAGAGGGAGGCTTACGTTATTTTATTTTATGCATTCCTTGGATAACATATTTTAATTTCAGATCCTGGAGAAGTCATTTTAGATCTTTATTCAGCACAGTTTGTTTGCTCTTCTTCTCAGTTTTCCTTATTTTTAGAAAAGTGAAGTGTGTTCCCAAATTAAATCATTACTGGGATGGACTTCAGCCAAGAGGATCCATGGTTCAAGCCATAAGGCACAGGAAACACAAGAGTAACACAATGGAGTTTTAGATTGTGTTTCATTTGGCAGGGTGAGGAGAGATATGGCCTTGAAAGATCTGTATTCTTACATAGCTGTAATATATTTTAAAAGACAGTAAGGACTATTTTCACTTCTTACTTTGCTTAAAAAAATAAGTACATACAGAGAAATGCTGAAAATGCTGGGATTGCCAGATGCGCCTTAGTTCCAAGTAAAGGTTCATGTCTGGGGATCTCAGAGATGCTTACAACAGTAACATCTCAAACATTATCTGAAGAGGGTTGATCCTTTTTAGCTTTTGCTGATGTGCTTGTCCCTGCTGTAGCTACAAAGGCAGAGCTTGCAGCAGCCTGGCCCCAAGCCAGGCTCCTCATCCAAGCATCCACACACATTTTATTCCTCATGTCAGCCTCTCACTTCAGTGATCTGGAGCCCCTTCTCTAGATGGGACAGTTTTGCAGCAACAGAGCAAAGCCCTGCAAAGCTTGCTCCCAGGTGAAGGTTTGCCTTCAGCACACCCAGGAGCATGGACCACTGCCAGGAAGCAAGAACATGCCTTCCTTCTGCCATCACTGTGGCCAAATCCTCTCTGTGGTGGTGCCCTGGAAAGCAGGGCAGCCAGTGCCTGCAGCTGTGGGCACGTGAGCATGCAGCCAATTTGCTTGTGATGCTCTCCAGGGCTGGGGTGACTCTCCACGGGCTGCCTGCCAGCCAGCTGAGACCTCACTGCTTCCCCAGCTGAGCTGCTAAAGCAGCAAGATTTATAAGCATGATACAAAATTGGATTAATACTTTAAAATTATCTGTCCCTGCTAGGCAGCATATTAACAAACATATCCCAGCAACAAAAAACAACAGCTGGCAAAATGGGGTCTGGTATCCCCTTTCCAGCTTTCTGAAAGGTGTCTTAAGTTTATAATGATGTCACTTTGTTTCCAAGCATCCTGGTGTTTGGAAACAGCATGTCTATCCCTTTATCAGCTATCCTGATAGGCATCAACAAAGAATCAGCTGCAGCCAGCCCCTCCATGAGCCAGAGGGTCCCTCACAGTCTCCCTACAGAGCAGTGTTGCACAGTGCCCAGGATGAGCACCTGGCATCCATGCTGAAGAGCAAGAGCTTGGGAGAAACCACTGACTTCCAGGCAGGTCACACCAGAGCTCCTCCATGATGCATCACCCTATCTAACACCTGCACTGTACTGAAGTTCTGCAAAACATGCAGGATTGCTTGGCATCAGTTTGCAGGCTCCTGCTTCAATATGGTGCTTAAGGCTCCCTATCCATACCCAGGATGCATGCTGCACCTACAGAGCCTCTTTTGGTGTGTTGAGGGACCCTCTGACATGGTAAATCAGGCTTTTGGTGGGGACATGTGCTCCCCCCTGCTTCTGCAAATGAAGGTCTCCACCCCAGACTGGTTTGTCGAAAAGACAAACCCTCTTGCTCACAGAGGCATTTAAAGCTCCTGCAGCAGAAGCTCATGCATTTTGGGAAAAAAAAAAGTCTTTTAAAACCTCACAAGAAACATTGTTTATGTTACTTTTAAAATAATATAAATGTCAGTAAAGATTTTGTGTTAGAGGCAAGAAAAATAACATGGAAGAGCCTTCAACCTAGTCAACTTTCATTTCTTAAACTGTCTCACTAAATTGCCATTGGTCTATGCTTACAGACTTAGACTTCCCCTCTTGAAAAATTGAAATTTCAAGCACGCTGGTCATTAACTATTTTTAGATTATCCCCTGTTCAGGCACAAAAACAGTGATCACTAAGAATGCTAAAAATTCTAAATAGAAAATTTCAGTGGTTAATTTTGAGAGGCAGGTTTCTTTCACGCACTTTGTTTCAGAGATGGAAGCAGCAGAATTACGTTCAGCAATCTAGTTTGATGAGACCCTTCCCCAAGAGGAGAATTGAAAACACTAGACTGGTATGGATGAAAGATGAGCGAATTCACTGGAGCTAATAATTATGAGGAAAATAACCTATGATGCTTACTTTCACTATCTCTAAATGGAATCAGGAATGAACCTGAAGCATAAGAAACTTAAAAAGTTAAAAAAACATAAATAACTGTAGATGACACATGAGCTTGCAAAAGGCTCTTGCCAAAAGCACTGCTTTGGAAGCCAGATGGGTTAGGGGGATTCAAAGGACAACCAGGCTTTGATACCAAATAATGGGAACAGCCAAAACTATAGCAGACAGCTTTAGTAACAAACTAAAACAAGGAGGTCATGTTCTCTCACACACCATGCCAGAAGTCATTCACCAGAGAGGCATTTCTGCAGTGGGGAGGTTTAATTTGTGGCTCCAGGGCTTTACTTGGAAAAATTGATGCATCCAAAGGAGCAAAGATCGTGTCAAGGGACCATTTTATGAGATTATGCTGCTTACTATGTCCACCAGCTCTTCTGAGAGCCGTGTAGCAGCCATCGTTCCCCACTCATGTACCTTTACATGTTCATACTCACCTGACATGCAGATTAGGTCTGACATGGGCCTACAAAAATCAGCAATCAGTCCCCAGACCAGCTAGACTCCCCTTCAATCTCTCTTCTTGGGAACAGTGCTCTTCTTGCCAAGATAGGAAGCTCCCTCACTCCATTTTCCAGCAGCCCCCTTGGCCAGGCAATCAGAAATAAAAGCTGCTACACGTCTTTGTTTCCTTTCATACTTCGTAAATTTTTTAAAATTTTTATTATTATCTCCTCCTTTTAAGCATCCCTTTAAGGGTGAAATGAAATCCAACCATTTACAGAGAAAATGATTTCAGAATGTACATTTGATTTACCTTACAAAAAGTTCATTATTACTTGCTGTTTATAAATTACAGAGTTGAAAGGAGCTTTGCAGATGCTCTTATTTTTTCTTTTTAGTTTTTGTCAAGTCCACGCATTCTTTTTTCAAAGCAGGGTGTCCTGGAGCCCCTCCAGGAGCAACACCAGCAGTAGGTCCAGGTGGACCCCAGGCTTCAGAAGTGCTGCTGGACCACCTCCAGGATGATACTGCATCATCATCCACACAGGCAAGAAAAAACAGTGGTTTGAATTCTTAGTCTCAGAGTATTTCAGATCCCTTCTTAATCCATTACCTATAGTGCCCAAAGCTTTAAAAGGTCAGTGTATTGCATTAGAAATAGTTCTTCTTTCTCAATGCTGGATCTGAGCCCCTCCTGCCACCCCCTTACCCTCCCTTTCCGTAATAGAACTGAGATTGTCCAATGTCTCAGAAATCAGAAAGGAGGGGTTTACAGAGGGTACGGAGAACACAATGATGGAAGGATACAGGATCCATTCCCACACTCACTTCCCTCCTTTCTCACCAAGGTTAGAGCTCAGTGAAGCCAGAATGAGCCATCCCTTCCCTTTTCACCACCAGTGTTCACTAATGGAACCAGGAGTGAGCCTGGACATGCATCTTCACAGTGCAGAGGCATTGCAGCCACAGAGATTGCCGGCAGAAGCTGGAACACAGGGAGACAGCTCTGGCAAGAGCCCAAGCCTCTTGCCCTGAGGAGGGGAAGAGACATCATCCCACAAGGAAACAGCAAGGCAGGCAGAGGGTGATGAACACCCATTCTGCTCTGACTCTCTCCCTCCATGCCAACTCAGTTTCCTTGTTTACCTATCACAGAGACACAGAGTGGATTGGCCTGGGCAGCACAACAGCAAACACCTCAGCAGGACACAGGGATCAGAGAAAGCAACAGCAAGAGTGGGCTTGAGCATGTCATCCTCCATACCAACCACAAGCACAAAGTCACCATGTCTTTTCTGTCATTTGGGTGTGGCATTACCCCCAGATGGGCAAATATGTCTAACCTGCCCTACTCCCTCTGCTTTAGCAAGCTCACCTGGTGCAGGTCCACCAGAGCCCATGTCCTTTCTCCTTTCACTTGGGGCAAAAGAGAAAGACGAGTTCTCCAGTACAAAGCCATGCATAGGCACAATCTCTTTCTAGGTGGGAAGCACAATGACAGACAGAAGTGCAAGGCTTAGGTGTGCCACACACAGCTTCACCTATTTCCTGGCCCCAGTTTTTACCAATTTGAAGGTAAAAAAGGTTTTCGGAATGAAAAAGCACAAGGCTGAAGAGGGCTATGGGAAAAAGCTGGTGATGCATACCCTCTGTCCACTGGACAGTTTGGCCCAAGAGAGACAGCAGGATTCACTGCCCACTGTCTGTGGGCTGCAACAACCCACAGACATCAGGCTCTGGTAGTCTGATCCCAGTTCCAGCCCAGTGCCAGGACAAAGTTCTTGGTCTTTCTCTTCTCAAATTTCAGAAGCTGGCTCAGATAAGATGAAGGAGCTTCAGTGCTCACTTCAGAGTCCAGCACTGGGAAACAAGGATCTGACACAAACCTGCCTCCTGCTATGCCTCTCTCACCAACTCACATACCCACACATACTTTTGACTTCTCTCTTGCGCATTGCATGGAAGGGTGGCTGTCCCACCAGGAGCTTGCTACAGAGGTCCCAGCAGGCAGCATAGGCAAGGCTGAGCAGAGGGTAATCCACGACTTTGGAAAATCGCTGTGTGAAAGCCAGCTTAGTAGTGTCTGTTCCCTCCAGGGACAAGAAGAAAGATTTTTAATGACAAACACTCTAGCTCTCCAAGGATAATAAATACAGGGTTAGCCAGACCAATTAGAANTTATTGAGAAAGAGAAACAATAAAAAAATGCATTTCACCTGTAAAGCCCCTTCCTCCCACTACAACAAGAAGTCTGGTTTAAAATTAATTTCCTAAGAATAAGGAAGTGAGTAAGTCCAGGAGGGAGGCAAGGCAGGCCAGGAGTTCTGCAGAAGAGCCCCAGCATTCCTACTCCAGCAACAGCTTCTTCAGCCCAAGGGAGCAGAAGGGAGAAAGAAATCAGAGGGAGGAAAATGGTAGAGCAAATAATGGAGGAGAGAAGGCAGCAGGCTGTACTTCAGGAACAGGAGAAGCAGATACTGCAGCTGTGGGCTTATCAAACTCCCAAGAGATAAAGGTCATACATCAACACTGAAAGCACTATTGCTGTGTGCTAAAAATCCCCAAGGATAGCCATGCATGGGAAGGGCTGATATCTGAGAAGAGGCTGCTCCCACTGTGTGAGATGAGGAGGTGCAGCCCCAGCACAGGTGAACTTTAGCTCCTGCTGTAGTGGGGGTCTAGTTCTACCAAAGCACCCACACAAAGACTGGCTTGTCTTTCTCCTCTGTCTCCAGCAAAGCCTGGTCCCGGCCTTGTATCATCATCACTGAGATAAGGCAAAGTCAAAAGATCCTCCCTCCTCAGAGTAAAAATGAAAATTGGTTTCTTCTTCCATACTTTTCTGCTGCTGATTGCATGAGCTAACACACCTGCTCTTCTCCAGCTGTCCGTGGGGAAAGCATCTTTCCCCTGTGCTGCACCCTCAGTGCTATGGTTTTCATCCTGCTCAATACAGGCTCCTTCTTTCTCAGCTGGGACCCCATTTCTCTACAATTGCTCTACATCTAAGTCCTCCACACAGTTGCTCAGCATCAGAACCTCATCAACTGTGACAGGAGTTCCTTCTGCTACATCAATAAGTCTAGACTTAAAAAAGCCACAACTTCCCATTTGGGGAAGAGCATTCTGCCTAGCAGAGTTTGTCTGTCCACCCAGTTCCCAAAGGGGCTTGTCTGCCTGTGGGGAAGACACAACAGAAACGAGAACAGTAATTTTAAAGAAACCAAAAATAATAAAAAAGAGGTCCCTTCAGTTCTTCTAAGCAGGCATTATGGCACATGTGGAAGGAGCTAAGGTGAACAGCATCTCAGTTTGATCAGAAAAAGACATTCATCTTTCTATAAATCTCAGCCTTAATAGGCAAGCAAGTTAGTTTTGTCAACAGTTTTCCCTTCCCTAGAGAGGGGACTAGGAAAAGAAAAGAGAGACGTAGGTAGGAATGAAGCACAAGGGTGGCACGTGCTGGGCAACACAAGACCATGGAGCCCTGATGGAGTTGAGGGCAATGAAAACCCTCCTACTTTAGAACAGCTGGCCAGAGGGGCCACACTTCTTTGTGCCAATGCCTTCCTCTTTATCCTCCTCCATATGATTTCTGCTTGGAACATGAGTCAGTTTTTCCACTGCAAAGCTAAGAGAGCAAGTTCATTATGTTTTTCACCCTCTGCCCACTACAGCCAAGTCTCTGGGCACCCTGTCAAGCCATCTGCTAAGGAAGGATGGTGGTAAGGGTGGAGACAAGAATCCGCCTCCTCAGTGAGCTAAACAATCGAATACAACAGCAGGCCAGATCCTCACTGCCCATGCCTGAGCAGACACCAGCCCAGCCAGCTGCAACTAGCACCCTCCTGGCTTCCTTCTCCTCTCCATGGTCTTGTCTGCATGGCCCAGGCTGCAGATATGGGCTGTGCACACTCTGGATTGCACAACAGTTCCCAAACAGTCTCTTGGCCCCAGGGAGAATCTGGCCATAGCCTGTTTCTTCATGAGCTCCCTCACACCCTAAAGGCAGATAGATGGATCCCGTGCCTTGACAGGCTTTGTCTGGCCAGAACAATCAGAACTTTGCCCTTCCTCTTCTCCCTTTTATTACCCCATGGTAAGAAGAAGTAGCCAGCACATGTAAGCAGCAGCCCTGCTACAGGCACAGTCTGAAGGGCTCTAAAGGCAGCCAAAGAAGCATGCAACAGTCCCACATGTGCAGCACTCCTATGCAGAGCCAGTGCTATCCCTGGTCCTCTCCTATGAATTGCCCAAGAAGTCATCCAGGCCAACACTGAGATCACAGCTTCTGGATCCCACCATTTTCTGCAAGCACACACAGTCAAGCCCCACTACACCCTCTTCTGCCCCCAATACTGGTAACAAACACCCATGTGCACACCAAACCCATGCATGCAAGCACTCATGCACTCAGGCAACCATGTACTTGCAAAACATACACTCCCCACCATCTGAGTCCCCAGCCCCAACAGAAGTATGTACTGCAGTGAAGATGTTTTCGCTTCTGTAGGACAAATCCATACAGTGTTGTGGGGGTAGGGGGGAAAAATGAGTGGAAAAAATCCTCAAACCCAGCTTTCTCCTCTGCTTCCTATCTACCTGCTCCAGGATTGGTAGAGTACTGGGGCAAGATCCAGCCCAGGACAGAAAGGACTAAGCCTGTGCAAGGGGCTACATCTTGATAAGGACACCTTGGGAGCAAAGGATTTCCCTTCCCCAAAATATCCTTTGAACATGGAGGTATATTTAAAAAAAAGAGAAAAAAAAAATCAGCATACTGAGATGCTTTTGTACATTCACTCATCCAAAAAATGCCAGTGTCACACATCTGCACACGTAATCACTCACAAGGAGTTTGTGCCTGCTGACTCACATGCTCACTGAATAGCCCAGGCTTGCATCTATGCTTGCTCCAATCCACAAAGGACAAGGGTGGATGGGAACAGCTGCCCTCTCTCCCCATGGGACCCTCTCAGCTTCCCCTGAGGAAAATCTGCCAGCTGGCTGTAGAAATTCTCTCCAGCCAGCAGGAGAGATTTGGAAGATGCAAGGAAGTCTTTATGCTACTACAGAACAGGTCCTCAACATCTCTCTTCCTCCTGTCCAGGCCTCCCTTCATGTGACCGAGTAATTTGGGTTCCCAGGCATCACCGTGGGATGAAGGGAAGAAGAACAGGAAGTGAGGGAAGGCAGAGACCCCAGAAAAAACGGCACACCCTGCCCATAAACAAAGGAAACAAAAGAAGAAAAGGAACAGACGAAAACACCCGACTCTTTCCCTTTGTTGTGAAGCTCTGATTTTGCACCTAAGCCTGAGCCTCAGTGTCCTCACCCAGCACCCTCTGCCTTTCGGTAGGGGTTCTCCAACAAGTAGCGGAACCGCTGGTAATTCTTGAGTAGGTACTTGGGAGCATACATCTGCTCCTTGGGGTCCGCAGGGGGATACTCCTGCATAGTGCCATCAAACCAGCCACCAGTCCGGATCAGCTCCCGGATATAATTGAGGTCTCGTTTATCCTCGTAGTCACCCCAGCGGGGAAAGTCCCCATTCTGGGCTGACACCAGTTTGAAGTAGATCCCCTCTGGAGTGAAACACCAGGAGCAGTGCCAGCCAGCAAAGTGGAGGGGGCTGCCCAGTGACCACTGCACCAGGATGTGTCCTGTGCTGTTCTCATACTGCCGAAACCCAGGCATGGTGTAGTACTCACGGCGTCGCAAACGTATCCCATCCGTAGCATAGACAGCCTGGAGCATCCCCATGGTACAGCCTGAGACCACCTCCAAGGTGCCTGGCTGCTTCCAGAAGAAGCCATAGAGCGACTTGCGCATGTGAAAGGCAAAGGGCTCCGTCCAGCCATCGTAGAGCTTGAGGAAGAGCACACCATCACGGGCTGGGATCTCATCAGCATCATCGATGATGAAGACGTCGTCCGGGCGCAGGTTGCGAAGACGAGAGACACCATCCCGGGTGAGGAAGGTACGCAGGTAATCATCAGCAATCCAGCCATCCTGGCGGCCACCAGGGGGAAAGTGGTCCAAGAAGACGTAGAGCACCTTGTGGCGGATGTAGTCGAAGGAGCCGTTGAGGAGCATCTCGCGGAACTTGAGGGGCCGCGGCTCTCCGTAGGCTGTAAAGTTGGACTCGCACACCACGAAAGCATCCACCACATCTCCCAGCTCATGGAAGCGGACATCCAGCAGGTCAAACTCGTGGTTGACGTTGATGGCGTTGATGACCCGCCGGGGGATCTCCCGTGGCACAAGGCGGTCCTTGGTGGGCAGGTTGGAGTACTGGACCACAGTGGGGACGCCGCAGCTGGGGCCGTGCCAGCCTGGCAGACATACGCATTCCACCCACTTGCGCCGCTTGGTTCCGCTGGCGCTCAGTGGCTTCCGGGCCAGCCGTCCCGAGGCTGTGCCATCTGCTTGCTCCTCCTGCTGACCTCCCACAGGTGGCTTCTCCAACACCTTGGTGCCTGGTTTAAAGCAAATGCCACCGGCTTTGGTACGGACAAAGTATTCTGTTGAGTCTTCTGGCAGCACAAACTCAACCTTGTGCAGCTCTTCGCTGGCTCTGCTGGGAGACAGGGGCTGGAGCAAGGGGGAATGGGAGTACAGGGGTGTGCGGAGGAACTCGGCACCCCCTGGCTCAGGGCTGACCTGAGGCATGACAGGGGCATTGTTCCAGAAGAAGCTGGAGACAAGGTTGGGACTAAGCGAAGCCAGCTCCCTGGGGAAGGTGACATAGGAAAGGGCCTTGAGGAAGTGCAAGAAGGAGATGAGGCAGAGACCAGCCATGCAGAGAGTCAGAAAGAGTTTATGGCGTCTCATCTTCATCCTGTGGAAGAGCCATGAAAAGGAAAGTCACATTCAATAGTTATTGAGGTGCAAAAAGTCTACCACTATTAGAAAAACAGGTTGGGGAACGTAGGAATGCTGGTCCAAATTTAGCATGCATCTTTAGAGACTTCACTCCAAGAACTACACCCCCACTCCCTGCCATCTTCAGTGGGCCTTTTTGCTTCAGCTGGGTTACACCAAGCTGAACCTCTGCTAGATCAGTCTCATAAATCCACAAAGACAAGAAAGGCACTGGCAATGGGGTAGGAAGACAGGAAATCCAGAATAACAAGAACTCATGATCTAGTGAACTTACCACACTTGGCAGATTGGTCCCTATTCACTGATGGAAATTAAATGAATGTAAACCTCCTCAGAGGTGCATCACCAGAGGGTTGGGGGAAAATGAAGGAAGTGTGAGAGAGCTGGGGGGGCATGGCTGAAACACGAGTGCAAGAGAGGCAGTTTCAAAGGACCAGGATCATTAGTCAGATTGCCAGAGGCAGTCTACACTATCCAGATCTTGAGTGTTTGTTCAATACACGCCCTAAAAAACCACCCTTGTTCTTAGGAAATATTACCCAAGTTCACACGGAGGACAAGAAAACAAAAATAAAATTAAGATCCTGTCACATTTACTCTTCTCCCACCTGTGATTCTCAACTCCACTGTATCTTCGTATGTTGACATTTGCTTTTTACTTTCAGTAGACCAGATGCTGAGGTTTTTCTGCATCTGGATCAAGGTAACAAAAGTAAATGCCTAGCTGTCTCGGCTGCTAATACTGTGCCATCATGATGGATCCATGTCAG
The DNA here is from genome assembly GCA_013389925.1 of Aegithalos caudatus. Classification (NCBI taxonomy): domain Eukaryota; kingdom Metazoa; phylum Chordata; class Aves; order Passeriformes; family Aegithalidae; genus Aegithalos; species Aegithalos caudatus. The sequence continues at coordinate 82,257 of WEIU01004131.1, forward strand.
GCCAGGAAGAAGCCAGCGGTGCAGAGCCCTTCCCTCCAAACAACATGAAATAGTGCCTCCATCCTCCCCTCCACCACCTCCACTCCTCCAGCTCAGGCAGGGAACAGAGCTGCTGTCAGGCAGAGAAGTGATTGAAGACTACAATTCAGAAAAAGGACCAAAAAAAAAAAAAACCAAAAAACAAACCAAACCAAACCAAAACCCCACCTAATCTCACACAGTGCTTCACCAAGGAAAAGTAAAAAAAGTGTTCATCATCTGCCATTTACGCAAAGGCAAGTTGGGGCAAAAGTGGGCATGGGAAGAAGGTCATCCAAAAGTAGTTTCAAGGCAGAGGCTGTCCTGGAGAATGACACCCTTCCTGCAGTGACAGACAAGAGGCAGAGATCCCCACACATGTGCCACGTACCACTTGACCCCCTCCACATGCTCCATTCTGGTGGTTCTCTCCCTGGCGCAGTCTCCCTTCCGGGGCCAAAGTTCCTGACAGGCAACATCACTTATAAAGGTTCCACCTGGCACACAGTGGTGCCAGCAACGCCTTCACTGGAGGCAGTCCCTGCTCCTGGGGGACCTGCCCCACACCACCAGCCCCACAGGCACCTCAAGGTTGACAGGTGTGGGGGCAGAGGGAAGAAGAACCCAACCCGCTCCTGCCACTTCAGAAGGTGTGAGGTAAAATACAGCAAAGCATGTTTACTGATTAACTTGAGGAGAATTTAATACTTAAGTGAAAAGCCATAAAACATTTAGACAGATGGCAACTGCCCAAAGGAAAACATATCTCACTTTCCACAAACGGCTCTGACACAGACTTTGGCAGAGGGGCTGTCCGCAGTTGTACCTTACAGCTCAGCAACAGTATTCTAGGACACTTGGTGGTCACATTTTTAGTGGAAGCCATCATCCACTAGCATTGTCACCAGTGCCCTGGTAGCAGGGCAAGGAGTCCAAGATTAGGCTCTGACTGAAGGACTGCAAGCCTGAAGCTAGTGGAAAAGTTAAAGCATGGCCATGGGAGGGGAAAAAGTTGAAAGAAAAATAAACAAGGAAAGAGGAGAGAGCACTTGATTCTATTGGTTAATGTTTAGTAGGGAGGTTGATATACTTTGTCACAACACAAGTCAGCAGCAGGGCAGGGTGCTGGCTCTAGGTGCCACTGCGTCCCATCTTGTCAGGCACGTGGAAAGGGAGGAAATGGCTCTCCTTGGGAGATTGCACCACAGCAGACCCTAGCCTCCAGCACTCATCCACCGCAGCTGCACAGCCCGACCTCACACGCCTAGTCATGGCTCAGATGGTGGGACATCACCTTTGTAGTGGCCCAGCCGTTAAGGGGCTGGATATTCTTCTGTTAAAAGCCATAGAAGATCATCATGGAGATTGCTGTCAAGCTTTCTTCATGCGGGCAAAACAAGGGGCTGCAGAAAACCCCATGAGCACCTCTTTCTACCCATGATAGGTTTTTTTTTTAAGGCTCTGTTAATGTCTTGTAGAAGCAGCAAGACCACATGTAAGGATTATTCAGTACCTTTTCCTTGCACATCACCAGATTTTAGTCTGTTTTGAAGTGTGAGGAAGACAAAAGCACAAGGAAACCAAAAGCCCACTAAACTAGCAATGACTGGGTGTCAGCAGAAAGCGTCCCTCACTGGTAAATGAGTACAGCTCTCTCCAGTCAGATGTCCTGTGAATTCTCCAAGGCATTACTTCCAGACTCCAGGCTGCTCTCTCAGATGCTGAAACCTGGGCAAGATGAACAGCTGACCTGCTCCAATACAACAATCCCAATGACTGCCAGGTAATGCTGGTTTCACTCCAGTTCCTTACAGGACACAGGGCAGGGCAGCCAGTTTCCTCTGGGCCAGCCCAGGGCTGAAGGCAAGCGCTGAAGGAATCACACACAGCACATCATCTTCTCAGATTGCTATGATGCTCTGCATACCACAGTAAATTCTCAGACAAAAAGCCCTAACTCTTGAAATTAAATAAACTGCACTGCTGAGATGTAGCGTGCCATGTCAACGTAGCAGGATGCATGCTTTTAGGAAGCAAAGCATATTTTCCTCACTTGACATTTGCATACATCAGTATCTGTCAGGCTCAGCATGTGGCTCTGCAGCTCTTCACCCACGGGCACAATGAGCTCCGGGTATGGCTGCACTGCCTCCACTCCTGTGCCGGGCTGGTGTGCACAGCCCTCCCTGGCTGCTCTGCCAAGCAAGCTGGCCCTTCAGTACCCTCTGCTGTTCCACTGCTGACATGGCCCAGGAGGCAATTTTCACTGCTCAGTTGGTTTTGTTAGGGAGTAGGAGCACGAACCCATTTTCTAACCCATCCTGGAAGAGGGGAGGCAAAGAAGGTGTGTGCCTTGTCAAAATCTCTTCCCTGGGAACCACCTTCATTCTCACATGCCAGAGATTCTTCTGCCAGGGAGTGGAGGAGACTCATGCACCCTTGGGTGAGCCAAAATACTAAATACCACCAGTCATCTATCCCTTCCCATATCCTCTGATCAGCCCTGCAGTGAAAGATGTGTCTCGTGGCAGCTAGTTGGAGATAGACCAGCAAGGGAGGATTACCCACCCTCCCCATCCAAAATGTTTACACGTGGTGGAAATGAGAAAGGAGGTACCAGTCAGGGGGACATCTGAGTTTGTCACAGAAGAGCACAGCCGCTCCAACACAAAGCAGCCATCAGTGACCAGGAACACAGAAAACAGCTAGAAGAGGTATTTCGCTTCTGACAATTTTGACTGAGGAAGGGAAAGAAAAAGTCAACCTGATCTCTGGGAGAGTGATCAAGTTGCTGTCGGGTTAAAAACAGCAGCAAGAAAAGCTTCAATGTTCAAGTAGAAGAAAAAGCCTCAAGTAGTATCGACAGTCAGCTCCATTAAGACAAAGCTCTTTAGGGAGTGTGCAGTTATAAACTGCTTCAGCAACACTCAGTCCTGGAGAGACAAACTGAAAGCTTCTTTTTGTAAGGAATCCCTTTGATATTTCCTTGCTTGAAGTTCTGTCTCTACCATGCAGGGGAAGTGCTTTCAGAAAAGGAGGAAAGCTAGAAGTGTTATGCACACAAGTTACCCCTAGGCACCTCTTACTATTTTATACCATGTTGACCAGTTGATTTATACCATCCTGAAATAATAATAACTTACTTTTCAAGTTGCCAGAGAGAAAGATATGCACAGATAAGAGCTGGCAGTTCAGCAGCCCCAATGTTCTCTTCTGGAAAACACTGGCAAGAGGCCACACCACAGGCTGCTGGATACAGGCTGCCCCATCTTGTTAGGGCACAGGACTCAAGACTCCTTAGACCTCTCCCATGGTTACAGGGAAAAAGCAGCTGCACAGAACAAGTCAGAGCAGAAGCTTCTGGTTTTCCCCTGATACCAAAATGCTCATCTCCTCTGCCTAAAGTTATTCCATAACACCCATGCAGTAACATATTTCCAGATCACACAGACACTTCAACACAAAGCAGCAATTCAAATTAGAACTGCTTTCACATGGCAGATAAAGAACTCAGTATGACTTACACCCCCCCACTCTACACGGAGGGCCCAACACTCTCTCTGCTCCAGCTAGAGACAAATGGAACAGGCTCCACATTTCTGGAGTACTAGATCTACCTGCCATCCCCAAGCACAGGAACCAAGCAGGGATCAGAGCCACAGTACCTCTAAACATTCTAAAAATCTCAAGTTACTTTCGTCCTGCAAATATCCACAGAAAGAGAAACCATAAAACTCAGTATTTTCAACAACTAAAACAAGCTCTGTGACAGCAGGACTGCACTTTGCTTAAGGGTAGGAAAAGAAGATTATCCTACGTTGCAGGAAAATCTGGGAGAAGCAGGATGTACCAGAAGGTAGCTAGGGCTCAGCATCTCTCACATAAAGGATGCCACAGTGTTTTCAGGGACTGCAAGCTACAAGGATGTCAGCAAGAAGCTCTGGCAGTCACAGCACAAGGTGGTTTGAATGTAAGCAGGTCCATATCAGCTTCCCTTCTAGTTCCAAGGACAGAATAAAACATTCTTCTGTGTCCTTCATCAAGAGCTGCTGCCCACAGCACTAATGCAAAAGACACTCACGCTCTGTGTTTCATTTGCAGCCTTGAGGCAACTGACCACAAGGTGCCATTGACTTGGTGCCAGTCCAAACAGCTGGATCAAACCATCCCAGTACGGTCACCCTCCATGCAAGGTCAGGCTGAGGGAGAGCAAGACTCTGTCCTAAGCCCTTCCCTCCATGTGCTACCCTAACTTCCATTTGCCACCCAGAGCTGCCATCCACACACCAGTAACAGGTCTCATCAAGTCAGAAAGAAAACCAGATTGAGGAAAAAAGATAGCTAAAGGATGATTTTACACAAAACTAAGGCTTGAGGTTGGTCAGGGAAGGGTGGCGGCTCAGCACAAAGAAAGGTGTTGCCTTCCCCTTCCCAGGGAAGGCAGGCACATGACGTACATGTCAACCACAAGCCTCCAGATTGCACGCAAGACCTTGCTAAGTCTCAACAGACCTGCAGCATCTACAGTCAAAAAATAAACAAACCAAGTACCTCTTTTATGCAGTCCTCTAGGAGACCCAAGTGCTTCACACCAGTAGCTACTACCTGCTGCACACAGAAACTAAGATGGATGCAACACAAAGTCTCCAGCTTTTTAAGTGCTGTAGCTGCTCAGCTCTTCACCTCTGCAAGCATGGTTATCTTCAGAATCCACACTTCCCATGGACTTTCATTGTTTCAACTGTTGTCTCAAGTGTCTTGTCCTGCACCTTCCAGTGCACTAAGCCTTGGTTATTTTAGATGTTATAACTCCAGTTGCAGCAAGACAGCAGTACACTGTAGGACAACACAGCTCTTAACCCTCCCTACAGTACACATGCAACCTGGAGATAAAGTGGTCTTTGTTGACAGGATTTTGCCTCAAGACTGATCTTCCAGAAGTCAGCAGAACAGACCAACATCTGAATGCCTTCAGAGTCCATTATAGAACCCTCCACTCAAATAGACTATTCTTACTGCAGCCACCATATTACTAATAGCAGCATAATTATATAATTTTCTAATCCCTGGTTTAGAAGAAGATCTCAGAAAAGACTAGAAAACTAGTGAAATCCAGTAATGGCCTACAAGACATCAATTTAATTTTATCCAAAAAGTACTTGGACGTTGCATGGGTGCAGTACTGCATGCTAAAGGAAACTAATCTGGATTTCCAACTTCACTGGAATCTATCAAATATTTCTTCTCAGTATCCTTCAGATACGTAGCTAATCTTCTCTCCCCAGCTAAATCCAGTCTCACCACAGGAAGTTCCACTGCTTCAGAGATGCTTCTGCACACTCTAATCCTCAGCTCTCAGAAGCTGCACCTTTAATTACTTAGCATCACTAGTTCTGAGTGCTCTTTCTGCTAGAGGAGAAGCAGCACCTTTCTCCCTCACTTATTCCTGATACCCTGGAAGGACTCTTCCTCAATCCCCAAAACACCTGCTTCCAGGAAGTCTGCTGTGATGGCCCTGGAGATTGCATCACCACTCGGCTCCGAGGTTGGGCCTCTCTGCACATCAGAGAGCGAGCTGAGGCATTGCTCACTGCACTCACCCAGGATGTGAGGCTCTTCTTCCAGACACACACAGGCCTGCTGCTGCTCACTGCTCCAACTGCACAGCAGTCCATCACTGCGAAACGAGTCACTGCTGGATAGATCTTCTGGTATCTTACAGGGAAGGAATACTCCATCATGAGGAACAGGAAAGGGAAAGCAGACAACACTACACAAAAAGGCAACTTATGCCTTCAGAAAGACCATGGGGTAATCAAACAAGTATGCAAGATCTCCCCACTAGTTCTGGTGCCTTACAAAGAGGGACAGGTCTAAACCAAATCATGCTCTCACAGACTTCAAGTGAGGCATGTGACAAGACAGGCTGTTGTGTCAGAGGCTGCCCCCCCACTCACCACCATCACAGCTCACCCATCCCTCAGTTGTCAGTTGTATGAATTCAAGTTGTCAATCACATGAAAGTCTGCTTTTACAGCCATATCAGCAGCAGATCTGTGTTAAAAATAAACCTGAAGAAAACGCCTAGGCATGGGAACAAGCAGCTGACCAGCAGAAACTTTCTAAATTATTTCACCAGTTCATTTCTGAGCAAAACATGTAGACACATCCTCAGACACTCAAAATTACAGAACTGTAGACGCTGTTCATCTAACCAAATCTTCAACAAGGCCCCCATTCAAACACCATGAGCTCACTAATTCTTCACAGCAGCATCAGAGAAGGAGCACATCTCAAGGAGGGAACTGGAAGAACCAGCAGCAACAGGCAACTGCTTTCAATGCACAGCCAAGACAGGTACTCCATTCAGGCCAAGCAAGTGGAATACAACCCACAAATCCTGAGAACAACTCCAAGATGAACAGTCCAGATTGTCCTCAGACCTGCAGGTCCAATGGGTGAAGGGCACATGGCAGACACGCCAAATCAAGCACACAAACCTTGTGCAAAGGGAAACAGGGACTGTGTGACAGCCCAAGCAACAGGGAGATGTGGGCTGAACAGCCCAGAGGAAGGTGAAGTGTGTGCCCTGTGGCAAAGCAGGGCAAGGCACTTAAAAGAGGAAAGAGGGAAGAAACAGTTGATGCCATGGTGATGGGTGAAGTGCACAGACCCACGCAGGCAGGAGAAGCCACGTTAACTCCAGCTATTTTTGAAGCGGGTGATAGTTGTTTGTGCATCCCCAGGATAAAGGCTCTCCAAGATGGATCGAGGAGAGGAACCAATTAAACCCCAGGAAGACAATAAATAAAGAGGCCATGGAACAGCAGCAAGGTCCTAGCGGCCAGGAGAACTGGCCCTCCATCCCCACCCTCTTTCCTCCCCCATCCATCACCAACTACTTGGGGTTTGGCAGTGCGCTCACTTTCCCACAGTAGCTGATCTATTACTGTTTGGAAAAGCCTCTTCCTTCCCCTCCTCCCCTCCTTTTCAGGCCACAGGGGTCCTGCTTGGCAGCCCCTGGGTCCCCCTCTACTCTGAATGTCTGGTGACCAGCCAATCCCATGCAAAGAGCATTAACCCCTCTTCATCAGGAACAGCCAGAGAAACCTGACTCCATGCTGAGAGGTTTCTCTGGGGTGTCTCTCCCCGCTTCTCTCCTCCCCTTCCCCAACCCCCGCTGCTCATTCTCTTGCCTTTTTCCCCCCTTTTCCTTTCATTTCTTAAAAACTAACTCCAGCCCAGGGAGTGTCACATCTTCCCGAGAATGTTACACAAGCCCATGGGAATTTTCCTTGGACCAAGAACAGTCCCTTATTTATTTGTCTCTTCTGCCTTTGTTCTTCATTTCCTCTTTCATGACTTAGGCAAGACCTCGACACAGCACTGCCGGGATCCCCCGCTGCCACTTCACTTTGTTATTATTTTCAGAAAGAAAGTGCTGATAGGCAGAGAGCTCTTCAATGCCTTGCCCCAAGGCAGGAATAAGTCAGCCCAGACTCCCACCTCTGGGGTGGACAAAGAGCATGAGCTCAGAGGCTCTGGCTTGCAGAGACAACCCCCTGCTTATGTTATCCTTCTGATTGCAGCATTGCAGCCCCTTGGATTAAATTCCTGTGAATCGATTCTGCAGTCCCAGCTCTATGCTGGTAACAGGCATATGGTACCATAAGGGTACAGGGGAAGTTTCTCAGAATGAAATCAAAATCCTCCTAATGCACTTAACTCAGGGTCACATAAATCTCTCTTCTGCCTCCCACAGACAACTGGATCTGGTTTACAGGCATTGCAGCAGGCCTGGGTCCCAACAATGTGTTTACTATTTCTGCACAAACATTCCCTTTCACTAAGCAAAGCAGTACCCTGATCTCCAGATTAATGCAAGCAGAAAGAACTGAGAGCAGGTCTATAGGGAAAGAGGAAGAAAGTTCTTCTTCATTGGCAAAATGAAATGCCACCCTGGACATCACACAGATTTGGGGATCACTTGTCTTCACATTCTTCCTTTAGGTTGCCTTACTTCTTGAGAAGGATGAGAAGGAATTTTGTGTTTAGCCAGATGGTGACGTCCCTGCCAAGAGGTAAAAAACCATTTGATGAAAGAATGGGTTCTTTTAGGCTGATGAGACCAAGAAGCAGGCCAGGGCAAGGTAGGACAGCACAGCTTGCCCAGGGAACACAGAGTGATTACCTGTCCAACTTTGCCCCAAACACGAAAGCCACAAATGGATACTGTGCAAATAAAAACAGGGAAGCTGAGCACTTCTGCTCAAATGTACAACAGACAGAGCAATTTACTACCACAACCACTTGATTACAGGCCAAGTTTCTTTCTCCACCTTCAGCCCTTTTCCTCTCCTTTCAGGTTTTCAGTGACACAAGCATTTATACTGAACTGTGTTTCTGAGAAGTCAGCTGCCACAAACAGGTCAAAAAGGAAGGAAAGGAGAAAGACAGAACTAGTGTGTAAGCACATTATGAAAATTGCTTATGAATGAGAAGGATGTGTAGTGCAGGAGGGGAGCTGTGGTCATGTTGAAGTCAACAGGAAAAGCAGGGCAGAAGCAGGACAGTCCACCTGTGTGCAACAACCTGCCACAGTGAGGCAGAGGGGCAAAGGGCATTAAGCTCACACACAGCTGGGCTACCCAGCTCATCTTCATGATGTTCCACTGCTGCAAGAGCTTGTGACAAACTGCTCCAGTCTGCCTCTGCCTTCAGGTGGTTTCTCTTCAGGGTTTAATCACTGAGAAGTGATGGGAATTTCAGCTGCCATTTGCTAGTCAACCACCTGATCTACCCAGTGCTCAGGTCCTGATGACCTTGTGTAAAGTCCAATGGACCGTGTCATGACAAATCTAAAAAACACTTTGGCAAGACAAGATGGGCCTTTGAAAGAAGAAAAATGCTTTCAAGCATCTAAATATTTTGGAGAACAGTCCAGAAGATCCCTGCCTCTGATTCACAACACAGCACTGTAATTGAGTGAGGGACCAAACCCAAGCACCAGATTCATTGTGTCCAGCTTGACACAGTCTCTTTACTGCAAAGACAGGGCTCTGAACTCAGGAACCTCTTGCACAGTCCCAAGTCACAGAGATGCTCAAGATGCTCAGCAGTATCACACACCGGAGTGATGCAGAAACCAAAACTGCATTTTCAGGACAGTTCAGCTGAACAGAGCCATATGCAAACAAACATAGGCAGAAAGGAAGCCCACAGCACTTCCTCATCACTAAGTGATAGACTCTGGATGCCTGACAAGCTCCCCTTCCCCCCTGCCCAGTGCTCACGGGAAGTGAGAAGGCTCTGTTCCAGAGCACAACGGCACTATAAATAATTCAAGAGACTGCTAAATTATGCAAAAGCAATCCCATCGTCCCCCAGCCAAGCTGAATGCAGGTGTGGTCAACCCTTCCTCCAGAAGTTACTGATAGATAGGGATTCTGAGGCCACAGAGGCTTTGTGCCAATAGTACATATCTGAAAACACACTGGCCACTTGCTCACAGCCAGGCCTGCACCGAGGAACGGCAGAAGAGGAAGTATTTGGGGACACAGAGCTGATGGGGAAACAGTAGCTCCTTTAACCCACCTCTTCCCCAGAGACCTCACATGGCCCCAGGAGCAAATGTAGAAAATCATATCCCCTTCAAGCAAGGCTGCTCAGTAGGTCTTGCCTCCATGGATCGGATTAGCTGGCAAAAGCCACAGCTGGACAGCACTGGCACAGTGAGGCAGGAAAGAAAGGACTGCTGGGGCAGGTGAGAAGGAAAAAAGGGAACAAAAAAAAAAACCCCTCTGGAGTGGTAAAGAAGAATTTTGCTAACACAACATACAGGGAAGGCTGAGCTGAAAGCAGAGAGAAATATGGTCAGTTCTGCTCCCCCAGTCTTCTGCCTTTGGGAGATCCTGCTTCCCTAAATATCAGGGCTTCCAAAGTTTCCCTTGGAAATGGGGTCATTAAGCAACACAGTAGAGCTCATGCTGATCACTCCAGGGCACCGTTCTCCTCACTCACCCTGCCCTTTGCTCTTCCTCAGAGCCAGCCCACATGCTACAAGCTCCACGAAAACACAGCTTCCTCACACAGTGAGCACCGTGCACTCTCAGCCCCTACAGCTAAATCTTTCTTCTAAAACGCTACCTTTCCTAGCTGCTGCAGCCTCCAAGATCTGTCCGTGCCCAACATGCTTGGCCAGCACAGGCCTCCATCCTCCTCTTTTTCCCTGCTTCCCAGATAGAGGTATCTGTGTTAGATGAAGGAAGAACTGAAAGCACTACCATAGCCCTTTCTTCAGCCTCAGCACAGCTAGCTTAAAATCTCAGGGCTCTAGTTTACCTTCCCCTTCTTAAAGGGCTCAGCATCTGGGAGAGAGACTCCCTTTGATGACTCCTTGCCATGCTGTCTCCTGGCTTTCTGTTCAGTCCCGTATCTGCACACCAAGAGAGGATACCTTTGCTTAGTTCACAGGTTTCACAGCTGCGAGCCGCTATGCAGCAGGGCTGATTTGCATTTGTCTCTCAGGTGTGCTCCAAACCTGCTTGCTACAGCTTTGCCATCATGCAAGAGACACACTGCAATATCCCAAAATAAAAACTACCCCAAAGCCTTGAAGGGAGCATGGAATTTGAGTCTGCCCGCTAACCCTAGTCCAACCTGTACAGATTTACACACCAAGGGGAAAACAACACTCTGAAGGAAAGGCAGCAGGGAGCTGGGATTATAGATTAGGCAGCAGATCAAGAAAGAGACCATATCTATGGTGAAAAGGGCTGCAGAACCCAAGCAGTGACCAGAAAGTTATCAATAACCCCTGGCTCAGCACCCACACCCAGCTGTTCTCCAGGATTTCTGAGGCAGCCAGCAGCAAAGCAGGTACAGAAAGCATGGCACTTTGGTTGCTAGTCTTCTGACAAGTCCCTGCATTTGCCACTGGGCACAGCACAGCTGTGCTCCATGCCTCAGTTTCCCTGTGTGAGAAATGTGAGAGACTCTTCTATTCTGGGTAAGGGATTACCTAATTAAAAGAAGCTTAATAGTTGTTTCAAGGTCCTTGGAGAGAAATTCTGTCAAAATGCAAGACATAATCCTCAGAAAGAAAAGAAGCCCCCTCTGCTTTTCTCTCTTCCAGTCAGCCACATCTACCTCTCCTCTTGCTTGCAATTTGTGCATTACATGCTGAAAAAGACTTCTGGCAATGCATAGTGTGGTCATACCCTACAGCCACATCTAATGTTTTGGAAAAAGCCTATTTAGACACAGGCCTCAGCACTCCCCTAGGTGGGGAAACAAGGAACCTTAGCTAAGGTCATCAAGCTGCCTATTCAGCTAGGAGGGTTATCTTGGTACAAAAGGCCAAGGCCCCAGCAACAAGCAGCTCACATAACTTTTGCTGTCCTAAAGCAGGGAACAATCACTTCCAAAATCACAACTCTAAAACAACCCCTTGCTGTTTGTAAGGCAGCCAGCTCCCCCTTCATGCTGCTTCTTCCCTCAGCCTGCCTGATGAATGCTCAGAGTGCAGTGCTGCACTCCGTGTCACCCATCAGTGCTACTGAGCAAGTTTCTGAACACAAAAATACACCCACCTGCTACAGGTGTTCAGAGGTCTGAAGAGCAGCAGGTACCTGTTGTACTTCAGGAAGAGCTTTGGGAAGTAAAGGGTCTGCATGCCAAGGAACACAAAGAAGTCAGAAAAAGAAGGTAATCCTGTTTCTGCCTTCCTGAGACATGCAGCCAGAGTTTACTCCTCAAGGACACAGGCATAGAGTGCTTTTGTAAATCCTAGACCACTGCCCCAGCACACAGCATTTCTCTTCACCTTCCCCTGGAGAAGGGGGAACTCACCAGCTCTGTGACAGCAGCTTTGCCCTGGCCTCTGACACAAGCAGCTGGTCCTGGCACACCACCCAGCACTGCTGCTGTGGCACAGCCCAGTCCTTGCAAGATGCTCACCTAATGCTATCAAAGCATCCCAAACCCAATCCAAAACTGCCCACAACTCCAGGCTTTGCCCCTCCATGCAGCTTGGTCATAGCTCCTCAAGGCCAGCCTGCATCACTGACTCGACAGCACAGTCCACATATGCACTGCAGTTATGTCATTACCTTTCCAAGAACATCCACAATGGAGAACAGCAGGCATTCCTAAGACACCTCTCACATCCCCCTAGATTGCACTGCCTCACATGCCTACCTTCCCCAAATTTCAAGTCCCACTGTAACGTTTCCTTGTAATGTCCTGGTGGCATTTTGTGCTAGTGAAGTGCAGCCTGACCTTTTGTGCAGAACTGATGGGTGACAGTGGCAGAAAACATGTGGGCACAACTACCCACACTTTTCTGCTTCTCTAATCAGGGTTGATAACATGGACCAGCTCTTTAAGGCACCTCCACTGACCTAAAGTCATGAAGACATCTCTTGTGCCAGTAAGTACGCTCTCCGCCTTAGTTACTGACAGCTGTACCAGTCTTCCTTAGCACCACCTCCTCCAGCTACATCCCACTGATTGGGTCACAGATTCCAACAATGTACAAAGGGCTCATTTTAGAGCAACTAACCCCACCCAAAACCTAATCGGCTGTTAGGAATGAATGCTGGCCCAGCTTGCCCCATCTATCCAGCACAGAGGCTGGGGTGGTGTAGGGCTGTCAATTTGTGACAGCAAGTGCACATTAAAGAAGCTGCTCTCAAGAGAGAGGAAGCTCAGATACAGCAAGCTGAAAACTCAGCTATAAACCCTTCTATAAGACAGTTTATCTATCTCTGCTTGCTGACACGTCAAAGCAAGGGAGGGACAGAAAAACTTGTCTATCCTGAGGTGCCCTCCACATAATGAATGTGCACAACAACACTTCTGTGCACTGCCCTGAACAATTGCCATACCCATGACTGCTTACATGCTCCACATTTATTGCAGGCATAAACTTGGCAAAAGTGCCTGTGTATCACCATAAGTGCATCCAGCCAGACCCACGTGCATTGCTACATGCACCCAGCAAACAGCCACCCACGTTTGTCACACAAGCATCCCTCAAAGGCATGCAGTAGGCATGTTACACCAATCTGGCAAGCCCCAGTGTCACACCACACTTGAGCCAGTTGCACGTGGGAGGAGGAGGAAAAAGGTAAACACAAGGCACACAGGAAGCCCACAAGTACACAAACCTTACAGGTACGGTCCTCAGCCAAACATACCAAGTGTGTCTGTGCCTGCCATGAGCCTGGCTGAGGTTCAGCAGGTCTGTGCTCACCTTGCAGCCCAAGCAAGCCTCCAGCCCAGCTATCCCTGTCTCAGGTTGGGCCACAAGTGCTTCAGGTAAGTTCATGGTTGCCAGCATCCACTGAAGCTAACACTCCTGCAAGTACACTATTTTCCACCTGCTCTTCCTGACCTCCTTGCTAAGGCAACCCCTGCATGCCACACAGGCAACTCTTTTTCCAATCTTACCAGCATTTGCAGGGAGGGAAGAAAGCAAGCAGGCAACTCAGCCACCAAAACCACTTTGGAAACCAGGGTGTGGAAGGAAGGCACCTCCAATGGAGGTAAGCCACAGCAGCACCTAGGATCAATAGTATACTAGACAAAAAGCAGCAGTTGGGCCACCAAATTAGGAACTGGTCAAGAAAACACACCGGCAGCTAGCCAGAATCCATCCCCTCTCCTAAGGATACACTATCCAGGGCATTAATAAACAAGCCATGCAGGTATAACTGAGTCCTCCAAGGAGGAAAGCTATACTTTACAGTGGATTTCTTACCCCTACTGCAAAATCACCTGAGGATGGAGAGGAGCTATAAATCTTTGAGGGACTTTTATGACATGCAGTCGAAGAGCCTACTCCTCTTCTGCAGCTTGCAATGGCTTTCATTCAGGGCTTGTTTTATAGTGCTACTCCCTCCCCAGCAATAGCTCAAAGGATTGCTCTTCTCCCATTCTAGCTTGGAATTGGAGGAGATATTCCCAGCACTACTGCTGGGGCTGAAATAAGCACAGGTGATAGAGGTGTGTTTAGGGGGCTTTAGAAACTGGAAGTTTGCTGGAATTTAGGGACACCCATAGTCCTTCCCCCCTTCAGAGATGTTGCTCCATTGCCTGAAGGTCAAGCAACAAATGGTAGATCCTGCTTGATTTCTACCCCTCTAAGTTGGCAGCAGCCAGGCTGCAGCAACAGGAACTTGCCACTGCTTCCTAAATCACAGGTGCCAGCTGGACTTAAATGCCACTGCTGCAGGGGGGACCCACAGAGCACAAGAGACAGCCTTTTGGGAGGGGAACATGAAAAGTTCCTGCTGACCCACACCCTGCCAAGCTGAGGGACACAGGGGCAAGAGTAGGCAGGAATTTGAAATTCAGTTTGCACAGGCTTGGAGGTTCCCAGTGACTCAAATCATATATGCTAGCAGGGGTGCCACAGAGTGTTTTCACAGGCTTGAACTTCCCACGAAAGAAGAGAGATTTGGAATTAACTGGAAGGTTGTTCTATAGGAGGTGAGGTGCTCAGCACCCACACTATGTTCTGGAAAAAGGGCAGGCAGGCTCCTGTCCCAAGCCCTGCCCTAGGGTGCAAAGGAGAAATGCAAGACCCCAACATCATTTCTGGGAAATAGGCAAGGTTCCCATGCAATCCAGGCGCCCTTCGAGGAAACACAGCATGTGGAAATCCCCGAAGGAAAACCACAAACTGAGGCACTGAGAGAAGCCTGTCCATCCCGCGCCACGCTTCCTCCCTTTCTGAGCTGTCTGAGGAAGTCTAGAGCTGCAGTAGATGCCGTGTTCCCCATCAACCTTGTCACGCTCGCCCAGGGAGCGGAACTCTCGCAAGGACTGAGGTACACCAGCCTATATCACTCCAACAGGACATAGAGGTATTCCAGCCCACAAACAACCCAAGAACCCAGCATGAGAGGGGAGAACTTGGGTGCCCTCATCCCTTCGCGGTCAGCCCCGAACGGGGGGACTGCAGCCATCTGACATGGAGACAGAGCAGGGCAGAGGGGACGTTTGACGATACACATTTATTTATATGGATGTTTTCCCTCCCACGCACGCACTCCTGGTACTCCTTCTCGCTTGCTGCAGGCTTGGCACGCATCCCCAACCCGTGCCCTCCTCGCAAGCCGAGCCCGGGCAGCAGATGGGCCTTCGCTGCAGTGCCCCGGCCGAAGGGAGGGTGCCTCCATCCCCGGCGAGCCCTCCGCTGCGGGCAGGGGGCCGGCAACATCACCTCCCTCCTCCCCACAGCCGGTGCTCCCTAGCAGGGGATGCC
>WEIU01004131.1:97902-153412 GCA_013389925.1 Aegithalos caudatus
GGTAGTGAGTGCCGGGCCAGGCGATGCCCCCTCCCCCGAGGATGCTGCGGAGCCGAGGCAGAGCCGCCCCCTCAGCATCTCTCCCAGCGCCCCGGGGGGCGAGCGAGAGCGGGAGCACTCGCCGTTTGACTGGAGGGAGGCCAGGCGAAATGGGGATGCGTGAGCTGCCTTGCCCAGCCACATCAGGAAGTTTTGCTGCGGTGCCAGAAATAGAACCTGCGTCTGCTGACTCCCGGTCGTGCACCCTAACCGCAAAAGCTACCTTTTCTCAATTCAACTTTTCCCTGCCTTCTTCCACATTGGGCCCATCTTTGGGAAGGAAAACAAAGCCAAGCCACCCCCTCTCCCCTCGCTAAACGGCACCACTACAAACATGCCGAAACACACCCATGGGACCTTACCCCTTGCAGCCAAGAGCAAGCGAAAGGTCAAAGGAAGCAGAATTAGAGTACACCCTTCCTCGACATTTCATGAGAATTTGGAAAAACAGCACATTACAAACAAAGCCTGGGTGCCAACGCCTCTCCAACTTGCCATTTATCATATGGGCACACTGGGCGGCACGCTGGGGAGAAGGTGAGAAGTAGCTGTCAAATTGCCACCGCCTCTTCTGAGCACTTGCAGCATCTCAATGGGGATGCACGAGAGTGCCCTACGCTCTGATCTGATGCATGGGCAGCACCAGAGAGGGTTTCCATGGGTAAGGGTCGCCCTAATTTTGAGTTTTAAGGCCAAGATGGAGAACATGTCAGAGCTCAGACAAAGAGAGTGTCATTGAAGGGGAATTTTCCCCGATGCAGACTCAGCTAGAAGGATGAGTAAAGACAGCCAGAGGTCAGCTGGATTCAGAAGTGCCTCTAGAGTATTGTAGAAGTATTGAGGGAAAGGAATGAGGACATAGCAAGAAGACAACGATACAGCAAGGGAAGTTCTCACGACATGAGGGAGGTCATTTTGTGGCAGACACAATACTGCACCAGCACAAGTCCTTGAGGATATTGAAAGGCTCCACCTCTATGACAGAAATATAATATTTGTGAGAACACACTGGGAAGACAACAACATCCTCATCTCTGTGGGTCTGGGATGAAGTTGCTCTCTGACAAGACTGTGCTCTTCAAGACAGTCATGGGTCCCTACCAGAGCACTGGTCTTGAAGGGAGTCCTCAGTTCCTACATCCCTAGGAAGAATTTGACAGCCATGATTCAACTTGCATTGAGTCCACGGCTACTTTGTTTTTTGTGTTGTTTGTTTTGTTTTTTGTTGTTTTGGTTTTTTTTGTGGGGTTTTTGTGGGGGTTTTCTTTGGTTTTTTTTGAGATGGCGGGCAAGTGATGGCATTAGTCTCTCACATGTGGGTGATTTCAGCTCTGGGAGTATAAATCCTAATAGGGATGGGCAGCCATCACCAATTCATTTCCCCCAGCCAGCAAACACCCATCATAGAAGGGATGATTGCCACTAACGGGAAGAAAACATCATTATTTCAGACCTCCTTTGCTCATAAAACATTATCCCTTTGCTTCAAATATTAGCCCTGGGGTGTTGTGAAGAAAGCTAACACTTTGCCATGTGAATATGGTAAAACTGAAGGCTTACGGGCTCACCCAGAGATTGCAAATGTTCAAGAGCATCAGACCACAAACCTAGAGGTAGAATAACATCCTGTGCACAGAGAGGCATTTTCAATACCACAGCTCCTTGGTCTTGTGACAGTGTTTCTCAGTACTCCTAACGAGAGACAGGCTCCTGCAGCCTCCCTGAGGTGTCTGCCCCTCTGCTACACTATGCAACAATGTGAAGGGAATGTGGGATTTTAGCTTCACCTCTGAATCTTTGTGTGACGAAAGACAAGTTTTTGCTCTTCTTTCCTGAGCCAACAGCAGAGCAGAACGATGCAGCAGGCTGATGTTTCAGCACGTGCTAGCACACTGCCAGATCCAACAGCATGCTGGTATCTCCTTCACACCAGTCCAACTGCACCTGTACCTCCCCTAAAGGCGGACCTGGTTTCCAAAGCCATGTGATGCTGGGTTTGCGGGTCCAGACACAGAAGTCAGGGATTTTATATATTTTTACTAATGGTGTTATGTGCTTTGATGGCACCAGAGTGAGGCTGTAGTCTTAGGTGTAGTATCCAAGCACCTCATGATTTCTAATTTACTCAGTCATCATCCCTTCTCCTAAAAGTAAAACCCCAAGCCTTTGGCACTGTTTTATGTAAAAGAAACAGAGAATTAGAAAAGTTATGTGATTTACTTCAGGCCAAACAGAAAGGTTGTGGTAAGGTAGAAAATTGACTGTGGATCTTGAATTAGCACCATAACCATTGCTGTCTGTGGAACGTTTTCGCTCTGTTTTGCATACTTCAGTTTGAGGCATGCTGCTGGACAAGCTCCCTTGGGATAAGGAGTCGTTTTTAGCCAGATTCCTTACAGAAATGAAGCTCTCACAATCATGTTGTCTATCTGCCTGTCTATCAGCCGCCCACAATACAGTTTGAATCCACTGGCCAATTTCGACTCCGCAGCAAGGAAGGGATTTTACAGCAAAACAATTCAGATGAGCTCCATGATGAGCCAAAAGAGGGGCGGGAAGAGAGTAAGGAAGAGAATGCCTAAGAATGTGTGCCTGTGGGCTCCATGGCATCCAAACACCACTTTTGGCATGGTATATGATGCTTCCAACCCATCTCCAGGGCAAGAGAGAGGGATTGAGCTCAGGTCAATGTGTGGAGCTGGTAAAGCCAGGAGGTAGCTGAGCACACTGAGGGATGTCCTGTGCATGCAGCAACCCCAGGCATGAGTGTAGCAGAGATGATTATCCTGCCACTGGCAGAGCAACTTCCGCTCTCCACACTCCCTAACCCCCGCGGGCTGCTCTCCCAGGGAAAACAGCTGATTAACATATGCAATGAGTTAACCTTAAATGGTCTAAAAATCCAAATGTCTGCATGCAAATGAATTCTGATGGAAGCAGCAAGCCACAGCTGAGCCTGTTTACGAACTGAGACACTTTTGTGTTTGCAACTGAAGCCAAGGTGGTGCTCTCAGTCCTGTGATGATTTGCACCTCCCTGCTCCATGCTTCTACCTTGCCAGGTACAAGGCTTTGAAGCAAAATATTGTTCTACATGGGGTTTTTTTCTTATATTTTGGTAGTCATGATCTGTGACATGCCCTATTTTCTTCCTCTTGGGCAGTGCCAAAAGTGGCTGGTGTGGGCAAGAGCCTCCAGGCAGGGTGTTGGGCTTTACAAACCCAGCAGAGCTGGTAGCTCCAACCTGCCAGCTAAAGGTAGGGGATGGAAAGGCCCTTCTCCATCACTTCTGGGTAAACCTTTGCACCCAAGGGGATGTGCTCAGTTGCTATTAGGTAACTTTTCTTCACCCTGTGGTTAATGCTGATAAGTGATTCTTGGTCTCTCTGTGTGAAAGTCACTGACATTTGGTTAACTCCTTTGCACTGAGTTACAGAGCAGAGTTAATAGTGGCAAGAGCCAAACTTTCACTGTCACCCTTTCTCTGGAAAGTCACATATTTTCCCCCTCCTTTGGAATTAGAGTCCTTTTAATGCCCTTAGGAGCTAGACTCTGCAAACAAAGTCCTCTTTGAGCCAACCAGTCTTGAAATCCAATGC
Source organism: Aegithalos caudatus (assembly GCA_013389925.1). Taxonomy (NCBI): domain Eukaryota; kingdom Metazoa; phylum Chordata; class Aves; order Passeriformes; family Aegithalidae; genus Aegithalos; species Aegithalos caudatus. The sequence continues at coordinate 101,540 of WEIU01004131.1, forward strand.
CCTTGTTCACTTTGCGCTGCTGGTGGTAGGGAGGGAAACAACAAAGTGACATTTCTATCAGTCACAATGCAAACAGCATGAGACAACGATATTTATCTCCTCCTTGAGTGCTCTGAGGCCTTGTATCCGAAGAAAATTACAGTCACTGGCAATCACCATTTCCAGCAATCGGGCTGTAGTTGAGCAAGTGGGAAGATGAACAAGTGCTGGTACAAATACTCAGGGACTAACCCTGAGAGCAAGATCCACCCAGAAAAGATGCCTTGTGTGCAACAGAAACAAACAAATGCCTTTAAACTTGCACTGGTGTTAAGTAACATAAAACGTTGCCAGATAAGGACTGTTTTCTCTCATGTCGAGGTTTCTGGCAGCCCTGCTCCTTGGATTATTTGCTGAAATGCAAATAGCATTTGGCTATTTTTCAGTTTGCAATCTTAAAGGCAAAGAGATTGAGTTTCATCCTCATCTCCTACTATAGAACAAATCTGGGCAGCATGGAAAATCCAGTCTTTCTGCAGCTGGGAGGGCAAAGGAGGACCATGGGCATGGAGACAGAGTGTTTGCTGCCACCAGTATCCTGACAGGCCCATTTCTCACCAGATGTACCTGCTAATGCCTCTCCAGCCTGCAAACTCCTTAGCATGGAGCTATATTTTGTGGTAGAGTTTCAGACTACTTGAGGTATCAGAGCTTCCACCACTGCCTCCAAGAACAACAGAAATGTCAGTAATACCAATTCAGTGGTGGCTTGTCGGAAAGGTGAAGCAAAAATTTGGTTTGGCAGCAACTGAAGATGTTTCGACATAAGTTTGATAAAAAGCTCCACCATAAAAAACAGAAAAAGAACATGGCTTCAGAGGTATCTCTGCTGCAAGGCAGAGGAAATTTTTAACAGCAATTGAATATAAGCAGCTCAGGGCACTGAAAATCTTGATGTCACTGCATGCTTCTGTTCTGATCACCTGCTCTGAGTCTGACAGCAAACCCTTTTTGTGGAAGAAATGCTACCTGGCTAGGTGTTTTCTGGTGTCTTCCCCTTAGGAGCAACAGCAAACAGAAAAGGAGAATGTTGTCTGCTTTCATTTCTCTAGCTCTTTTCACTGCTTGAGCTTTGGTTAGCCTGTACTCTCCAGAGTGCAGGAGGTCAGTAACTGCCAGCTCTCCCAGAGATGGACACATGAGCCTACAGATAATCACTGTTTGGCTTTGGAAACTGGATAAGCCAGAGGATTTTTTTTTCCCAATGTGCAGAACTGGACAAAGTAAAGGTGAAGGTGAAGTCAAAAGGAAGACATCTCTGTGAATGATGCAACAACAGGGGATGGAAGGATTTGGGGAACAATGTTGGAAGCCATGTCTACCGCAAAGGAATAGCTGGGAGCCTTGGGGGTACACGGAGCTGTTATTGTGCTCAAGGAGAGGCAGATGACCTCTTGGAGGGAGGCAGTTTACTCCTTCCCTCCTTCACAAGGCTGAATTTTGCTGTTCACACTTGAGTGTTAATCTGCTTCTGCAAACGTAATTATGACAGCGTGAGGCGGGGGGGAAAACCGGAGAAAATGAAAGACACTTCTCTCTCCACGCGCAGCACCCGTGGATATCACCTGTCCCGTTCGCAGTTTTGCAGACACTCTGCGTTTCTTCTCACTAAACCTGGCTCAGGTTAAACTGACCCATCTCCGTGCTTCCCTGGGCCTGCTGCCTCTCCCTTTCCCACACTCCTCTTATCTCCCCTTAGGACAATTCTGGCCTGCTGGAAGCTGAAAAGTACCATGGGGAAGGCAGGGGCAAAAAGAGTTTTCTCATTTGCCACTTGGGTATAGTTTCCAAATTCTCTAAAATGGAGCTGTGCCATCAGAAAAGGAAGTTTTGGTCCCATGGAGGTGCTGAGGGGGAAGACAAGACCACTGCATGCTCTCTCCAGCCTTGCCTTAATCCTCACTGCAGGACCTCTTCCAGACCTCAATTCCAGCACCTACATGTCAAGTTACTCACTGGTCGTGGTATCTCTAGGCATATTCCCTCCCAGCATTGTCCCAGGCAGTAACTACAGCCAAGACAGGGATATGTTGAAAAATGCTTTCTTTCAACAGCCCATCTAGTGCAGCACCAGCCAGGTGCTTGGGCATACTGAGATGAGTGTCAGAGTCACTTTACCAGCATGAGCAGGAAGGAAAATGGCATGCTGGGGTGTTTTTTGTCTGGTAGCCCTAATCTGGAGGAGTTTTACTTTGCTGTTTGCATTCATTCCGGATGAATCTTCACCTCCATCAGATTCTAGGGTGCCCCCGGTGTGTCTGATGCTGCCCATTTCCAGTGTCCACAGAGTAGAAAAAGCCCTGGAGCCACAGCACTGTAGTGGCATGTGCCTATGACCCAGAGCCTGGTGCTGATCTCTGTTTAATGCAGTCAGTACCTGGGGCAGAAGGAGGAAATCTGGGGAAATGCAGGAAGGTGCTGTCAGATTGAACATGGCCAGATCCCAGAGCTCACATCTTCCCCATGATGTGAAGCCTGAGCCATAGCAGAACTCTCACCTGTGCCTGCAGCTCAACTGTTTGGCTGTGAAGCTGCTGGCTGAGCAGTTATGCTCAGCTTGCAGCCAGAGGGATGCCCAGAGCTGCTCAGGCAGCACATGAGTGAGATAGTCATGAGGACATGGATGGAAAGCAGTGAGAGAAACAACAGGAAACTCCCCGTGGCATAGTGAAGCAGCAGTTAACTCTTCTGTGAATGCTGTGGGGGTCTAAAATGTTCACCAGCTGCAGGAGAGATTTACCTTGGGGCACCCAGGCGCTCACTGGGCCTTTTCTGTGGGAGTTGGGGCCATTCGTCAGGACCAGGCAGGCTCACCCCACCCTGTGGATTTTCTCTGACTTGCCTCTTTCTTGGGGATGGCCCCAACACCTCTGAATTGTGACTTGTCCTCCCATAAATCAGAGACGGGAGAAACATGTTGAACTACAGCCACCCCCATACACTTGCAGAATTGCTCCTGGAACAATGTTTTCTGGAGTTAGCTTTGAAACATTCCCCACGGTGTGGTTTCCACCACAGCCTCTCTGAAAGCACATCTTTGCCTTGAAGGTTTCAGGCAAGGCACCAGTCCAGCCATCCCTTCTGCTTTCCCTTGCCCTCCCCCCTTAGGTCTTGATGTTGATCTGAGGCTTCCTTGATTTGGCATCTTTTCTTGTCTTCTTGTGAACACATCTGTCAAAAAGCCACAGGCTGGACTTTAAGCCACCCAGACATGCAGAGACATGGCAAGTGGATTTGGGAAGGGGGTGAGGATAGGCCCAGAAGTCCTGCAGCCCCTGATAAGCTTAGCCCCATGTGAGGTGAGGCTGGATCAGGTTGCACCTGACCTCCTCTGGGAGCACAACAGCTGCTGATCCCCTCACCTTCCCCCATCCAATCTCCAACACAGGCAATGGAACCATAAGACTTTCAGCCAAATGAGTTAAACTGCTGCTGCCTGAATTGGTTTTGACTGGGTCCAGAATGGTTTTCCCAGCCCCCATGACTGATTCAAGCATGTCCAGATGGGTAACTGTAAAAAAAAACAAAAAGAACAGGCTTGAAACCAATTTTATTGCAACCAGTACCAGCTGCATGCATTGATAAGGGCTTTGATAACATTGTGGAGGGGAGTTATCAGTGTTGGGTGGGGTGTCTTGAAGGTACTGCTCCTTCACCACAGGTAGAGGGGAGATGGACGCAGGTACCAGAAGGTGCTTACAGAACCCTTAAGACATCCCTTACAAGTGGTGAGCAGCCCAGGCAGCCCCATGGGGGGCAACAATCAGGACATGAGGGAGACCTGAGCCTGCCCCACACTGTGCTGGCAGGCTTCTTGCGTCACCACTGCTTGCACCTCGGTCATATCTACCCACAGCTCCTCCACCCTTGGCAAAGATGGTGACACAGAGCAGAGTGACATCCTGGAAATGCAATAGCTGCCTTTCCCTTCAAAGGCAACCCCCAAGGAGGTGACTGCTGTGTATGTCTGGAACTGGCAACTACAACACATGGGCCATTAGCTGTCCCCTTGTGTGCCTGTCCTATCTACATCTCATTTTATTGCTCTTTCCTGAAGTACTTGTGAGATACAGAGGCTTATCAAAGCATCCCAGAGATAATCATTTAAACTATCTTCGGAAGGGTGACAGGCACAGGCAGGAAGGCCAACAGAGCCACCATCAGTAGGACTACTCTGACCCTGCCGTCTCTTAGCTAGCAAATTTTGGCTGCATTGGCTTAATCATGGTGCTCTCCTGGGCGGCACTGAGTGAACCACACGTGAAGCATGAACCAGATCAGCTCTCCCAGGCTCATTAATCTGGCTGAACCATTAAACCCTGCTCGGGGTGATGGTTTATTGCAGGGTTAATGTGGCTGTGCTGCTGCAAGCTGCACACTCTGCCTGGCCTGGCACGCTCTCACAGAGACACATGGTTCCTGCCTGCATGGGGGCTTGCAGCCCCATAGAGCTCTCAATGGAGTCTTGCACATCTTCCAAGCCAGGGCAGATTCCCTACTGCTCAGAAACACAAAATTCAGAAAGCAAAATTAGACCTGGAAACGAAATGACACTGAAAGATCTGATTGCATCTGAGTTGCCTGCAGTTGAGCAGGGTTAAAAGGTAATTGAGCCCAACTTTCTGTCACCACCAGCCTCCTCACAAGGAGGCTTTACCTCGTCTTGGGCACTTTCAAAATTACTGGGTCAGCCAGTGACCTGTTTTACCAAAGTGGCTCAGGTTAACCACAACCATTTCATGGCCAGCCTTTGCTTGCCCAGCTCAGGTTGCCTGTGCGAGTGCAAGCAGAGCTTCACATGGGGTGGTTGGCCAGCATCAATGCTGTCCCAGCCAGGGGAGAGGGAGGAAGCAGTGGCTTTATGTCAGGGTGCAGCTGCCAGCTGATCCCTGTGAGTCAGTTAGGGCTGCAAAGGAGGCTTTGGTAGATTTGCATGCTCCAAAGTGCTACTGTCTTGGATTGGGAAGATAAGTGTCTGCCAGGGAAAGCTGGAGTTTCCCTTGGAATGGAGAATGTAAACCCCCTGGCTCCAAGTTATTATAATTTTTCAATTAAGGGCTTTCAGGCAAAGATTTGGGAATAGGAATAACAGTTCTTTACTAGGAATATTTAAAAAATACAAATGTAGCAGTACAAAAAACCAAGGAAACAAACAAAAATCCTAGAAACCCTGACAGAGTCAGAAATACAACCTGACACCTTGTTGGTCAGGGTGTTGGAAACAGTCCAAATAAATCCTCCTGGAGTGGCAGTTGGAGTAGAGATGATCCTATAGAAAAGGGTCCAGTGGTGGTGAGATGAGGCTGGTCTTCCTCTGGAATCCAGTGGAAAACAGGATACCTGGTGTTCCTGAGTCTCAGTTTTATCTAGGTAGGAATGGTTGGATCCCCCCACTGGGTGGAGCATCTCACAATGGGATGATGTAATGTTTTCAGTCATGTGGTGAGCCTTAATGGCCCATTACCCAAAGATATCCCTCAGAAGGAGGACTGAGTTGTGGAAGAGATAAGGAGCATTGCTCCACCTGGTTTTAACAGCTGGCCCATTAACAGAAGGTACCCGCCCCTCCACCCTGGAGTTATGAGGAATGGGTTATACACGAGATAAAGAAAATAACCAGTTTCAACAGATGGAAAAATAGAATAAACTTTTTTTTTGTTACATAACCCACATCAGCTACACAGAGATGGCTTCGTCTCACCTCCAGGATGTGGTTTCACAATTAACTGCCATGCCTGGGGCACCTCCATGGGAGGAATGCAAAAGAGGCTGCTGCCTGTACCTCTCAGACAAGCTCCTGTGGGAGAAATACCTGACAAGGAGCTCCCATGTCACCTCCTGTCAGTCAGACAAACCCTGCTGGGGATGAGCTGGGGGTCAGGATGACAGAAAGTACTTCACCCAACCTCTTGCCCTCTGGGTGCATCACACACTGGCACTGCCAAACTGCCACAGGGCCTGGAGTACACCGAGGCATTTTCCAAGCCTGAGGTCTTGTCACCAGAAAGCTCCTGAGTTTGCAGAGAACTGTGTGCTCCCATTTGTGGTGTTCCTGTGCTGCCTGGAGAAGGGCTTTGAGGTGTGAGGACAGCATGGTGCCAGCACCAGAGAGGCACATACTGGGGGAGCAGGGTTTGTGCCCTGACCTGTGTCAGAGCAGAAGAGGGAGCTGGTGTTGTCTCTGGATGCAGCACCCTGTAACTTTAGCTCCAGGCCATTACTATTTGTCTTTGCTTCTTGCATGTTGTGAATAGATATTAGCTCAAGCTCAATGGGCTCCACATAGGTCTCAGAACCAGATGATTCAAGCTGGGATTGCTTCATATATCTTGGGTTTCACATGTTTTCTTTAGCTGTATTTTAATTGTGGGAGTTTCCTTTTTTTGATTCATGAGATGTTTTACCAAGGTGCCATTCCTTCACAGCTGTAAATATCCCAAATAAATCCAATTCCTGGAATATGTGAGAGTGAAGAAGAAGTGCCCTACAACGTAACAGGTCAGGTTTTTATCACAACTCTTCATCTGGAAAACAGTTGGGAACATCCACAGAAAATATCTGGCACTAGTCTGGAAAACAACATACAATGTCATCAGAGTCCTAAAGACAGGAATGTAACACAGTTAAACAAAGCCTGGATTTGGTTTAACTCACCTTTATTTCCAGCTTCAATGAACAAATCTCTCCTCTGACTGCAGCTGAGCTCAGGTCCTGCTGGTACTGGGAAACAAAATTCCTCTTTTCTTAGCTGCCTGATTTTTTGAGGGTCATTCCTGACAGGCTACAGTTACCCTTGGGGTATTGTATACATCCTGAGCCATGAGAGGCCAGGAAGAGGTTTTTGGCCAAAAATGAGTTGGTCTGGTCCTATGTGGCCTTGTCAAACCTCATGCAATAAATTCCCATTTCCTGCTGCTTCCTGCCCTGACAGCCAGTTGTCCTCACCAGCTGCAGTAGTTCTGTTTGGACCATGCAGAAGGAGAGGGGCTAGAAGGTACCTCTAAAGTGGGTCCTGTATTTGGAGGACCCACCCCTCAAAACCAACACGTTTTCCATCTGTGGGTTGGTGTTAAGAGCCTTCCTGCATTGCAAGGGGCCTTGTGCTTGGGCGACGAGAATGCTCAGAAGAGTTACTGACTTCTTCCCTTGGCTCTTCTCCCACACCACCGCCAAAACTTCTCTGTCCCTGCTTACCACAGGGTGGAAAAAGCAGTAATACAAGTTGTGGGCACTCCCTCTAAGTAGACCACAGTGTGTTTGGACCGTCAGCCTTGAGTTTCGCATCGCTGCATGGGGTCTGCATCCCACTCCAGAACCTGCTGACTTGTCTGGGCAGGTACAGGTGTTACCGGCACTGTAATACCTCCAAGGACTGGTTTGACAGGCTGCTCCTGCCTTTTGCTAACTCCCACTCCCAAATTAATTTGGGGCAACTTGCCACTGGCTGCCCCATCTTACAGGTGCCTCAGAGCTGGGTTTCCCTGCTCTGCTTACACACTGTTGGCCATGGGCCAGACCAATCTGGGATTTATTGCTCTCCTCGCTGTTGGGCTGTTTCAACAGCATCTGATGTGATATCAGAAGTGTCACAGCCTGAAGGTAGCTGAGGATGGCCCTTCCCCATTGGTCTCCCAAAACCCACTCATGCAATTGCATCTGACTTGGGAGACCATGGCTGGAGTGGAGGGCAGTGCATTCCTGGGGTCTGGAGGGTAAGCTGCCCCCTGCTTCACCTACCCTCGCTGCCATGCCCACCTCACAAAAGAAATCCCTCCTGAGGAAGGCAGTGAGGGAGGGGGGCTCTGAATCCCCCTGTGCCTGAGGTGCTTTTGTCAGCCTGCTGGATCCTGGCTGATGGATGACTGCAGGCAGCAAATTTGAGCAGCATCTCCATGCCAATTTAAATAAATAAATGAGTCTGAATGCTTTGCCTTGCAGAATGGCATCTCATTCAGCCATTCAAACATCAAATACCTCCGGGATTCTTTGGGTCTCAATTTGCAGAACTATTTCCCTTTCAAGTGCTCTTTTATTTTTCTTTTTACTTATTTAAACCTGTTTTTCCTGTAGTGAACAATCCTTGCACATGAAAGCACACGGCTTTTAGATGTTGGTGGAGCTTTCCTCCAAACTGAGGGAAGGATCAGCAGACTCTCTCTAAAAAGATCTTCCCCAGCCCTTGCAGCTGGTGGGGATGCTGAGTGATGTTCTGTTTTAGTTTGAGTTTCCCAGGGCTGCCAGATTGCTCGCAGGAAGCTCGTTGCTCACAGCCAAGGCTGAGTAGATGTGCTGGTGCTGAGGGGAAGCTCTTGCCCACCCGGGGCCAAGTGGCTGCTGTGGGAGCTACTGCTGGTGGCAGTTGCAGCTCCCTCCTCAGCCCTTTAGATGGGTCTCAGGAGCTGGAGGGTGGGAAGAACATGTGTGTGTCCAAAATACCTCAAGATGCCTTGAGGACAGAACAAGCTCAGGCCTGGTGAAGTTGCATTTACTGTCACTGGGAGGGGGGAAATTGATGAGGTGGGGAGAAGGGTGAGGAGATGATGTCTGTTGGCTGCATCCCCTCTGCTGAATCCCTTTAATTTTTCTGGGAGCTCTGAGCCCTGGAGGTTGCAAAATGCCAGTTGGATAAGCTACCTGAGGCACTTCAGAGGCTGGAAGAACAGAACACAACTGGAAAGAAGCTGGTATTATTTTCGCCAAACACAAGAATATTAAGCAATCTAATTCATGTGTTTGAACACCTGGGTGTGACACACAGCAGAGCTTCCTCAGAAGCACAGGAGTTTCCCTGTGTATAATCTAAAACAAACATCTAGCCAATCTCTAATCAAGGCATGATGGATCAATGCATTAATGTAGGGGCTTAGTTAAATTAGGAAGATCTGTGTTACTGTTGTTGGTCATGGCAGTGGTTTTTTAACTACTTCATTCTCTCCACATACCCCCTTACACTAACCATCCTCCTGCCTTCAGGTAATCTGCTCAGTGCAGTGGCCAGGCATGGCACACCACAGGTATTTAGGGGAATAAGCTGTGGAGTTTCAGGGCAGGACATGCATGAAGGCTCAGGCTCCTGCAAAGCAGCCAAGAGCACTTCTCCATGCACAGTTTCCTTTTGCTGACACTTGCGTCCTCGTGCTTTTGCAACATGCATTTGTATGCAACAGTGCTGCCTCTGCCAGGCTATGCTGGCTTTTTGCACTGGTGTAGGAGGAACTGCAGGAAGTTTGTCCTGGTGCCTTTCTGAAGGTGTCTGGTCTCCCTCTACCAGCAGTCACCATGATCAAAATACTGCACATCAGCCAGGCCATAAAGGAAAGGTTTGGCCTCATGTTTTAGACACATTGAGTAAATACAGTGCAAACTCTGCTGTATTCCTTCAGCTCCTCCATCTACCTGCCAGCTCCTCATACGCCCCAGCTGCTTTCCCTATGCTGCAGCTAATGGAGAATCGACTCTATCCCTGTTGTGGATCCTCCCTGGGAGCTGTGGGGAGGATAGACTCCCCAGGGGGCTGATCTCCCCTGGTCTCTCTCATTTCCAACCAGTCTGTGTGCTCAGTGTAGCCAGAACAAGGGAGAGTAAGATTGTCTCTCTGATATACCTCAGTTAGCCAATGATGGCACCTGCTCCCCTGTGGGAATGCCACTCCTGCTGAAGTGATAAACTAGAGGTATTTGGGGATTTGAGAGGAGACAGTGAGAAAGCTGGGAATGAGCAAGATATTGCTGTACATCTCTGCAAACAGTTTCCACCAGCACATGGGAGCTGAGTTCAGAAGACTGGGGAGGCCTGTCCTTAGCTCTGTGGTAACAGGGGTTTCTGCCACAGATGGGGTGGTTTGCAAATCTTTTCTCAGATCTCAGCTATTAGAAATGGACTAAATCCATTTTATAGTCCTCAGACTCCCAAGTCTGTGTCAGCACATTGCAGTTCTCCCTGTCTGTTGACAAGAGCCAGCTCAGGGAGCTGTTTGATGGGAGGAAGCTCAGGGCACCTTGGCCAACACTACAAGTGGCCAAGACCAGGACTGAGTGACAGCAGAGTCACTCAGTCCCTCCTCAGCTTTCTATGCCAGCACTATCCCTCTCTACCCTCCACTCTTCAGCTCTTTCCTATGCTCAGGGTAACAAAACCCAGTTTTGCCCACGTGATCACCCTGCCACTACCTGTGCTGGTTCCTCTGCAGTTTCCCCAGTCCTTAGAGATGTTTGTCTCACTCTGCTCCTTCATGTGTGTGGTCCCTGTGAAGTACCAGCTCAGCAAGGCTGAGTGGAGTTTGCTGCATCTTGCTGATGTTTCCCAGGCCCTGTGCACTTCTGCAGTTCTCATCCACAGCACAATCCTCACGGTGGGAATGACTCCAAAACCAAGTGCTGCAAGCAGCTTGGCTGCACGTAAGTCCATTTGCCAAGCCCAGCTGGAGAATTGATCTGACTGAAAAAATCCTTTTTTTAAAAAAAATTTCCTTTTTCCCCTGTGTTATTTTTTAATCCAGATGAGGTCCTTGACCTGATTTCCTCTGGCTCCTCCAAAAGAAACGAAGGGCAGCCTGGGGGTAGGCTTGAGGATGAGGACACTGCAGTTTAGCCACCAGCAAATGTCAGCAGCCCAAGGCAAGTTCAAACATCAAACTCTGGAGCCACTTCCTTCCTTTCTTCCCCAGAGATCAGGAGTGACACCTTCCTACAGAATAGCTGGTGCCCAGGGAGCACAGCCACTGCTCCCAGCTCACAGGAGCTGGCTCAGATTAGAAATTCCTTCTCCTCTGCTACTGAAGCCCTTTGAAATGTGTTTACATACCAGGAGGGAATAAAAAGTCAGAATTTTATTTGTGTTTGGCCAGGGAATTATTCCAATTTGAAAACCCTTGTGTGACTTGGGTTTTTTTATTTTTGAAAGTGCTAGCAAAAACAGATAAAGGACTAAAGTGGGCATGGAGAAATAAGCAGATCAGGATGCTTGGCCATCCCAGCTCCACAGGGCTTTCTCTGTGGAGGTTGTCCAATGTGGTGTGTCACACCAAACCCTTTTGGTTTTGATGCCCATTATATTTTCCTAGTGTGTCAGTAGGTTTTCCCCACCAAGTCCACATGCCAGAGCCCCCTTTTGTGCTACCTCCCTGCTACGTGCCCACGCCAGATGATCTGCTTAACACGGTTTGATGAACATGCCTTCTAATGAGGCCGTCACAACCCCAACACTGCTGCCTGGGAGTATTTCTGCAGTGACACTGCTGCAGTTCGTGCCTCTCAGAGCTATTTTCCACTACAGGGACTTCATCAGCACCGGATAAATTGGGAGCCTGGAGTAGCTCCCTTTGCCACCCTCCTTTGAACTCATTAGTGAAGATGCCAAGGCTTGACTGGATATTTAGTTCGCTGGCACTTCTTTAGGCCTCTGTGCCCTAAATAGCACTCAGCAGTCATTTATCATCACAGCCCAGGTCCTCCAGGCAGCATGCTTTCCTATAGCTGTATTTATAGCCTTGTCAATTTTCATTCTCTTTTTCAGAAACAGAAGTACTGATATCCTCTGCTGAAATTTGCTGTCAAAGCTGCCACCCACCTGTGGTTCAATAAACACCAGCCACCTCTCAAGCAAAGTTTGTCACAACATAATCTTCTCTCATCCCTTTATTTCCACTAGATGTGGCTGCTCTTGTTCTGGAAACTGCTCTCATTTCTGTGCTACTGGGCACCAAATTGGCTTACCCAGTGAATGCAGAACCTTACTAACCCTTGGACCTCACACCTCTCACCCTGTCACAGTATCATAGAATTGTTTAGGCTGGAAAATACCTCCAAGATCAAGTCCAACCATCAACCCAGCACTGCCATGTTCGCCACCTGTTTTGATTTGTGTCACAGGGTTTGACTGCCCTGAGGACAGTAAAACCCATGTGTCCATCTGGTAGTGTGGAAGAAAGGCTGTGGCAAAAGGCTCAGTGCAGCAACCTGATTCCCAGCTTCCCTATGTGGGGGATCCTATAAAGACTGCAGCTTGTTTGGCAAACAGCCCACAGGGCCATCTATTTCTCCAGGAATCACAGCCCTGCTCCAATGCTCCAGCTCAAGAGCTTGGTCTAATTAGAGAAGAGTGCTTTTCCTGCTAGGAGAGCCTCAGGTCCCCAGCCCACTTAAAGCTCCACATAAGACCATTAGCACAACAACCTGTCTCCCCAGAATGACACATCTGCTCACACGCTTGGCAGGTGGCCGACCAGATGTAGCCAGGCTATCTGGAGGTGCCAAGCATAACAATTTACAGCAGCTTCATGGTGGGTTTGGCAATGGCAGCTGCAAACTGCAGGCATGTTCTGCCACCCACCTTGCTTCCAGGCATGGCATAGTCCTCTTGCACCTCTCTCTCTCCAAGAGACACTTCTGGGGATCAAGGAGATCCCCAGAAGGATCCCTTGGTGCCAAACAGCTGCAGGACCTTGGTGACTTAGCAAAAATGAAGTCCCAGTGTGAAAAGCACCAGCTAAATCATTGAATATTGTACCTTATTGCTAAGTGCTGTATCTCTTTGGGTTTTTTTTTCATGCTGAATCAAGCTGCAGTTCTGCACACACAGAGTCACTTCATGCAGGTGAATGGCCCTTTAGAGTTTGGGAGGGAGGCTGCCATGTTCCTTGCTTGCTGCAGCAGGCACAAGCTACTTTATTAGGTGTTAATTACATCCTTACTATCCAAAATTCTTAAATTTCACACTAAAGACAGAAACAAAAGTGTCACACTTTTGCAGTTCAGATACTTGCAGCCATGAATACATTCACACACTAATTTACTAATGGATACACTTCTCCTCTATTTTTCCCCCCTCCAGATATTTGCAAAAGCTCTTTTCATATTCCCATTACACCTTGAGCAAGCAGTAAGCCCTTCTATGTTTTGTTGTTCTTATCTTGTCTCTGAAAGATTTATTGACTGCATGTTTGTTTTGTCTCCTCACCTTTTCCATTTCCCTTCTGGCCTTTTTTTTTTTTTTTTTTTTGGGGGGGGGTTGTTGTTTGTTGTTTTGTTTTTGTTGTTTTTGTTTTGTTTTGTTCTTGGTTTTTGGGGTTAGTTGTTTGGTTTTTTTCAGTTTTTATTATTATTTTTCTGTTGTTTCTAGCCTTCAGATATCCAAGAAGTCCCTTGTGGAGCTATTTTGGTTATTCCTCAGTGCAGCAGCTGAGAAATCCCGGAAGAGCTAACAACAGGAACAATAAGGAAAAACAGAGTAGGCCCCAGAATGCATTTGGATAGAGGGGAGGAGAGTTCAGTAAATTATTGAATTACCTGGATGAAGAATTAATATTAAAACCTATTTTGCCTTAGTGCCTGACTCTCATTTACATTTAAGAGCTGTAAGTGTTTTAGGGATGAGCTCTGAAGCTGCTTCTTTGTCTATTTCTTGATTCAAAGAGAGGGATGAGCCACTTCTCTCCTTACATAGCAAGTGTCTGCAGGACTGGGGTCATCCTCCATGCCGAACCAATGAACAGCGCCTGGCAAGTCCAATCAGAGATGAGTTTCTGTTTCTGCCCTCACCCAGCCTGCAGCAGCACCCACAGCAAACTTTTAACCAAGGCTACACCGGGTGACCCAGCCAGTTTGCTCTACTTTGCCTAAAACTAGGCACAGAGGTATCCCTTTCTTGATGTGGGTGGCTGGTGGCCCTCACACAAGAGCTCTGGAGATTTGATGGAGACAAGGCCCTGGGGCTCTTCCCTCCCCTTGTACACTACCCATGTCCATGGGATAACCCCCTCCCTAGCTCCCTAGGACCCTGCCTGGCTGCCTCAGAGGTCATGGATGCACCAGAGGTTTGGCCATTTTGCTGAGCAGGTTTGCAACCAAGACAGGCATCGAGGGGCTCCGTCACCAACAAAGCAGGAGGAGCCCCAAGCACACAGGCAAACAAGAGCAGCTACCTGTTGTGCTTATGTTGTGCTACCTAATGCCAGCTGCCATTGGAGCCACTGGAGTGAGGGACTTTATGAATCTCTGAGAAATTAAACCACTAATAGTTCTGTTTTGATCCCACTACTTTGAAAGGAATCCTGAATTTTCAAAAGCAACCAACTATCATCAGAGGTTGGAGGCTGCTGCCTTTGCCCATTTTCACTTTGCTTGGGAACTCTCTGAGTTGTGTGTCTGGAAATGCCCAGCTACCTCAAGGAACCTCAGTTTTGGATGACTGGGCTCGTGGCTGCTTTTGGAAACAAACCACAGTGACTTCCAAAGATATTTTAGTGGCTGATGGCCACCTTAGTGTTGTAGTAACCACAAGGTGTTTGTGCAGAAGCATTTCTGTAACTTCTGAAATGGGAGGTGTGGGGTTGTCTGCCCTTCCAGAACCTCTTGCTCTCTGAGTCTTGACTTTCCTTGTTACCAGTCCTTTGGACATCAAAGCAGCTGGTTCACTGAGGACCTTGCTCTGCAGAAAGGGCCTGGTGTTGTTCTCCACCATCAATTGGCAGAGAACATAAGGAAGAGAAAAAGAGAACATAAGGAAGAGAAAAACTCTTTGCCCTGCTCAGGCAAAACTAGCAGAAGAAATGCAGAGTTTCTAGGTCATGCTGTTTTTGAGAGATGACACAAAAAGAGAAAACAGCTTAGAAGACACTTGAAACACCTAGCAGTGAGAGGGCCAATGGCCAAGCATTGTACATCCCAGAAGATTGAATCCTCTTTGATGTGCCTTGGAAATACCTTGCCCCTTCTCACAGGGTTCCTGCTCTTTCACCCCAGCAAACCCATGGGCAAACTGATGCCTGGTTTGGGGAAGCGTAGAGAGGAAGATTCACCTCCAAGCAAGAAGCCATAATGCTGCCTCTGTCTGCTCTGGCTCTCTGGAGCATTCCCAGCCTTTTTCTTTCCATGCTCCACTGGAGTCTAATCCTGCATGCAGGAAATTTCTCATGCATTTTGCTCTTATTCCTTCAGGGCATCTATTTTCTCTTTCATTCTGTCTGGCTGTTCAACAGCCTGAACTCAGTTGCTGTAATCCCTCCATCTTCAGTGATGTTCTCAGCTCCACATAATAAATATTAACAGCTTACACGTATCTTGGGGTTCTTATGCAAGGGCTCCAAATAGATTTATGGTTCATACGCACATGGGGCTCACTTTATTCGCCAGCAAAATACAGCCACTGATGAGACAGCATTTGTTTAGCAACCCACAGTGACAACACAAAATCGTTAGGACGGGAAATGAAGATAAATATCGTATCCATTTGAAACTCCAGGAGGGGATTTGAGTTGGCAGAATATAAGTACTCATGCTGAATTTTTGCCAGAATGCTTTGAATAGCATTCCTATGCTTACTGAAAGAGCTATAGGATTTAAAATACCTAACCCATCCCTGGTGGTTTATTTACAACTAACATTAATGGCATGGACGTTTTAGGGTGCCAGCGATGCTTTTCACTGGAGAAAGGCAAGTCACTTGAGTAGTGAACTGTACAGGATTACTCTAAAGCCCTTCCTCAGACATTCTGAGAAAGGAAAAATCAGATTACTTTGAATAAACAACTACCTATTATCTATCAAATTAAATTATATCTTTTGGGCAGATTTGCCCTTCAGCTATGGCCGTCTCCACCCTGAGAAGACACCAGGACAGTTGTGGCATTTTTTCACTTGTGCCACAAACTCTTGGATCTCCTAACACTAAAAGCTTTAATGTGGTAGGGAGGAACAGAAGAGGAGAAGGGAGAGGAATACATTCCTTCTTCTTCCAAGCATGGTGGCTGAGGGAGCAGGGACTCCAGGTGAGGATGCTGCATTACCCTTGTGTGACCCAGGGACCATTGGTGGCATCAAGTGGCACTCATTCACCATATGCCTCTTCCCTATTGGAAAGTTCAGGTGTAAAAAAAGCAACAAAGTGAATGGGAGAAAAAACCAGCCTGTCTTAGCTTCAGCTGATGCCTTGGCTGCTGAAGGAATCCCAAGCCTTGTCTGACTTACCCACAGGCCACGTACTGGAGCTGAGCATTAACTGCTGGCCATGACCCTTCCTAGCTATTTTCTGCTCTTTAAAGATTTTGTTATAAATGGGTGTGCTGTTCAGCTAATGGAGAGCTTAAAATAAAGTAGTCCCAGGTGATCCTTTAGTTACCGAGGTGCTGAGAATCTCAGTTTTGGTGGCATCCAAAGGCCTGTCTCACTGGCCTGAGCACCTTCAGTGACCCTCAGCAAGTGACCAGGGCTCAGGGACATGCAAAGCATTACCACTACTCCCATTCTAGGGATAGAACTTCTCATTTTTAACCTTGTCTTGCAGGTGGATAGCTCTTGATAAACAATACTAGCTGCCTTTAAGACAAATTTATCCTGCACAGTCAGACCTTAACTTGTCAGCTTATCTCCAGCAGTCCTGTGAAGCATAGCTGCACTGTTTTTCTCTGTCTAGGTCTTTACATTTCTAGTGGTTTTGAATTTCACTACAATGCAAAAAGGCCCCTGCTTGTTTCTAGAGATTGCTCTGGTTCTGTCCTCTTCCAGCCACTCCTTCATTTTAAAGGGGCAGGGGAGAGGTTTTTTCACTGTTGTTACAACCTGCATCTTCCCCTCACTCCCTGAGGACAATATTAAATTCCGATATTGGCTCATGAGCCTCCTGCCCCTTGTACACAATGTTCAGTCTGTTCCTTTGACCTGGACTCCTAATCCATGGCTTACAGAGCATGCACAGAAGACCTACTTTCCTCATCTCTTTCCCAGTGGTTGTACAGGCACAGCTTAGTGTGATCCACCTGCTCCTACTCACTTTATTTTTTTGTACTTCCTAAACTGGTAATGATGCATAAGGATCAACTTGTTTTGCATGATCTGCTTTATATAAGTGTGTTGGCAATTCTTAAATTTTTATCTGGAGCATCCACTTGCTGGAATATTTCCCATTGGAACAATTCTTGGTATAAGTTCACAAATACCAGAGATAAATGGGATGGGAGAATAAGCAAGAAAAACTTGTTTATACAGCTATTGAGATCAGTGCCAGGGTAGGGAACATAGAATAGGACAAAACATTTTCAACTCCATTTTAGACCATACCAGGATCACGCTGTCCTGTTAAATAACCACACAACAATCTGGAGGATGGGACTCCTGGGTCTGAAGACATTTTGGAGCAGCCCTGGACAGCAAGGCCAGGCTGGGCTCAGTTCATGACTGAACTCTCTGCTCCTTGCAGGACAGAGGCAAGGGCTGAGGACGGGATTGAGGGACTGCCAGCCCCTGCCATGTTCAGCCTTTGGGACAAGGCACCAAACCTCCTGCGACTCTGCTGCCTTTGCCTCCACGCCACTGAATGTCACATCCCTGACAGGGCTGGAAGGGTCTCGACAGGAGGAGCCTGTGCTGGCCCGTTCAGCATACCCAGCCTCCCCGGGAACTACATGGGGGAAGGAAAACACAAGCTTCTGCAGGCAGTTCGGCAGCACATGGAATTCTGCAGGGCAAAGCCATGCCAGCAGGACCTGGAGGGGGCACAGGAGAGAGCCACCCACCCACACACACAAGGGATCCCTGCTGTGCCTTCTGAGGAAACGGGCATTTCTCACTGCTCTGATCCTGCCCACATACTTCTCGGTGAACTCAGGTCTTGCCTCTGGGCACTCAGAGCTACTTAATTTATCCAAAGGGATAAATCCTCTCCTACTTTCCAAGCTGGTATGCCACAAGTGCCTCAAACCTGCACACCACACATTAGGGTTTGGCTACACACTGGCCTTAATTACACCAACCCTGCTACATCATCCTAATCCCCTCTCATTCCCTTTCGTCCTAAGGTGACAAGCTTGGATGCAAATATAAACTCAGGGAAGAACCCCTTTTCCTCTGATCCCTTTTAGCCCTCTCCTGGCTTTGCCTGGTGCCTCATCGCAACGCCTCGGAGGTACCACCAGGTGCTGCGGGTCACCCCCGAGGCCTCCCGTGTTTGCTGGGGAAAGGCTCGCAGGGAGCGAGGCAGGCTGAGGAGACGGCTGGAGCCGGGAGGGAAGAGCCTCGCTTGCCGCCTGCCGTCAGAAATCTGCATTGAAGAGGAGGATTGCCGGGATTCCGACGCCTCGGCCAGCAAGTCCAGGTCTGGGCTCACGCCGGTGTGCAGACAGCAGGACCCCTCCTCTGGTCACTGCACACCTCCCCGCTCTGACACGAGGGTGCCCATCTGCATCTTCAAGACACCACGACAGAGTTGTGACTTCCAGCTGTGCACCACCAGGTGCCTGTACAGGGAAACTTCATTACAAACTTCACCCCACCTCTACACCTTTCCATATGGCCTACATTAGGGGAAAAAACGTGCATTTTACCTACAAAAAACAATAACCTGTATTTATGGCTTGACTTGAAGCCATAATTCACTGCCAAAGCACAGCAAATAAGTAAAAGACATTATGCTTTTAAATCACCTTCAGGCCACTTTTTCAGCAGAACCTTTCCTCCTGCAAGGAGGAATGCCTTTGTTCAGGAGGAATAGAAGGTTTCACCAGGAGGAGCTGTCACACCCACACACACATTATAAGGAAGAGAGCAAGCCACACAGATGCCAATGACTGTAGCTATAAGTTACTTATTCTGCAAAATAGAGGTATCTTCTATGGAGTTGAACACTGGAATCACAGCATTATGAACCGAGTTGTGGAAACATTATGACAGCACACATACACACACACAGAGGCACACACATACACCTACACACACACACACAGCCTTTGTATGGGCCCGACTCCTGCATGATCCACAAGGAGCCCTCTCTGCATCTTTATTTGCAAAAACCTGCAGTGAGGGCTGCATTCAAGACCCCTTCCCCTATTCACAGGGCTTCCCAGGGCTGGGCAGGATTGGGAGCATGGCACAGGCAACATGTGTAGTGCACAAGATCCCCTGCTCAGTGTGCAGCACATCCTGGATAGGAGTTAGTTCTGGGCAGAGCGCAGCCCTCAGTGGAACACTCATTCTTGCCTCAGTCTTTGCTCACACAGACAAGCACAAGGTATCTGCAGGAGGCAGATACATGTTAGGACACAGTCAGTGCTCCCTGCTCGCCATGGTCCATGTTCCAAAGCCGGTAAAACTCTGCAAAATCGACATAAGGCTCCACACGCCCATCCTCATCTGGCTGGAGCGAGTGGGTGGGTCGGGAGCGGAAGAGACCTCCATCTGAACTTGAGCTGCTGCTCTGCGTGTGAGTATTGGTCGACTGCAGTGTCACGGTTGGGCTTTGGCTGAGGAGGGACAAAGAGAGAACATAAACATCTTTATTCTACTCCACCTGATGCACTGGATGAAAAAGCACCAGAACTAGCACCAGTCTCTTCACAGACCAAGCTATCCTAGCAGACAGGTAAAAAGTTGCAGTCACTTGCTCTATGAGAGCACTAAAAGCGTTGAGAACTGATAGGAATTGACAGACAGCAAAGGTATCTGATTCACATTAACCAGAACGCCTTAAGTACAACCAGGCATCTGAAGAACAGAGAGGAAGCAGAAAAAAACAGGCATGCACTCTGCTGGCCTCCCCATACCCAGAACAATGTGAGCTTTGCGGGAAGAGTCTGGCAGCGAGGAAAGCTATTCTTGCATGACCTGTGCTGCAGCCAAAGCAGCTTTAGTGCGTCAGCCTCATTTTTTCTGGAGCTACAATACCCACAGCACTTCTTCACTGTGCAGTGTGTACACACCACGCCGTGCCAAGGGCCCAGTCTAAACCACAGCCACTAACTGGTGTGACCCTGCAGAGTGGACCCAAAGAGGACCCAGTTCTAACCTTTATCTACTTTTTCTTTTTTTTTCCCTGAGCTGTGCCTGTAAGCAAACCAACTTCAGGAGTGCAGTCTCTCCAAGAGCCTTAGAGGTGACCTGCATAATCCCTCTTCTTTGCTGAAATGAAGGGCACCCACACTCCCTCTGTGCACAGCACCCAACACACTTGGCACACGAGATCCAAAGAGCTGCTCACTGCCAGAATGCCCTCCATGAACAGCAGCAGATGCTGCTCCCAAGGCACGTCACCAGAGCTGGCTTCAGAGCCGTTCCTTCACTCGTTCCCACTCCTCACATAATCACTTTCCAGCTAACAAATTATCTTGGCTGTCAATACTGTAGTGGGGGGAGCACACTCCAAATAAGGGACTGACTGACAGGTAACTAACCGCTGTCTCTGCTTTTCAACCACTTGATACAGTGTGAGGTGCAGGGAAAACTGGGGGTAGCAAGAGAGCAGTACTTTACTTAGTGAGGGTGGGGGTGGCTTCATCCAGAGTTGAGCTGCTGTGGGCACCATTGACCATCTGGCCTTGAGAAGGCATGACAAGAGACAGCATGACACTTGTCTTGCTTGTGCTTTGGGAGCTGGAATATGGCACAGAGACTGGGTAGACACGGCCTCCTGAGAAGGAAGAAAACAGAAGTTATAAATGCAGTTCAGACATGAGCAACTGGGGGTGCAGCACAGCAGCTAAAAACCCCATGAATTTGTATCAAAGTGCCCTTGATGCTGTACTGTATCCTGTCAAATCGTCACAGACTCCACATCTCAAAAGCCAATAATCTGTTTAATATGAAAATTTGTTCTACACCAACTACCTCCTGTCCCAATGTGAGGTGAGTGCTGATCAAGAGATCTTATCTTCCTCACCCTATTTCATTTCATTCTCTCCCCAACACACCTTGCGTTGGTGTCAGCGTGGGCTGGCTCATCTCACCAAGGGGGTACCCAAAATTCCTCACAAGCAGTGTCATGTCTTCATGATGGGGACAGAACTTGGACCGCTCCCCACCACTGGCAAAAGTGTCACAGTGAATGCGCTTAACCCGGTCCACCACTGCTTGTGCCACAGCATCCAGTGACGTCTGCTTGGCAAACTCTGTGGCTATCATGGCTGCAATTTCCTGACGAGAGAAGGGAACAAAAAAAAAAAAAAAAAATCACCAGAGGAAAGATTTCTAGGGGATTTTGGAGGAAATCTTTTACTGCCATCTGATCTAAGAATTTTTATGGCAACTCATCTGACTATGATGCTTACCTGCTGATAATGTGCCTTTGTGCCTTGAGTCATCCCACTCCCTTTAACGGGTACTCCTAAGGGACAGGCAGCTGCCTAGAAGAACTGGCTTGGCAAAGCAGCTCCCATATTATTAGACTGGAATTAGGGTGGCACAGGCATTCAGCCTGGCCAGCACTGACAGCACAGAACAGGACAGCCTGTATAAGAGCAGGTGACATGGCTGGACTGAGTCAGTAGCCATAAGAATGTCTCCCTTGTGAGCAGGCTCACCTGGTTGGCCTGCCCAGGCCCATGAGCTGCCTCCAGCGCCTTGTAGAGCCCTTCCGACATGAGCACCAAAAAGCCCGTCACCCCATCCAGCGAGTGCCCTCCATGGATTTCGGGCTCTGCTATGATGGGCTTAGATTTAGCAGCACTGGAAAGAGACAGTAATTTAGCATTTAATGGTGACATAGTAGGTGAGAATGGAGTGATCACGAAGAAAAGGAGGGCTTGACAGTTGAGTTTTTCTGACCTGAGCAGTTCAATATCGGTATAGCCGTATTTGACTTTGTAATCTCCAATGCGCCGAGTACTTTCCTGCCCACGAATAGTTCCCACTTGTTTTATTTTCCCTGCGTCCAAACCTGCCAGATTGAAAACCAAAAATGCTTCATTAACTTTGTGAAACTTTCAGAACTTCCTCTGAGAAAAGAAATATTCGCAGTTACATAGAACTGTAAGACAAAATGAAACACCGAAGAATCATCAGGAGCTAAAGAGAGAAAAGGGACTGTGTCCCAAGGGACACCTTTTCATTAGTTCCAAGGCGGGAAGGAGCAAGAAGGAGGGAGACATGCCCAACAGGGTTACTCTGAATGCAACAGTTGGCCCTGAGACAAAGCCTACAGCAGCAGCTTGCCGGGCTCCATAGGCATTTGCAGAAAAGGCAGGGGAACATCTGCACCTGTCAGCTCTGGACTGTGTGATGGGAGGAGAAAGCAGGAATTTGAGAACATGTGTGAAGGATTCTGCTTTTTCTTTCTTTACTGACCCCTGTTCCTAAGCTCCATATGGCACTTTCAGTAATACACGAGACTGCAGAGAGAGGCTGTGGAGTCTCCCTCACTGGAGATATTCAAGAACCTGTGCAATGTGCTCAGGGATGACCCTCCTTGAGCAGGAGCTTGGACCAGATGACCCACTGTGGTCCCTTCCAACCTTACTCATGCTGTGATTCTGAGAAAAGGAGAGCTATCTACAAGAGGCACTGAATTTGCTCAAGTGCTCAAATTGATGTGGGCTACTTCTAAAATAAGAACAATGATCAAACAAGTATTTATTTAAATAAACTTATGGTGATATACTCTGGCAGGGCCTAGGAAGTAACCACATCTTAAAGACGGTTCTAACAGGGATCATCTGAGTGCTGCTACCATTTGAGGCAGGACTTGGAGCAGATGATCCACTTACCTGGTCTGTTCTGATAACTCCCCTTTCCTCATTGTATCTAGAGCTCTCAGCCAGAAAACACTGAGGTTTTATCTAGGGATGACTGTCCCCAGTACAAGGTGAAGGCAGGGGTCCAGCTGAAATTCTCCCTTTGAGTCAAACCAAGCCTTGCTGCACAGATGGCTCCACACCTACCCAGCAGTAAGACACAAGTCCTCCATCTGCTGCAGACCACAGCTGACTCATCACCATGGCCTGGCTCATTTGCCATCTCCTGGCAGGGAGGTACATGCCACTGACAGACACAAACACAGGGAAGCTCACAGGATGCCAAGAGAAGTCATATCTAAATTACAGCATCTCTCCCAGGGCACTGAAAAAGCTGTGATGTGTGTCTGAAGAACCACAAAAGCACAAGACCTCTCCCATCCTTCCCCCATTACAGAGGTGGAAGGGGCACCATCATGACAAATGCTACCACCACTACCTCTTATGACTGTGCTTCAACCTAGCCCAAAAATAACCTCCCTTGGGCCCCCAAAACAGCCTCTGCACACTGTCTTGTTCCACAGAATCTTCCTTCTACTGGGACTGTAGGCAGAAGCACCAGTGCTGTGCCAAGTTAAGGTTGGTACATCTAACAGATCCCTGTTCTCCTATGGACTACAGCTGAATTCTGCATTTTTGGTTGTAAAAACACACTCAAATAGCTTCTTTCCCTGGATTCTTGTATTCAGTGTTTTGTTTCACAGCACATATCCCTAGTGCAGGAGTAGGAGTAGAAGTGGGAATGAAAGAGAAATAGAATAAAACAAGACCTAATAGCAGAAATTACCACACTGACAGCCTCACCCAATAAGAATATATCTGCCAGGTGAATCTCTTAAGAATGCCACCTTAGATCTAGCTATATAAAAGTACAGGACCAAAATATCTCAATAAGAAAAATTTGGTACTGGCAATCACACAAGTGGTCTGGGTTTGCTCTAGACCAAGAAAGCAAATGTCAAACACTGTAAAGGAAAAGGAAAATTACCTAAAGCACAATGTCAGCACTACGAATTCAGTAGTTACTGATGTGAGAGGAGTAAATGCCAGTGCTTGGCCTGGCTCTGTCTGAAGTGAAGCTGCTTTTTTTCAGCAGCAGCTAGTACAAAGGCAAATTGAAATGTACAATCCTGAGGGTGAGGCATCACCCATCACCTGCATAACTGAGGTTTACCTCCATTAGGAGCCATCATACATTGTATGCTTCACTTCTACCCTCTGGCTATGTGCTTCCTATTGACTACAGCAACAGCTGGAGGGCAAATCAATGCCACTTCAGCAGCTGGACACAAAACTAACTCTCAAAATTTGGAACAAAAGCCTAGTTTTCTGCTGGGTCAGTCAGTGAGATGAGCTTACTCACCTTGCAGATCCAGAATGGCTAGAAGAGCACAAAAAGAAGGCACTGAACTAGTCATCTGAAAACATAGCTTCTTTTTGTGGTTATTTATTCTTCCTGTAGCTTGAGTAATTCTTGGTGCCCCAGATAAACAGTCATGCAATGTTCTCAGCTAAGAACATGAAACCCAAATACTCACCCAGCTGAGAGAAGCGAAAAAGCTCATCTTCATTCTCTGTTGTATGGTCCACATTGAGTTGGGTCACCTGCAGCCCATCCACTGTGGACTTGCATAGCAGTGCCCGATTGGTACCTGCAGTGGGAGCAGCGAGATGAGGCACCAGATAGCTCTGGCGTTAACAGGGAGAACATATTCAAAGGGAAAAGGAACAGAGATGGGAATAAAGACAGAAAAGAAAGGCTCATGTACTGTCTCATTACGATCTCCAAAAAGCAGCCTTGCTAGCAGCATAGTAAGCCTGCTAGGCAGCTCTCCATCCAGACCTGAGCCAGTACCTCCCAAGAAAGTTCTCTATTTCTCAGTGAACCTGCACGACTCCTCTCAACCCATTTTCCCTCTGTTCTTTAGCCATACATACCACATCTGCCAGCATCTGCAGGGATAAAGAGCCAAACTGATTTCAAGTGCTTGTGTAAGTAGCAAGCATATCACTGCTTGGCCACAGACCAAAGACACTGTCCTCCACATTCAAATTTATTTTACTTCCTAGAACCCCTGCCATCCTCAGGAATGCTGAGACTGAGCTACTGACAAAAACCAACTCACCCACATTGGCGATGTAGAGCTTGTTGTTGAGAACGACAGCCACAATAGCCATGGCTCCACCAGAGATCTCCTGCTCTACAACCTTCAATCTCTCCACAATCTTCTGGTACTGAGGAGGGAGCTGGTGGTGAGGGACACCCTGGAAGCCAAAATTAGGGGGAAGCTTAAACACACAGTCCACAACACAGAAATCACAGCTGGAATAAAAATTCTGTAGGGAGAGGACTCATCTTGACATGTCTTAGCCTTGTGTCATGCCTGTACAAGACAAAATTTTCTTTTCAATCCTAGCAAATGACACAGCTTTGATGTGATTCTGGAGAAGACAGTCCAATACACTCTAAGAACAGAGCCCATATTTGCCCAGACGCCATGCAAATTTGAGGTCTTTCCTCTCATCTGCATGGCTTTGTCCTGGAAAAGCCACATGCACAGGCTGAACTCCTCTCAGTGATACACTCAGTTCCTTACTCAGATAACCAATGTCAGGTCTAAGCAGTGCCAGTATGAACAGTGGGAACTCTGGGAAATGGACCAAGGCACTTGCTTCACTTCATGCAAGCTTCCAGAAGAGAACCATGGAGAAGTAACTTTCACTTACGGGCTCCCTTGGATCAAACTAACTAATATGCCCAAACCCTATCCAGCAAGCTGGAAGGTGGGACCTCCAGCAAGCTCTGCTCTTAAGGTTACATTACCTCTGGTAGCTGAGACTGCAGGCTGGCCTTCTCTGCCAAGGCATCATCAATGGACTCCAGGAAACTTCTTTCCACCACATCAAAAGCCTAAAAAAGTCCACAAAGAGAAATTAAGCTCTTATCCAATGCCTACAGACTCTGGGGCTCCCCACCCTCACCTCTCTAAGGCCACCTCATAATCACTGTACCTACAGACTTTCAAGGACCACTACAGCACACTGAAACACCATTGTCTCAGCGTAACTAGTTAACAGCTTGTAAAAACGATCTGCAACAACTCAAAATAGAAGACAGCACCATAAAAATTACATTCACAGCAATGTCAGAGACCTATCTGATCTTGTGTGTTGAATCTGTCACTCAAGAAAGCACACTCACAAATCCATCTCCCCACACACTAACTTCTCCCCTTCACTCACTGTCATCTCCTTCACAGGCTGACTTGTTCCTACATGTCCAGGGAAGATTGGCTGCAGCTTCCTGGAGAGCTCTCAGCATTATGCTGATGGAGCCAGGGGACAGATGGGATGAGGCAGGAGTGAAAAAAAGCACTACAGATGCTCAGGATGAGTACAACTGCAACCACCAGATGTTTCCAACCCCCACAGAAACAGATGCTGCTACCCTGATGGCAAAGAGGAGGTGTGTAGTGAAAGAAACAGGAGCTGCTCCCACTCAAGCTTCTTTACCTGCAGCAGAACTCGACGCACATCAGCATCGCTGTGATCTGCATGGAGCTGGCCCAGCAGCAGTTCTGCAGAGAGCCTCTGACCCACAAAGTTGGTGACTCGGTTGCCATCATAACCATTGAAGACACCATAGAGGTAGCAGTTGTTTTCACTCCTGCCAAGAGGACATAACCAAAGAGGTCACAGATCTCTTGGTAAGACATATATAAAAGCAGCAAATTCCCGCAGACTCCTTTTGCATGCTCAGGCCCCACCCTCTTCTTCCACATCCTGTGTGACAAACTAATAGCTCTTTTACCTGCCCTTGTGCCAGCAGGATTAGGTGTCCCAGGTGCAACCCACTTACCTGAATTTTAACCAGTTATCTTCCAAGGGGTGGCCCTCTGTCCCCTTGCCATCTGCACTGTAGGAACGGTTTGGAGCGGAGCCCACCCCAGAGAGATGACAGGATGGCAAGTCGTCTGTCCAACTGGGCTGCTGTTCCTGTCAAGACAGGAAGAGGAAAGAGACCATGTAAACCCCAAGCAGCATGAAGTGAGGATCATGATCCAGTAAAAGTTACCACTCCACCCCCACCCTCTTCTCAACCCTTCTCCCTTTGCTAACCAGTAGCACAGCCAATAACTGCATTTCCCCACTGCAGAACAGCATCACTTACCATGTCCCTTCCCTCTGAAGCTGAGTTCTGGTTGCACTTCAGCTCTTATTAACAAGAAACCAGATGTGAAATCTGCTCGCAAGTTTTGCACACTCCATACAGCACAGCACTTCCTTAGCTATTCCTATGGTGAATCAGATCCTCACGCTCCCCTGGCATGGGAGTGCAGGGAAAGCTCTGGATTCCCCCAGGACTACTCAACCAGGACAAGGGACTGGGGCCTACTGCTGCAGCCAGCAATTAGAGACATCCCTGGGAACGCCATCTCCCGCTCGGCCTGCAGATGCCAGCTGCTCCCTTCACACAGCGGGGCACTCCGAAGCCCGCAGCACTGGCACACCCCCCCTCCCGCCCCAGCCACCTGTCGCCCACCGTGCGCTGCGGAGGGGCCGGTCAGCCCAGGGCGCCGATCGCTGATCACGCAGGGACCCCCGCAGTCCGGTACCCCCTGCCCTGAGGTGGCACAGGGAGCGGGAGAGCAGCCACCCACCGCCCCACGGCGGGGGGACCTCCCCTTTCCCACACGGCAGCGCGGGGGGCGGGTGAGGAGGAGGCCCGGGGACTCCCTCGCACCCACCTTGGGGGGTGCGTATGCACGGAGGGGGGGAAGATGCCACTCACACTCTGCAGCAGACTCCTCCTCTGCACCGCCATCTTGGAGCGGGAGCGGCCGCCTCCCGCCCGCCCTCCGCCGCCACAGCTCGGGCCCGCTCAGGCCCCGCCCCCGTGTGAGGCGGCGCCGGGCAGGGCCCGGGGGAAAGCCCACGGAACTGGAACGCTTGGAAATGTACCTGTCCTTACGCCTTCTTTCTGGTCTAGGCGGAGTGCAGGCATCTTCATTTTTTTACCCGTGGCCTTCAAGTGTGTGAGAGAAGCATCTGTTAGCCGCCACTGCCAGCGTGTGTGTGTGGAGGAGGAAAGAGGGGGCAGGGTTGTGAGGATCTTATATAATCATGGGATCATCGGGGTTGGGAGAGACGTTTGAGATCGTCCAGTCCAGCTGCTTACCCAGCACTGCCACTGTAAGCCCTAAGCCACATCACCCAGCGCCAGATACAGATGCTGCTTAAACACCCCCAGGGATGGTGACTCCATCACCTCCGTGGGCAGCCTATTCCAGTGCCTGATCACCATAACAGCAGGGGGAAAAATTTATAATATCTAATCTGAATCTCCCTGTCTCAGCTTAGGGCCGTTTCCTCTAGTTCCCCCACTGCAGGCACAGTAGAAGAGAAAGGCCCCGATATCACTACAACCTCTTTTCATATGTTGTAGAGAGCAATGAAGACCCTCCTTAGCCTCCACTTTAGACTAAAAAAAACCAGTTTCCTCTGCTGTTCCACATAGGATGTGTTTTCTAGATCTTTCACAAGCCTTATTGCTCTTCACTGGACCTGCTCCAGCATCTCAATGTCCTTTTTAAAGTGAGGGGCCAAAACTGAACACAGTCTTTCAGATGCAATTGGTACCGTGAATCCTGGATCCTCTGAAATGGGGTCACCCTGAGTGCCAGAGAACCCTGGTGTTGAAATGGTTTTCTTAGTAGTGTATCGTGTTCTAACCAACCTCTAGGGAAGACAGCCCAGGTACCAGCTCTCAGCTGCACCCTATTCCATAGGCACCACATGCATGACATCCATGTGTCTCAGCTTGCAGTCTGTGTCCTGCCCTTTCCCTCTCTTTTTTGCAGGCCATAACAAGGATGTAGCTGGACCATGTCCTCAGGGAAGTGGTAAGAAGGTGTCTAGGACAGATGACAAGTGGTTCTCAATCCTCACTGCAGTTTGGAGCAGTTCTTGGTAGTCTCAAGTCAGGCACAACAGTAAAATTGTGTGCCTGCCTGAGCAATACAGACAAAATCACAGATCACTGATTCTGCTCTTATTTAAGATCCTTTCTTGACAGACATAGGATGTTTCCACTGAATCAGCTCAGCTGGGGGAGGAGGGAAGACACAGGATTCAATCTCACTGCTTTCTCAATATTGTAAGTCAGCAGAAGAGCCCTCCAGGAGCATGAATGGCGTATCTTAATGTGAGTGGTGGCCAGCAATCAGGCTGTGGCAGCAAGGGCTTGGGGAAGAGCCCTGTGTGTTTCCCTGTGTGTATTGTAGCTGCAGGGGCTTCAACATGGGAGATGTGCAGCTTCAATCATGGGTAGCAGTGCACTTGTGGTGAGGGTGGGAGTGCTAAATAGTCTTGACTTCCAGCAGTGGCTTGATACACTTAGAATGACATCTTTGTGGCAGATATATTTGATTCAGATGCACTTCAGAAATAATAGTTAATTAACAATTAATTAACCTCATTCTATGGAATGATGGCTTTTGCTGCAGGGGTTTCTGCCAGAGGATTCCAGCTTCCTGTCCTGTAAATCCTTTGTCTATCATTTTGTTACATTTCTTTCTTCAAAATATGTAAAGATTACAGATCCTTCCCCTTCATGCAAGGCTCACAAATATACAGACATTCAAGCAGAATTGGGTACACAGGCAGAATTACTTTTTTAAAAAGCTTGTATTATGCAAAGATAGAATAAAATGCTAAATTTAGAACCTGGTTTTACAAACAAGTTTCCTCAGGTTTAGGCTTCTGTATAAGCTTGATCTCAGTGATGCCATTCAGAGCATTCCTGTGGGTAAAGCTGTGAATAGGTACAAATAATTATAGGAATAGGCTTGAAGTCTGTATTAGAAGTAGGATGGACAGATTTAGTACTGACACAGATTTGTTTTCTTGCCAGTATCAAGAGAAGAATTCTCAGTGCTGCAGAAAAACGCATAGCACAGCATTGTCCGTGTCATTAAAGAGCTACAGGCAAGTGTCTTTGCTTTGAAACAGGATGACACTTTTTCAGCATTGCAGCAGCCGCTTATGGTTATTTAATGTCATTGAAGGTTGCAGTCATGCACCTTGATGGGCACTGTAAGACTCTGTCCTTGCTCAGAGCAACACTGAAATCAGCAAGGCTTTGGGTGTACCCAGAGACTGTCAGCATGTATTGCATTGCAAGACTGGGAATTCAGGAGTCATTTCTGTCTTCTTCCATCCACAACTGAGTCCCTTTGAGAATAACAAGAGCAGATTCTGTGTGAGAGTTTGATAAGGCAGAATGTGAAGTCAACGAGAAAGCAAAACAACTTTCCTAAAGATACAAGATAGAAAATCTGCCCCTTTCCTTGTTTCTACAATGGCTTGTCACCTCTTGCAGTTAAAAATGTGCTCTGTTCCTAATTTAAATATCTGGCTTCAGCTTGTGGTCACTAATCTTTGTCATTTGGGTTTATTTTTTTTCTGCTTTTCAGTTTGTGCTGGAATGCAGACCTGGTACAAAGCACTTTTTTCTTGAAAATACTTGTGCCAGATTTGACCTGGATACTCCTGTGGTTCTGTCACTGAGCTTCTGCCCTAACCTTGAGTGAGTCAATTAACTACTTGACTTGGAAAATAAGTGATGAATAGTAGGATTTAGCAAATAAAGCCATTTGCAGCATTAAATGCATGTTGGTCCAGCATTTCACAGTCCTCCAAAGTGTTATGGAAGCTGATGATCTATTCCATTAACGTCTGCTCATTGTCAACTTTATGTAGCACCTGGAAGATGAAATAGTGTACTGAGTTTCAGCTGGCTGTATTGATCCAACTTAACCTTTATTTATGCTTCTTACTTTCTGCAAATCCTCTCAGAAATTGCCGTGCTGTATTCCCATGCAGACAAGATCTCCCCAGGAATGCATGACATTGGTCACTGAACCTTGCCATCCATGCACAAGTAAATGAATTACATGATTCAGTGGCTACCAGATATACAGCTACCCCTCTCATGTTAAATTCCCACATTTCTTGTTCCTCCCTCTCTCTCTTTTTGTAATTATACTCTCTTTTTCTCTGTCCTCAGTGCCAGGGATTATACACACAGTATTCCTGGCACCAAGCTGTACTGTTTTCCTGTTTTTACGGAAGCTTTCTCTGCAGGAAAGCAAGAAGCATGGTCACTATTCGGCTGCTGGATGAAAGATGAACAGCATGACTGAGACACGTGCCATGGGGAGCAGGGAGCTTGGGGCAGCCCCTGAACAGTGCTCTTGTAGGTGTTCAGAAACCAGGAAGCATTTTCCAGATTGCCAGCAGAAGCCATCACATCATTTAGTTTCTCTCTACTGATCACGTGTGAGACATGTTTAGGAGGATTTTTTTTTTCCTGTTTTGATGCTAACAGAGGCTGGGGCTGGAAAGGAAAGCCATGATTTTTGGCAAAGCTTGCAGGAGGTGACATGGAAAAAAGGAAGGCTCTCTGTTCTGGGTTGCAATGCAAGATATAACCAAGAGTATGTATTCTATTGCCATCTGTTAAAACCGGTTGGGGAGGTGTTTTTCTTTATCTCTTCCACCACCCATCCTCCCTCCAGGGCACATCTTCTGTCAATGGGCCATTAAGGCTCACTGTAAAATTCCATCATCCCATTGTGAGATGCTCCACCCAGCAGGAGGAGCCAAGCATTCCTACCTGGATAAAACCTGAGAGTCAGAACACCAAAGCAATCTGTTTCCATTGGATTCCCAAAGGAAGATCAGACCCATTTCACCACCTTCAAAAGAAACTACACCCTTATACAGGATCAGTGCTTCAATGGAACCACATCTGTCACTCCAGGAGGACTTAATTGGACTGCTACCAACACGCTGACCAACAGGGTGTCAGGCTGTATCCTGACTCTGTCAGTGTTTTCTTTTTTTTTGTTTGCTTTTTTGTACTACTACGTTTTTATTTTTAATATTCCTAGTAAAGTACTGTTAATCCTACTCCCATATCTTTGCCTGAAAGTCTCTTAATTTCAAAATTAAAATAATTTGGAGGGAGGGGTTTACATTCTCCATTCCAACAGAGGCTCCACCATTCCCTGGCAGACACCTGTCTTTCCAAACCAGGACAGTCTCTGACAGAGCCAGCTTGCCATACTTTCTCTGCTCCTACCACAGACAGAAAGGGATGGTGGGGGGGTGGTGTTGTGAGCTCTACTGTGAAGTCACCTCATTTGTCTTTACAAACTTCAGCCTGATGCTTTCCACAGGTACAGGTGCCCTAAAGTACCTCACTTCTTTGCAGGCCACTGTTCCCAGGCATGCTTGAAGGGCAGAGAAATAGGATGGGGCAATAAAAAGACTAAGTGTTAAGGAAGGAAAGCTGGAAGCAATAGATTCCTTCCCCCAGTACCCTCTAAGAGTTGGAGAGTTGATGTGGAAAGCTGCTGCCAGAGAAAGGGGGAATGATAAGAGTGTGCTGATCCCTCCAAGAGAAAGTCAAATACCTCTGCAAAACAGAGTTTGTACAGTTTTAGGCCAGATGGATTTTTGAGGGAGGGAAATTGGTTGTTTCATGTAATTTTATTGAACTCCTTGATACACTAAACAAGAGTTTCATCTCCTTGAGTCCTGGGATTATCTGAACTTTTTTTAAAAAAAGAAAACAACTTTATAAAAGAATTGTTTCTAGATGTCATGGCTGCAGGGAGTAGTTTCAAAACATGACTCATAAGCATGTGAAATACCAGAGACCAAAATTAAAGAGATTTCAAGTGATTAGAAAACACAAACAAACTAGTAATGTTGGAGTCCTACTCATCTGAAATGCTTGCTTTTGACAACATCTTGTCTCACCAGTTCTTAACTCCACCTGTTGCCAACATAGACATTTGCCTGTGGGTTTGGTATCTCCACAAAACATCCACCCTAAAAGCTGTGACTGCAGGAAGGGCCCAAAGAAAGATTAATCATGAAACAGATGGGTCAGTCCACCAACACTTTTGCACATAATGTGATGTGCAGCTGCTGTGTGTGCTCAGGAATGGCCCCAAGAGGGGTGACAGTTTGGAGGACTGGCTAGAGCCTGATCACCATCATGTGCCTCTGTTTACTCAAATCCCACAAAGGTTGGGAAATGTGATAGTCAGGTACTCAGGTGACAGACACAGTAAAAGGGGATAAGAAGGAAGTTTTAGCTAAGCATCAGCACAGCATGGGATTTTGAATTTAATTTTTTCTGCAAAGCCTGTTGAAACAAGATCCTTTTTAGTGGTGGGCTACCAAACACTGACACCCACTGTGGGCAGTGGCCCTGAGAGCTCATTTCCCAGGATTTGATTATGTATTGAAAGCCTGCAGCACACCTGAGCAATGGTGACACATAGATTAATAAAGACACATCAAAGGTCTAAACAGATCTGCTTCCCTGAGTGTGGAAATACAGGTGTTTATTTTCATATGGAGTTATATCCTATATTCCTGTAAGTCCCCCATCCACACCTCCTATTGCCCCATCCTTTTCACAGTGAGAGTTCACTTCTAACATGGCATGTCAGGTTCCTCAAGTTTTCCTTCTGATTAGGTGAGACACTTAATGGTATGTGTGATTTGAAACTTAGGCTAAGTAAAACATGTAACCGTTAGCTTCTACTGAAACCTCTCAATAAGGGCAGTTATTTAGGTTTCTTTCCTCCATCCAAGCCACTGACTGTCAATAAACTTGCCAGCTTGGCCATGCAGGAGCACAGTCACCTCTTGTAGCAAACCAAGGTAAAAAAGCCACCCCTCCCCAAAGAAGAAAATTAAGACCACTTTTTTTTTTTTTTTCCATATAGTATGGTTATTTTGAACGACATAACTTTATTGAGACACCAGTAGTTACCACCTTCACTTTGTTAACCACAAATATATAGGACATTGTAAACACAGGTGCCAAGGTGGCGGGGTTTGCTGTAGTTGAATTTCAGAATGGATGGGGGCAGGGGGAGGGAGAGGAGGGGGTGAAGGGACACTTGAGCTTAGACAAGACCATTCAGAGGATCCTGTATGCAGCAGGCCATCCATGAGTCATCGTATATACGTATATATGTATAGCTTTATATTATACATCTTTTTTAATATATATATATAATATATATATACTATACACAGGCAGTAATGTGGCAGGGGAAGGAGCAGGGCAGCCCAGGTGGTGTTACAAATGCCACACAGGCAGCAGGGAGTTGTCTGGATGGATGGTTTGAACTTGCTGCATGAAGTGGCCTCAGGTTCCTTACCTTGTACCTGCTCTGGGGATGGGAGCTGAGAATCCTGTAGGAACCACCCTGCAATGCTGCCTTTCTGGGTCCTCCCAAGTACTTGCAAGGGTACAGGGACAAAGACACCTCTTCCCCTGTGGGAACTGCCAGGAATAACACAGAGAGGAAGGGTGTGTGATGAGGTGATGAGCAGGGTGGTGGGGATATGATCCAGGGATGGGAACACATCAGGAGGCTGAATCCACAGACAGAACTAGGGCAAGGTTTCATCATGTCTTTGCCCTTCACAGCCTCTGCTTCCACAAAACAGTCCCTTACTTGGGGGTTTCATAAGATAAGAAGACATCAAGGGGCCACTGCTCCCAACAGGGGATGTGTAATCCTCTGTAATTGGAGAAAATGGCAGAGGGGGAAGAAAGCCGCCTTATCATTTTGCTTATACATCCTTCCCTCTGATCTCCTGATCTTTAGAATGGGGCTGATCTCACCCACACTTAGAATGTAAAAGGGACATGTTCCAGTCAGCTGCTCAGGTCTCACCTATGATCACCAGAAATAGGCACCACCTTATCAGAAGTGCCTAAGATAAGATAACCAGCCCTTTGGGTAGGTCTGTATGTCTCATCAGCTACAGAACCAGCCAAATGCCACTGGAAATTGCATTTTGCATTTTAAAGGGCTAAATACAAACAGAGTCCCACTCCCAGGTCTGTCACCACTAACCCTTTACTGCAAAGGCTGAAAGCACTTTGAAGGAATCCAAGCAGAATATGTCTTCTCCCATGAGCAAAAGCAAGTTCTCCAAATATCTGCTTGTAGTGCCCCTGTCACATCCATGCTTTTCTTACGACACAAAGCAAGGAGAACAACAGAGACATGGGAAGTAACCCAGCATAAAGTCACCTGGCTCATATCTCACTGAAGTGCTGGTTCTGAGGAGGAGGCTCATTCCTGCCTCAAGGAATGAGCCCATCAGGTGGTTACACGAGAGAAGCAAGCCCAAGAGGATAAAGAGAAGCTTGCTCATTAGTCAGCTCCAAATGGTGTTTAGCCACCTACGTAACTGACAGGAGAAGGGGCATGCAAAATGCTCCTGCACCACACCCCAAAATAGCCTCAGGTAGATCCCCATATACTGCCTGTACCTCTCCTTAAGTGCCTAGTCACTCACAGAGGAGGGACCTCCCAAAAGGTACAACATATTTTTGTGCTGAAGGATGGTTACTTATAGCCTCCACTCCTCTCAGTTCCCTCCTCACACCCCAAAGGAACACATGAAGGATGACACAGATGAGTCTGGGTGAGTACAGCTAATTTCTCTCCTCCTCCACTTTGTCATTCAATCATTCTTCTCCCCTGGTGGGAGACAGACAGGAGGATGCTCCCCCACATCCAGTCACAACAAACCTCTCTCAATAAAGTAAACCCGTCCCAAGCCTAAATATTAGACTGAACCCACAGAAAATTAAGCTCGGGGAGCTTCCTTCCAAAAAGCACCCCTCCTATTTACAGTATTGCATTCACTCATAGCCACAGAGCAAGGGATGTGTGCCTCTGCCCAGTCACTCCTGCTGCATCCTTAGGGCTACCTGATCCCCTGCTCCTGTCCTCACTAGTGGGTAATCATCAGCAAGGTGAGGCAAGTCTGGGGAGGACAAGCCATGGGCACAAGTGTGCTGGTAGGAACAGGGAGAAACAGTGCCTGATGAGATGTTCACACAGCCACAGGCCAGACCTGTGTCCCATTCTCCCCACTCCTAAGGCGGCTATGAGGAATAGGGTGGATGTGCAGTGCAGGCACCAACAGATTTTGGATCTGCTCCTGATCCCTGCTACTGGGACCAGTGTTGCATCAAGCAGGGTGGCTGCCTGGGGGATGCAGCTCCTCACTGCTGCAAAGTAAAGCCTGCTTCTTGTGCTCTGAGAGATTTCTGTGTCCAGGAGAATTGTCTAGGTAGCTATTGCTGATTTCCATTTAGGGGAAGTCTGGGAATCGGTCTTCACACACAGACCTAACTTCTAACTTGGAACAGAGAGTGGGCTTCCACAGTTGTCTTAGAGCAAAATCATGAGTGTGGAATGATACGCATATGAGCTCTAAGAGTCACTGCTGCCACCTAGGCGAGGCTTTAAAGTCAGCCAGGATCTGAGATGCTCCAGAAGAGCCCAAAGGTATGGTCTATGGCAAGTACAGAAAGACCAGTTTTCAGAAAACTCAGTCTGGCCCCAACCAATTCTCTGCATACCAAGACCTTTTCTCTATCTGAGCGGGAGGCAAAGCGCAGACGTACAGGGCAGGACCCTTCCCAGCTTGGCTGCACCCCTGTGCAAGAGCCATCCCAGCAGCAGTATTTCTTTCTAAGTGGGGTCCTGCTCCCTTCCTGTGTGCTACAAAGATGGTGTCAGCAAGAGGCTTTGCACAATCTAAAGGAACAGAGGAAGGTTCAGTAGGACCTGAGGAGCAAAACTGTCTTTCTTCTCCTCCTGCCCCAGGTGAAATGACAAAGCTCCCCTCTCCCACTTGAACCAGACCAGCTGGGGTTGAAGGCTTTCACGGCTCTCTAGAAGCCCACCTCCTCCATCCTTCCTACCACAGGCACGGTATCTGGGTCCAGAGGCTGGGCATGGCTTCCCTCCTGCCTCACCAAACACTAGTCTAGGAAGAGCAGTGACTAGCAGGACATTCAGGCAAGGGGAATCACCTCCATTTCAATCCAAGGGGGCTGAGGAAGGAATGAATCTCAGGCCTCTACCCCTCTGTCCTGCTCAGTCTTTTGCTGTAACCTACAGATCTGCCTGTGATTTCTGATTGTACCTGCAAATCTTCCTTTTTCCCTTCTATTTTCTGTTCTTGTGCTTCCCCTGCCCAATAGCACTTTTCCCAAGCCCTCTAAAAATAAGGCACCCCTCTCTCACTAGCATGTGGCAGGGAAAAGCCCCCCTTTACACGTCTTTACATGGAGGACACTGTTCCTTCTGTCCTCTAGGCCCCTCCTCACACTCTTCAATGCTGACTCCAGCATCGTTCTCCTCCCTGAGCCACCAGGTGCTCTAGACCAATCTGGATGCTCTCACTCCAACCTTTAGTGATACCATCTCTTCTAGGAAGGTCTCCGGTCCCTCTCATTTCTTCTGTTCTGCCTCTAACACTCTTTCCCCTGCCCTGCCAGTGCCATAGCTCCTCTCCTGTTCACAAGACAGACTCTGTGCTCTATAACAAGGCAGGAAGGGAGAGGAGGAAAGGGGGGACCTTCCTATCAAAGTGCAGGTTTTGGAAAATTTTGGTTCTAGCAGGTAGCTTGGTGGGAGAGGAGAGGGAATAGGTGATGGGGAAATCTTTTTTCCTTTTTTTTTTTTTGCCTTTTTAAAAAACAATAAATAAAAACAGATGACCCAGAAGGCTGGAGCATAGCTGAGAGCCACCTCTTGTACCACTATGCACGTGTCTTGTTTGTGCCTCGGCTTTCTGCCGGCAGCGGGAACGGGGGCAGAAGGGAAAGGGGAAGGGAAGGGGGCATTGGTGGCTCAGTAGTTCTGCGTTTGGTACCCCTGTGTCTCGGTGTCGAAAGCATCTGCTGGAGGGGGCTGCTGGTACGTCCCCACTGCATCTGTAGCATCCTCCTCGTTCGTGTAGGGAGCATAAGGCATGCTGGAGTCCTGGCTTGGGTCCATGTAGTCCTGGGAGAAGAGGGCCGAATCGGCACCCAGCTGGAAACGCTGATATGCCAGGAATGCCTGGCCCACCTTTAAGGGAGACG
Organism: Aegithalos caudatus; assembly: GCA_013389925.1. NCBI lineage: Eukaryota > Metazoa > Chordata > Aves > Passeriformes > Aegithalidae > Aegithalos > Aegithalos caudatus. The sequence goes on from WEIU01004131.1 coordinate 139,060, forward strand.
GTGGAGGGAAGAGATGGGGAGCAGAGAGGGGAGGGAAGATGAAGAAGAGGAGGAACGTACCGAAAAAGAGAAACAAACAAAAGTGGGGTTAGTAGTGGTTATGGATTAGTATGTGCGAGGCCCGCCTGGCAGATCCCTGGTTAAACGTACCACGAGCCTGGAAGTCCACACTCTCCACAGAAACCATGAGCCCACAAGGAGAAAGGACTGGGCAGGGATAGCTGCAAGACCAGCTGGCTGTGTGCCGCCTGCCAAGGCTCCCTGCTTTCTCTGGGATGTTCAGGGCACCTTCTGTCTGCCAGTGGGGTTTCACCAACATTGCACGGGTCACGAAGGCTCAGCTCGCATGTCATTATCCCAGTCAGCCCCTCCTGGCTGTGGGAAGGCAATCTGCCTCGGCAACACCAGAGGGCTCAGCTGCTGGGCTGCCTGTAGGAGGCCATTTGACTTGTAAAGGCCAGTAAGGAGAGCAGGAATTGACACCATGTACTGAGGTAGAGATCACCCACTGAAACACCTTCACCAGTCAACATCTGCAAGGTGTAGCACGGACCTTGGGATGGAGCAGCAGGAAGCAAGGTAGCTGCTTCCCAGACCAGGGGACAGTTAGCAAACAAACTGCTGTCTCCTGCCTCAGGTGCTGCAGGCAGGGCACCTTTTGGTGGACTGGAGGACCCTGGGCAGAGGGTTCAGCAGGCGTGGCTCATTGTCCCAAAGCATCCCTGAGAGAGGTGAGCAGTCTAGCAGGTGACGGAGTAGAGGTTTTTGGGGAATGAGGTCTGGGAAGAAATGGAAGAGATAAAATGGTGGGGGCAAAGGGCATCTCCTGACTGAAGTATTAGGTCTGAGCAGTCATCAAAAAAAGGCACAGTGGTGTTACACAGCATTAGTTAGGGTATGGCTGAAGGAGAGAAGGGAGCAGAAGAGGAGAGGAAATTGCCAGTTCCAACTCTCCAGAGGGAGATGCCCCTTCCATGGACAACCCCAGTCCAATTCAGTGGCCAATATCTTCCCATCCCACACCCTGTAGTGATCATACACTCATGGTCAGGGCATTGGAACCAGCTCTGGTCAGTGATCTCCTCCAGCTGCATCCCTCCACCCCTTCCCCCAAATTCTCCCATCAGCAAGGAGCACTAAGGCAGCAAGGATGGGGAGTTAGGGAATAGGGTATTGTATTCCTCCTGAAAATTAATGTCTCTGAGTCTCCGGAAAGCCAGAAATGCCAGGAAGCCCTGTGAGGAGAGAGAGGGGTGTGGGAAGGAGAATCAGTAAGGTAGAGCAAACCAGAGTGTTTGACTGAAATAGAAAAAAAAAAAACCAACAAAAGAACCAGGGGAAGAGGATGCCTGTTTGGCCACTTGCAAGCCTGTGCATGGGAAAGGATCACTGCAGGTGATGGCACCTCCAAAAGGGAGGGACCCCCTTGTAAAAACCCTGGCCCTTCTCACATTTTCTGCTGTTTGCAACAGGCTTTTGGCAGCACTCAAGTGCAGGACACAGCTTATGAAGGGAACACTGCTGTCCCTCAATCCCACCCAGTGTCACCGTGGTCAGGGTGCTGACAGGACAACCCTTTGCAGCCCCCCCTTCCTCTTTGACAGCTCTGTGGTCCTTCCCCAACATCAGGGCCTGTAGGAAGAGAAGATAAAGCCACAAGGGCTTATGCATGGAGACAAGGTTAAAATGGTTTCCTGCTTGGAACTATCCTGTCACTTCAGAGAAAAATCACTTGTGCTTGGTGCTCTCAGAGGCAGGAGGAAGTTATCAGAGATATTTATATTGCACCCAACAGTTTTCCCAGGAAACTAGCCTTAAAGAACTGCCGGGGAAAGGGCAGTCTTAAGACAGCACCATCACCTTCCTAAAAGGCGACCTAGTGAGGTGGGACTCCAGTAGTGGGTGCAGAATCCAGAAGAACAATGATGTCATCTTGCATGATGGGAGCAAAGATGGGAGGGAGATAGGTGCAACCCCTGGCCTGCAGCTCCCTTCTCTGTTTAGTGTCTGTAAGGTGAAAATGCTGTTGAAGTCCTCTGACACATAGAGAAAATAGTAACAGGTTGTCCAGAGAGGTGGTGGATGCCCCATCCCTGGAAACATTCAAAGTCAGATTGAACTGAGCCACCTAATTTAAACATATCCCTGCTCTTTGTGGGGGGGGGGTTGGACTAGATGGCCTTTAAAAATTCCTTCCAACACAAATTATTGTAGGATTCTATGACAATGGTGGCTGGGGAGCTGGCTTGTCCAAGGTCATATTAAAAGTCTGTTGAGAACAGTCCTTACTGGGATATAGGACTCTCTTTCCCATAGTGCTCTAAAACCTTCTTCCACATGTTTTTCAGTCCCTGTTTCCCAAGTTTACTTCCCAACCACCTCCTCTCCTGCTTTTCCTTCTCAGAAGCCATGTGAACTGAGATGTCAGAGGGAATCACTCTTAGCCAGTCATCTTTCCTTCCCCACAAGATATTACAGCACAGGGGACATTTGATCCAACATCATGGCTACTGTACTCACCCAGGTAAAGATGGAGAAGAACGAGAACGTGATGGCTGCTCGGGCTGCATCCCCTCCCTCATTCAGTGGGTTGTCCTCTGGTTTCGAAGCTTGCCACTGGTTTGTCAGAAAGCAGAAGCCAACGAACCAGAGGAATGCCCAAAAGGCTGGGATGGATCACAGCGGGCATGCCAAAGTGAAGGACAAAGACAACAAGAAGATATGTGTGAGCATAACATATACATATTACATTTCTCAGGAAATTTCAACCGTCTGAGACCCACCACTATGTTGCAGACTGGGCCAAACTGACTACTCAGCCAGTCTGAGCCCAAGCGAGCTGGCAGGCTCCCTGACAGCAAATTGTCAAGGTGACCAAGAGGTGTCTGCAGAAAACACCTCAGGAGACTTCATTTGCTTGTGTTTGGAATGATCACAGGACTTGCACTTGGACTTGGGAAGGAGCCTGAAGGGCTTCCAGTAGTAGAACAATCACCTGGGCTCTATGAAACAGCCACTGCTTCACAATCCTGTCCTGCAAGGACAAGCAAAGAGCAATTCCTTCCACAGGAGCTGCAAAAGAGTGGGAAGCAGCTGGTTAAATGCTGCTAACTCTGCAATTACACAGAGACCAGCTTGTGCTCAGGACAGAACAGATCAGGGACTCACATCAAGGAAAGGTGCTGAAAGATCATTAACATGCTGTGCCCCCAGGAAAGGGGTGAAGGTAGGAGTTACTCACCCTCTGCCAAGCACAGTCAGACGCCTGGCAGTGAGGGAAATGGGCATTCCAAAGCAACAGAAAAACAGGGCACAATCCTTCCCCTTCTCTTGTCAGCTGTACATACGATTGCTAGGCAAGGGGCTAACTGTGAAAGAACTTGCAAGCTCAAAGTCCTTAGCAAATTCAGGTGCTTCACTTGATCCTGCCCTTACTCCACTCTTGGTCCCTTTGAAATACTCCAGGGAGAGCCTGACATTGAGCAGTTTGCCTGAATGGCAGGAGTAATAGTCCCAGTAGGGCCAAACGGCCTGGAAGCTCACCCGAGACTCCGATGTCCGAGAGCACTGCCTTCTTGCGGTCCTTGACGCTGCTGATCTGTGGGAAGTAGGCATCCAGAGCCAGGTAAAGAAGGCAGCTGAGGAAGGCGAGGACACCCACGGTAATGCCATAGTTGCAGGCATTGTGATTGCGGTTGAAAATGCAGTGCTCTTCTAACTCATCCACACGGTTCACGTACCCTTCATTAACAATGGAGCCAAACACCACGATAGAGAACACCTGGTGGGGAGGGAGGCCAGAGACACGTCAGGGCAAGTCCCATCTCTCTGGGCCAGCAGAAAGGAGCAGAGCTCTGCAGGGGACAGACGCCCTTCACCAGCACCTTTCTGAGCTCCTGCCCTGCTGCCTTGCTTGGGTTGTAGCCACAGGGAATTTACTGGGAACATGGTCTCATTTTATTTCTGAGGATTAACTTAAAATAGGACATTTTTAAATTGAACCTTTTTATCCATCTTACCTAAAGCAATGCAAAGCAGTTGCAGCCTGGAGTAAGGGTGGCTTCCTACCGACACAAAGGAATGACATGGAATGTAAACTGGGATATGGTTTTGGTGCGGGTACCTGCATACAATGGCTTCAAGCAGTGGAAATCCTCTTAGTCTGCACTTATTCTCCCACTCACTCCTTTCTCTTCAAGAGATTAATTGTTTCTACTATGCATCTGTTCAGTGATTTTTTCTATCAAGCTACTACGCTCTTTTCCCCATCCACCCTCCCACAATCCACAGCCCCGCTTGCTCTGCAGCTCCATTCTGCTGGGCTTCCATTCTCCCCATTTTCCCACACCACACACCTCTCTCCACCAGCTTTCCATCAGCCCACTCCATGATACCACCTATCCTTCTGTCCACTCACCTGTATGCCAACACCCTCCAACCTTCCCCACAGATTTCAGGGGCCAAACATCCCTACTCCAGGTCCATTTGTCAGGGCCCCTGTGAATCTTCCCTACCTGTCACCACCACTGCCACTGCATGTTATTTTAAATCAGGCAGAATTAAGGATGAGTCCAGGTAGAAATGCTCTAATCCACAGTTGCTGGTCTAATCTTTGCTCATGGGCTTAGCCTTCATCGCCTGACACATGGCTGTCCCTCTTTGACACAGCAGGTTCACCAAAGCAGAGCACTATTTACAGCAGCCTCAGTCCTGCACCTTGCATCTCAAATAAACAGCTTCCCCTTCCCCACAGAAGAAAGAGGGGAATATTAAGGCAGTATGTATAGATTTTTCTTTGCAGAGCACCTGGAGACCCTCACTAGGAACAACAGCTGACTGGATGCTGCTGGCAAGAGCCTCAGGGAAATGGGAATGGGACCTCAAATATGGGATGAAATTACATAGGAAGTGCACTAGGACATCACCAGGATATTCTGCCAGCCTGGGAGATGTCAGCACAACAAGACCTGGCATCCTTGGAACCACCACACCATCCCCAAGGAGAAGCAGCACATGAGAAGATGAGGAGGCCAAGTCTCCTGCAGGAAGTGGAGCTAGGTCTGAGCATTTGCCTGGTCAGGACCCCACTTCCACTTAACCCAATCACACACCAGAAGACAACCCAGAAAGCAGAGAAACAGCCTAATGAGTTGCAGGGAAAACTGTTGATTAATGCCAACCCAATACACCACCTGCCATCAGTGAGGCTGGATACCTGAGATCCAAAGCACAGACCTCTGCTGCTTGGCCTGTGGCATCAAGAACCAGAGGAAAAGCCTTACTCACAGTCCCCCAACAGCCCTTGGGCAGATACTCAACATCAACCACATTTTATCTGCCAAACTCTAACAAATATCCATTGACATCAATATTATATTTTCACCTCAAGTCTCATAATTGGGTCACACTTGGGTTGTTGAAATTAGGTGCATCACTCTAGAGCAAACTAAAAAAAGCTGGAAGCTGGTGTTCCTAAGCGTAGGAGCTGTATGGGTTCTCTGAAAATCACAAGAGCTTTTTAAGTTTAGAAGTAAAATAACCAATTTGTCCTCCTCCTCCTTCTTCTTGCAAATTGAGATTGATCATATTTTGCAGAAACTGCCTGTGAATATTAAATAAGAATTTCTTCTCCTAGAAGCAAAGATTCAGTCCTTAAAATTTCAGCCTGAATGGTTTGGAAAGCAGCAAAATTGCAGACAATTACAGCCAGGCTCCTTTCAGTGGGCTGTCTCACACACCCTCAAAACAGGCTGGGCTGACAGGTCTGCTTAGGGTCACTGGCAACAACAACCTATTCCTCTGACCCAAGGAAGAGCTGACAGACTCCTGAAGTGATATCCCAATGTGAGGCTGTGACCAGCACTGATGTCAACACCTGAAGTACCAACCTCCATACACTGAGCTTACAAAGTCGGGGCCCTGTTTTCTGCAGCATTAGTCAGAAAGCTTATCTTCTCTTTGGAAGATGAGGAACAGCCTCTAAAGTAGCATAGTCTAGTATTCAGTTTTAGTTTAGGACTCAAAATTGGTAAAATGTTGATTCCCTAAGTCAGACAAACCCTTGCAACAAGCTGTATTTTGAATCTCTGCTTACTCACTGGGGATGAATGAACTTCTGTAATGGTCTCTCCCCAGAGACACATCTGGGGAGATACATCCTGATACATACCTTCTCTCTGCTCTTACCTTTGGGTTAGCTGCTGGGCTGGACACAATAATTTCTTTTTGCATTTGCTCTTTCATGCCTTTTTATGCTGGCATATCATAAAGGCACAGCTCAGAGTCACAAGACTAGAGGAACATCTCCCTCTTGCTAATTCTCAAGCAGAAGTGGCATTCCTAACCTCCTTTCTCTGTCTGCAGTCAGCCAAGATGCCAGACTTCTATGAAGAGAAACCTGTTTCACAGCCTGGAGGTGCCCAAGGTATGATTTACAGGCAAGCATCTGATTTCAGATGATCTTAGGAGTTTTCTGGGGAGATTCCACTAAGCGTGTTCTCACTTGTGAGCAGATTAAGACATTGGGGATGCTTATCTTCTCTGTCCTGAAACAGCCATCCCAAAGTACTCTTTGTCCTTAGGAAAGCTTTCTGTGGACAAAAGCACAGTAGCTTAAGAGATGTCTCCTTCTCTCTGTGTTTTCCTCACCATTGGCATCAGCTCTGATCCATGCTCCACTCCCTGGCACTGCAGAGAGGGCAAACAGAGGGCGTGCTCCCTTTGTCAGCCTGTCACCACCCTGATGGCACAGCAAAATGCTGTGAGTACCCATGGCACACAGAAATCTTGAGCTGGGCTGGGTGACACTGACTGGGCAAGAATGGGCTAGCTCAAACCAGAGATTCCAGGCAGGGCTGGACACCAAAAGAAGCAATTGCTGCTGCTGCTGCTGCTGCTGACAGGCAACATCGCCTGTTTTATTCCCATGATGTCCACACCCAGAAACTGTTGTGACAATTTTCTAAAAAAAAATAGTTATGAGAGCTTAGATCTTGCAGCCTTTAGGAAAACAGTTGTACACTTCATCCATAGTAGCTATTCCTTGTTGGTAAGGGAGCAGCTGGGTGGAAGTTCACTGATGTGGCAAGTCACCTTAGAAAGAGCAAATATATTTTATTTCCTTGATTTTACAATCCATGCCCTGCAAGATGATCCAAGCAGCACAGATGCAGAATGAATGACTGCCTAGATTACAAACAAAGCACCAAGTCTTCAAGGATTAAGTTTACGTCCTGTCCCATCACATCTGCAGCTCTCATAAGGAAATGCCAGTGACCGTCAGCACTGGCACAAGCCTCTTACTGCTCTGCGTTACTGCTGCTTGTGTCTTCTCCCCGCTCCTAGTCTTGCCTACAGCCACTTGATGAAGAGGTCCAAAATACACATCCAGCTGCAAAAAGAAGGCAAGGAGAGGATGGCAGAAATCTTCTCCTGAGCAGTGAGATGCAGGCAAGTGGTTTGTCTGCAGGCTAACAGGCCTCCCAAGGCTCCCAAATGCAGCCCCATCCTTCCACTCTGCAGAGGGAGGTCACTGGCCACTTTCTTATGCTTGGTAACAAAAATCAGCCAGCCACCCCCAGCTTTATGCACTTAAGCTGCCTCATTTCTTCAGCAAGGTGCTTCAGTGAGTTAACAGACTTGAACTAACTAGATTTTTAGGTTGACGGAGTTTCTTGAAGCCTCCAAGAGCAACATCAATTTGGCAGGTATGCAGCCTGTCTGGAGGTACACATTTAATAAGCAGTAATATATTTGGCTACACTCAAAAAAGGGACAGAAAAGAGCACTTGGAAAAGATCTGATCAACTCAGTCCTGCTGCTGGGACCCAGCTTTGCTCTACTTCACTGCTCCTTAAACACCACATCCACATAGTTTGTTGCAATAATTTTCCTTGATTCCTGTTTTCATCCAACAGCTTCGAAGACACCAAGTGCAGCCCAGAGTGAGGTGCATTTTAAAGCTGACACAGGCAGAGCAATATGCCAAAAGGCACAGCAATATGCCAAAAGGCACAGCAAAGTGAACTTAACGCTTATCACTGTGGGGAGGAGACAGAGAAGCTGAGAGTTTTCCTCACCTTGTTTCTCAAGGGGCTCATGCTGGCCACTACAGGCATATAAAGGCTCATTACAGTGAGAAAAGTACAAACCAGGCCAAATTCTGCATCTTGTCATAAAATATACCTTTTTTTTCCCCCTTTAGTAAACTAAGTGATCTAATTTTGCCAAAGGCAAAGGTGAGAGATGAGAAGACAGGCTTTCCAGTCCCTCCCCACTGCAGGCTCAGCCCTACAGAAAGCCAGACAAAACCTCCTGAGCATCATGTGAGGTACTTTCCACCATGCTGCCCATCCCCAGCCGTGCATCAGATGCTCCTGAGCATCATGTGATGGATGCAAAGCACAGCCAGCCTCTGGCAGTGCACTAGGATTTTCCTGTACCTCATCCCAGGACTTTGTCATGCTGCCTTCGTGACTTCATCCCCAAGATTCCCATTATGGCTGTGGTGTGGATGAGGCTGAAGAGGGTTTCTGCTGAACTGCCTGCCTGGGCTCACTGCAATGCCCTCTAGTCACAGCCTCTGTCGCACTGTGTGCTGCCTCTCCTGCTCACACACCCCCTTTTTTATTCTGTTTTAGAGAGGAAATGGTTTGATGACATAATTTTCCTCGTGGGACTTAAATCAAATCCCCCTCAGGCAGAACAAAGCCATAACCTCTTCTGAGTGTGATCTGGTAATGATCAGGAACAAATCTGTCAAAAAGAAAGCAAGAGCAGGAGATGGTGCAAATGATAAACTAGCAGAGGTGATCTGGCTTTCATTTTCATTCAGCCACTTGCAAATGGGAGTCTCTCGAAAGATCTGGAGCACCCTGCACAGACATGGAATATTATTATTATTATTATTATTATTGTCATTAAATGTACTTGTTTTTAGTTCATTTTGAAGAAAACACATGCAGCTTTTGAGATGCATGGGACTAGCAGCTTGGAAACAGGCAGCTACTATTTATTGCCCACAAGCAGCAAACAACTCCTGCCCACAGTCTCGACAGTCTGAGCCTTGTGCAGCTACTGCAGAAGGCCAGTCTCCCTGGACCCCATTTCCATGAACATGGGACAGGGAAAAAGCATGGATATGCCAGCATCTCCCTCCCAGCTCACCCTCCCTGGCCATCAGCCACGTGGTACCAGCTCCACAGCCAGGGCTGAGCTGGAGCAGGTGACTGAAGGGAGAAAGGCTCTGCATCCCTAATTCCTGCCATGGGATCTGGGACATACTTTCCTGGACAGCCAGCTTTTCTTTCACAAATGGTTTGGCAGCTGACTGCCTGGCCATTAACCCTTCTGCCTCTCACCAGACTTGTGCTCAGGTCTCATGCACTTCCCATGGTTAAATAGTATCTTCTGTCCCACCACTGCTGGTGACAACCCTCCACAATCACCTGTCCATGGTGGTATCCAGGTTCTTCTGTGCTTTCTAGATGGTCCCTACATTGCTGTGCCACTGGTCAGCAAAGTGACCACCCAAAAGTTGCATCTTTTTCCCAGATGAAAAGTTCGGTTTTCTTCCTAGCAACACATCTCCCCCTCCTTGGCTTGGCTGTGCCAGCATAGTCAGAGACTGCACCCCATGCCACCTGCAGTGCCTGCTCCTCTTGCAGCCACACAGGTCCTCTCTGCTGCCTTGTTTTACCACAAATATTTGCCTTAGCCATGTACCATCACCACGCAGTTCCTCTGCTTCTCCCCTGTATGCCTCTCATGTTTTTAAATAGCAGATTACATATGGTTGTCTTATTTTTTGCTCATGTTCCTGACTGTCTTTGCTCCCTATTGCTACTTCACAGATTTTTATCTGGAAATGTCATTAATGAGAGATTTGTTTCTTCTCCAAGATCCTTCCTGGAAATGCTGTGCTGGAAACAACACAACCTGCTGTATCCAACCTGAATCACTGTGCAACTGTGCATATCTGTTGTTCATCTTCTGACACAGCCGTTCACCCAACCTCAGTGACAGCAAAACCCCAAAAACCCTTTTGAAGCTGACCTAGGCAAAGGCATCCCACTAAGAACTGTCCCTAGGCCTTGACTGAAAGCATGTGCTTTGAACTGCCAGGTTCCTTTCATCTGCACCAATTTACCTCACAAGCATGCAGCCAGTGAGTGTGGGCTCCACAGCAACAATGGGGTGGAGGTGCAGAGGCAGGAAGCATGAGCTATGGGTCAGGAACATGGGCAATGTCTCAACTAACTTAACTGGGGACAGAAAGAAGGTGGGAGCCCAGTTGCAACTGGTTTTAGACTAACAAGGCCTCCAGGCTCTAAAGGCTCAGTTTAACCACCACTGCAAGACCATACTATGTGTCCTTGGGAAGAGACAAGTGGTATTGTAAGCCAAGCATGAGTGTGGCAAACCAGGGACCTGCTGGCAAGGCAGGAGACGGGGCTCTCTGCCATGCTGTGGCTAGCTCCCATCCTCCAGCTTTCAGGTGCCAATCTCTCATGGGGAAGGCCAGAAATGTGGCTCCTGTCCTGCTCAGATGGAGCTTCTTGAGATGTGCTGTGCCTGTAGACACAGGGGACAACCTTTCCTGTACCAGTTCAAATGTTCTGGATGCTCCTATCAGCCAGAGGACATGGTGGCAACAGCAGCAAGTGATGGAAAAGGAGACTGCGTGCTTCTCCTCACCAAACTTCCCTTCGGAAAGGCGGTGACCTTGGTGTCAGAGGGGGACGCAGCACCTCAAGCTATGTGACAAGTTTTAATGGGCTGCTTTGTCTGTGCAGCTCTGGTTAGAAATGCTCTTACTCAAGCCCACATCAAAGCAAGCTGGGCCTGCTTCCAAAAACTGAGTTACTTTTGCCTTGTTAGGCTTTTACATCAAGCAGCATCAGTTTCTCTAGCAAGTAGGTTTCCAAGCAGACAGGAGCACCTGGAACAACCTGTTTCGATTAGCATTTTACTTATTTATGGTGCCAGCGCTACATCCAATGCCTGTGGGTTGCAGAGGAGCCATCCAGCTCCCCTGCACCAGCTGTGGAAAGCACTGCTGCACTGCCCTGCGGGTAAAGGTAGGGAATAGGTAGGGGTGTGCTCACACTCACCTGCTTTATTTCAAGAAGAATCCTGGAGCTGTGTAGCCCTAGCTCGGTTTGGGTCACTCAACGCCACTAGCTCCAGCTATAGCACCAATAGCTCCATCTTTTGGGTCACCTAAGCATCCAAACCTGACAGGGGAGCCCCACAGAGCCACCACTGATCACCAGCACACGCACCAGGCAACCAGGCAACCGTTCTACAGAGAGACACTCACTCTGCTGTGCCTGCTGATCTCCAAAGCACCCATGAAACCTGAGCTGCCTCAACACTGTCGTGGCGGATAGATGCTCCAGAATTGCTAAACTCTTTCCATAGCTTAACATTCTCCCTGTCAAATTTATCCTGTATCCTCTTCAGCAAGGAGCAACATAAATAATCTTTGGTCATCCTATCTGTTCCTGACCCTGTGGTTCTCCCTGGAGATTTGCTGCCACCTCAGTTGGGCTGTAAACTCCCTGGACAGGAGCCAGTTTTGGTGCCTGTTGGTAAAAAGCCATATGCACTTCTGTGCCATCATGAAGTCTGCTAAAAGACAGTATGACCCACGCACAGTCACTGCCTGAGGAAGCGATAATAAGAATTTCTGCTCTCAGTGAAAGCTCACCACCTGAAACAGGCCAAAAGGAGCCTCCAGTTTGCCCTGGAGAGACAATGGACCATTCATGCCATAAGCAGGATAAAGGCAAATGAGATCTCAGGAGATGGCAGGAAAAATACTTTCAGTGTGTGCAAAAGCATGTGAAAGGAAAAATTCTCAGAAAGACCACTCTGGTCACAGCCAGACCAGAGGAGGGAGAGTCCTTGGCCACTGGAAGAGTTTGGCTCATAGAGCCTGGCACTAGAAAGTCTAAGTATGGACACAGTCACAGGGGAAAACACCAGGGATGGAAAAGCACCATTTCAATTGAAGGGCAAAAGATCACAAAAGTAAACAATGCCAAGCAGATTTACAGTGAAAAGCCCCAAACCATTGGAACCACGGAACCCTTTCTCAGAGGAAGTGAGAAGGGAAGAAACCCACAAACTAGTCTTTTTTCAGCAAAGTTCACCCTATTTATGGAAGGGGCCATAAAGGTTCTGATGCTTGTGACAGCCTGAGAGAGGATTTCTCTGCCCACAAGGACCCCTCTTGGTCTCAAGTTTAAAGAAAAGACCAAAACTACACCTAAATATTTGGAGTGAGCTTGTGGTTCCCTTACTTTGTTAAAGGAGAGATGCCTAAGAGGACACACAAGACCAGGCCAGTGGAAAAGCAGAAGGAAGGCATAGCCTTGCACCATTATGGCCATGCCACCCTCCCTTGTTGAACTGCTGACCTGGAGCACCTCTAACTCTGCAAAAAACCTGTAATTTCCAGGGCCAAGTGAAATGCCTGGGGTAAATCCCATCCTGTCCTCTGTCAAGGTCAGATGGGCAGGGAGAAATAGCATGGGGTCCCAAGGAGATGCCGCTCTCCAGAAAGTGCTTCTTGCCAGGGGAGATGTTGCAGGGCACAAAAATGAGCTCAGCAAGGAAGCCAACAGTGTCTGAGATACTCTGAAACAGATTAGGTACCTAATTAAAAAACAAACGTATTTCTTGTTCTTTTTCCCTCACCTGGCACCTCTGGGAAGCCAAAATCCTGCAGTGCTTGGATGAAGGGGAAAAAAACCCACCAGACTGAGAGGCAGATAGAGAAAGATAAAATTCTGCCACAGAGATTAGCACTGGGAGAGCCTTTGTAGGTCACATCACGTCCACCATCGCTGGCACAGAGGCTGGCTCCACTCCAGCCTCCCAGGGGTGGGGGGCACGCATATCCCCTTGCCTGGCGCCCAGCGGCAGCCCCGGCTCAGCCAACTGTCTCCCAGCGTGACGTGCTGTACTGTAAACAAGCTCAGGCAGATGGACAGACAGACAGAATGCCCGCATTAATCAAGTCCTCAGCTGTCCTGGGGCTTTTCAGCCACCCTCCGAGTCACCCGGAGAGTGTATCATACATCCACCCGGCTGGGAGGACAAGGCCTGCTTCCCCAACATCACCAGCAAGCCAGGCCACCTTCCCTTTTCCTCCTTGTTTCCACTTGGCACCGCTTTTATTCTGTTTTCCCAAAGGCAGCCTGCCGCTTTGCCTCCCAGCTCCCATGCGCATGTGTCTCCCCTGCGCTCTCTCCCTGCCCTCCCTTCTCCGCTCCCGGGTGAGACCTCAATCTCTCCCCCGCCAGCTCACTGCTGCAGCTCTCGCTCCCTTAATCCCAATGACCTTCTTGAACAAACGCGCCAGCCCCATGGGCAGCCACGGGATCAGCGTCATGGGAAGAGGGAGAAACCTTCCCATGACACCCCCCCGTAGGCTCCTCTTTCCCCCTGCCCCCTTCCCCACGAATTACAATGAAGAAAACGTGACAGGGAAAGCAGGTTGGGGGGCTGAGAGAATAAGGGTAAAACACAGAGCAACATCCAGCCCCCACAGCCCCCTCAACTCACCCCAGCACGGCCTGAGCCCAGCACCCTCTGACCCACAGGGAAGCAATTTCAGGATTGCAGCATCCCCCCTCCCGGGTGCCCCCTGTCACCCCACATCCTGCTGGTCTCGCTGCATCCACCATAAACAGAGGCATGGAAAAGTGAGAAGACACCCCACCCTGGAAACCACCAGAGATGGAGACAGGGTCATGGTCCAACCTGACTCACCCTTTTATCTCCTCATGGAAGAAACCCCAAACCAGCCTGCTCTCACTCTATGTGGGCCTATATCCACACACACAAATATATGTACATACAGCTGTACATCTGTGTGCATATATACGTGTGGATATACCTGGAGATTTATACATAGAGAGATATATAAACCCAGAGACAAATCCCTATATCCAAACATACCTGCAGATACATATAACAGACACACAGCCACAAATGCTATGGAACCATAGATGTACATATCTCTGTGTACAGTTCTAGGCTGTGTGAAGACATATTGATGGACACATGTATATTATATATGTGGATACGTGCGCATACACATGCATATATAAGGCATATAACAATAAATATGCAATACATAACAGCATACGATGATAACGTATAATAACATATAATGGTATATAACATAGAGAGTAATGATTTTATGCGTGTGTATGTGTGTCTGTGTGTGTCTGTGTGTACGCAGGTGTGCAGAAAGGTCAGGGTCGGGGCCGGTGGCGGCCGCCCTCCCCGGAGGAAGCCTCGCGCCCTCCTTAGCCCGGCGGGTGAGCATTGCAGAAGGGGC
>WEIU01004131.1:153626-176097 GCA_013389925.1 Aegithalos caudatus
CTGGCGGGGGCAAACGTGGGGCCAGGCAGGCCGGGCCCGTGGGGCTGGAGGGTGCAGGGGCTGCCCGGGGTGCGGGCACTGCGGGGGTGGGAACACCTCCCGGTACTAAGGCAGACCACCCCAGACCCCCGGGGTAGGGATTGGGGGTGATGCCACTCCTGGCTTCTCTGGGGCCCAGCAGCGCCCGCCCCCCGCTGCTCACACCCTCTGCTCGGCCCTAGTGAGGCCGCGTCTGGGGCTGTGTCCAGTCCTGGGCTCCCAAGTACGAGACAAGGAGCTACGGGAGAGGGTCCTGCAGAGGCCCCAAGAATGATTTGGGGTCTGGAGCATCTCTTAGTGACACGCGGAAAAACTCTGAAACTCAGAGGCAGAGTTTTAAAGTAGGTATGTAGTTTATTCAGCGCTGGGCGCGATGCGGGATAGCTCCCAAAGGCATGCGCAGCCCCTCGCTCACCCATGTTTTCTTTTAACCCTTAGAGTGTTACATATGCATCAAGTTTCGCAATACACCATGCATATTCATCCTTTGGCTCCCACCCTCTCCGCTTCGTATGCTAATCGTCTTATCAGTCCTTTGTGCCTGCACAGGTGTCTCTGGTGGTCTTCTCGGGGGTCTCAGGGATGAAGAAAATAGTCTTCCTCAGGGATGAACTTCTGATCCCTGCTGCCTTGTGCATGCTCACTGATCCCCTGGTCATAGTCCAAGCCACTAAACCAGTCTGATCAGGTTCTGGGGTCCGAGGAACCTCGTTATCTCAGCATTTCTGATGATCCTGTATTCTTGTCTCCTGTTTGGTAAGACATCCCTATTGTTCTAACAAACACAGTCCTGCCTCTTCTCTCCCTAGGCAACTAACACAGTGCAAAGGGCAGCAAGCATTAGTCAATACACATCATCTGAATGTCTATTCTTAGTAAATGTCTTCTAATTTCTATGATTAATATCCTCTAGTTCCCAATTTCATGTTTCATTAGTAGGAGAGACTACGAAGAGTCGGGCCTCTTTAGTCTGGAGAAAAGAAGGCTGAGAGAGGATCTCAATAATGCATATAAATATCTCAAAGGTGGGTGGATGGTGCCAGACGCTTTTCAGTGGTGCCCAGCAGAGCAATAAACTAAAACATGAGAAATTGCACTTCAACACGAGGAAGAACTTATTTATGTTCAAGGTGGCAGAGGCACAGGAACAGGCTACCCAGGGAGGTCGTGGAACCTCCCTCTCTGGAGACACCTGGATGCCTTCCCATGTCACCTGCTCTAGGGTGTCCCTCCCAAAGGACTAGGTGATCTCCAGAGGTCACTTCCAACCCTAGCAATTCTGTCATTCAGGTTGCTAGGTGCTGCTCCACAGAGGCCCCCATAGAGGGGTAATGCTGGGCCCATGGGCACAATCCATTATCCCTCACCAGATGCTTGCCTTGGACAATGATTGGTGAGCCTCAAAATCACTCTGGAGCAAAGCCTGGTGCTCTCATTTCCAACATCCACCACCCTACCCGCACTGTTACCCTGGGAGGGGCCGGGAAAAGGCCCTCTGTGAACATGGGGAGTGTCGTGGCAACAGCTAGTCTGTACCTGGACAAAATAAATCTGATCATAACAAATCCAATTTGGCTAACCTGGCTTGTTCTAGAAACAAGGCCCTAGGTGAACAATGGAACTCAGAAACCTCAGCCAACCCCATCCAAGCCCTGGATGCAGACACATCACTGGCCAGAGATCTGGGCGGTGCAGATTCCCAACCAATTGGCTATCCAAGCCTGGAAAATTCAAACCCCTATATAAAGCTCTTAACAATAAATCACGCTGTTTGCTGATGAGCCTCCGTGGATTTGTGTCATCTCTGTCTCCAGCCAATGACCCCTAATGTAAAAGGGGACTCCAGATTTTGGGGAGACCTCCCGACTCTAGGAGGCAGTGACTGCAAGATACACACCTTGCACTTCAGAGGCCACAGTCTTGAGAGCAACTTGAGCTTCTCCATTGCCCACATTACTACCATGGCCACTGGGGAAGGAAGGGATGTGTGGGGAGAAGCCTTTCAGCATTAGGGGCAATTCCAGCTCCTTGGCCCATACCTGTTGTGCAGAGTAGCTGCATAGCAGTCATCTGCTGGTTGCTGCAGAGTCCCTGATAATCTGTATTAACAGGATTGTAATGGAAAGCAAGCCCTTGGGTTGTGACATGGTTCCCTAAGCTCAGCAGTGGAAGCCAAGAGCTAAAGGTGAATGTACAAGGGAGATGGAAGAGCATTTAGAGCCAACCCATGGGCTCCTATTGGGAATTCTGAAAAGTGAGCAGTCATTCCTCACTTTTTGTAGGTCTTCTTTTGCGGGGTGGGTTGGTGGTAGAAAATGGACATTCCTCCATCACATCCAGCCACAGAATCCTAGAATGGTTTGGGCTGGAAGGGACCTTAAATGTCATCTAGTCCAAACCTCCCTGCAATGAGCAGGGACAACTAGATCAGCCTGCTCAGAGGCCTGTCCAACCTGATCTTTGATCTTTCCAGGGATAGAACATCCCTGTTTTAGGAAGATGAGCTGCAGTGCCAGCACAGCTGGATCCTTAGCCCTCCAATTCATTCTGGGTGCAGGAATCTCCCCAGTGTTGTGTCGAACACATCCTTATCTGTGAGCCCCAGGAGATCCTGAGGGCAAACTCTGGGTGCTTCATGTGTGACAGGCTCCAGACCAACCAGCTCTGGGTTCTACTGATACCATTGCCTTGGCTTTGCATCCCCTTCTGTACCACAAGCAGTGGTGGATTAAGGCCCATGTTAATTATAATAACACAGATGAAATTTCACTAAATGAAATGAAATTTTGAAACTCCATTTCATGAAAGGAAATAAAAATTTATAGAATGAAATTTCAAAACTTCATGAAACTGAATGAAATTTCGAAATTTCATGAAATGAAATTAACATGATGAAATAAAATTTAATTATATTAAATAATGAAATGAAACTTGATGAAATAAAATTAAACATGTCAAAATTTCATTATATGAAATGTCAAAATTTCATTCATTTCATGAAATGTCGTTGAATGAAATGGAATGAAGTGAAATAAGCATTATCTGTTGTGACCGGTGACCGTGCGCACTGAAGTTCCCCACAAGCCCCGTCAGATGGCTCGCGCGGCCTTATTTTTCCGCGCATCGCTGCTCGAGCACCTTTATGGCCGCGGCGGCGCCCGTAGTACCGCGCGCACCGCCCACCCTCTCGCGAGATCAGGGGGCGGGGTGCTTATAAAGCCTGAGCTCGGCGCTGGGAGCCCTTCTCGTCCGGCGCGTGGACAAGATGGTGGGTGTGGAGNCGCGGGCTGCTGTGGGAGCATTTGGGGCTCCTTTTTCTAGGAAGGGGGCCGGCTTTTCTCTGGAGAGCTCCTGTGGTTATGGATTTTTTGGGGGCTTTAAAGTTCGCTTAGGGTAACTCGTGTCGAGTGGGGTTTTTTTGGGGGGGAGGGGGGACACGTTTAATAAAGCCATATTTATTTTTAGTTCCGTGTATGGCTGCACGGTATTTTTATTTAATTTGCGTGTGAGATTGGATGGGTAAACCTTTCTTTGGCCTGAGAGTTCTCTGGATGGAACCCAGTCCTTACATGGCTCTCAGGTTGCAGAGGGAGGCTGCGGGGGTGGTACTCGAGGAGAAAACCTTTATACTGTGCTTCCACAGAGTGACTAACGCAAAGGGGGATATTAAAATGCTGGTTTAGTGCACGTTTGCAAACTGAAATTGTTTCTGTAATGCTTATTTTGGTACCGATTCGTTGAAAAATATGAAGCTGCCTGTGCTGCATTTTCTAGACTTGAGGAGTGGATTGAAATTCTGGTGGGACACTGATGCCCCTTCAGTGGTTCCGTGGCTGGAAAGGGACTTGGTGATCTCTCAGTACAAGGTTGGAAGGGACAATAAATCTGAGAAGTACATAGTCATTGCATGGGGCTTACATTCCTGTAACATAATTGAATTCAGAAGCCCCGCAGTTCATAATGGGGATTTCTAGAGTGCACAACGTCTTGGTATATGTAATATTCACGTTCTAAGGCAAGGACAGAGTTGGTCTTGGCCCTCGAGTGGGCATTAGCAAGTCTCTGTAGCAAGCACTTAGTGTTGGTTTTCTCTTTGCAGTCTCACCGCAAGTTCTCGGCTCCGAGGCACGGCTCCCTGGGCTTCCTGCCCCGCAAGCGCAGCAGCAGGCACAGGGGCAAGGTCAAGAGCTTTCCCAAAGATGACCCCAGCAAACCTGTCCATCTCACCGCCTTCCTGGGGTACAAAGCTGGCATGACCCACATTGTCCGGGAAGTGGACAGACCTGGATCTAGTATGTATTAATAATCCTCTTAAAACAGGAATGGCTTTGATTGGGAATGGTGACAGGTGGCCCCTTCATAGCATCTCTGGATTTTAGTTCAAGCTTCACTTCACCCTATTCTGAGTCCAATTAGGTGGTGTATTTCTGCTGTAACTGTTGGTTTGGTTGCACAAAAACGGGCTCCTTGGGATGGGGGGATATCAGTCAGCTGCCTTTGGTGTTTTTTTGGAGATTGTCCTGTCTTGGATGTATTACTTGCTGCCATGCATTTTGCCTATCCAGCTTTGCTGACTTTCCTCCTGAGCCAGCCTCAAAGTTTTGCAAGGCATTAAATTATGACTTTAAATTTGGTTGCTTTACCTTGAGTCATCTCTGTGAAAAGAACTTGAGTCATTTAACTTTTCACATGGAAGATTTGGGAGTGAGAAAAAACAGGTGGTATTAAGGAGATACTGCTGGTATTAATTGTGTGCTGTATTTCTATTTCCATCCAGAGGTGAATAAGAAGGAGGTGGTGGAGGCAGTCACTATTATAGAGACTCCTCCCATGGTCATCGTGGGTATTGTGGGATATGTGCAGACTCCTCGTGGTCTCCGTAGCTTCAAGACCATCTTTGCTGAGCACATCAGCGATGAGTGCAAGCGCCGCTTCTACAAGAACTGGTGAGAGAGCAGGGCCTTGGCTGGCCTCAGGCCATGGTTCATATTTTTACTACTGGGCTGCAATGATCCTAGCACAGCTTTTTAGCAACTAGTGTTTAGCTTTGACGGACTGGCCTAATAATGGGATAGGCTGTAGGAGTGGCTCCGTGAGGGTGGCAGCATAACTTTGGGTAGTGCCCTTCTTCATGGGGATGTGGTGACTTTGGGTTTGTCTGAGAGCTCTTTAACAGGCTACACATGATGATACTTCGACGGGCGGACATAAGGAAATCGCCTCTGGCGCTTGTTGTTGAATGTCGATTCCTGACTGTAGCCCTGTTTTCTCAGGAAAGGGGAAGATAAGTGTCACTTGCGATTGCCGTTCCAGGCACTGTTGTGATTGAAAGTGTGCCATTTGCCCAGTGCGGCTCCAGCGTGTCTGGAGCTTCCAGCCTGTTTATGAACTTGGCAGGCTGAAAAGACATCAGAGTGAAGCAATAAAGTTCTCAAGGGTGTTTCAGTAACAGCCTTGCTGTTGGCCACACAAGGCGGGGAAATTAGGGTATTTTGAAGCAGATCACAGTTATCTCACAATTGTTTTAAAAATCTGGAATTTTTTTTCGATTACTGTTTGACATCTCTTTACAGTCTTTTGTTTTCTGTAGTGTGAATGTTAATGTGCCTTGGAATTCATGGCAGCTCCGCTCAGCTTTGGCAATTTTGCCACTGTCTGATGAGCTCCTGGCTCCGCTTGCCAGTGGAAAAGAGTCATTAGAAGCTGGCAATGAGCCAAAGCCAACTAAGGTGGCATCTCCTTCCACTCACCCCACTTCCCTGGGGATTGATGAAGGGCTTAGCCAAACCTTGTCTCTGCTCTGCTCCTGAAGGCACAAGTCCAAGAAGAAGGCCTTCACCAAATACTGCAAGAAGTGGCAAGATGAGGAGGGCAAAAAGCAGTTGGAGAAAGATTTCAATAGCATGAAGAAGTACTGCCAGGTTATTAGAGTCATGGCTCACACTCAGGTAAGTGCCTGTGGGCTCAGATATGCTGGAAACTGCTGAGAAAGCAGGCTTGAAAGTTGATCTATCTCTGTAGAAAGATTTCTGCCCTCCCCTGCAGCTTGATGCTGTCTGTTCAGCATATTACATATTCATTCTCCACAGAGCTGTGCGCACAGGATGTGTGAGGAACCTTGGCAGCCATTGGCTGGTTTTGAAGGAGTGTCCAAAAGAGACACTGCAGTAGGAATTTTTTGGGCTCTGTCCTTTGCTGATAGCATGTAGACCTGGACTCTTAATTGGCAGCTACAATTAAAACCATCCTGAACGTTGAACTCAGGGGTTTGTGTGCTCAGTGTCATTTCAGGCTGCATTCTGCATTCAAGCACTCAGACTTCTGGTAGCTTCTTTTGCTCAGCTGGAGGAGGTGTTCTGAGTGATGTGGTGTCTTCCCAGCTGTGAATGCTTTGACTAACTTTCTTGGGGGGTGCATTAAATCCTTTGAGTTGGCTCTAAGTGCAGTAAGGTGGCTAATTTTACTAGAATTAATTTCCTCCAGTAGAGATAGTGTTGCAACTTCTATTGATTGTCTAACCAGTTCCCTCTACTAAATACAGTACAAGTAACTGTAAATGCATTCTAGCCCAAAGTGGCCTTAAGTGTGGCAGGCTCTATCAGACAATCAGAGGGGTTAAGGTTGGAAGGGACCTTAAGGATCCTCCAGTTCTAACCCCTGTTCCATGGGCAGAGACACCTTCCACTACACCAGGTTGCTCAGGCCCCTGTCCAAGCTGACTGAACAGTTGGAGGGATGGGGCATCCAGAGCTTTTCTGGGCAACCTGTGCCAGTGACTCAGGACCCTCATAATAAAAATAATCCTTAGGTCCAATTTAAATCCACCCTGTTTCAGTTTAAAGCTATTGCTCTTTGTCTCTTGTTCCTCAGTGGAATTTGGCCAAGGGCTGTGGGGTTAGAGAACTCTGCTCCTATGGGTGGCATATAACTTCCAAGTGCAATGACTTGCAAGCCACTATACAACCTTCCCCCTTATTGTAGGGCCTTGTTTAAGTTTTATATTTTGGAAGAGGATACTAGAAAAATAGATTAGGTCAAGGCTAAAAGGATTCTGGGCTTATTAATACAAGGTCCATTTCAAAAGAGCAGGAGCTGAATCTTGCACATTTATGCGTTCTAGATGCGTTTACTCCCCCTGAGACAGAAGAAGTCTCACCTGATGGAAATCCAGGTGAATGGTGGCACTGTTGCTGAGAAAGTGGATTGGGCCCGGGAGAAGCTGGAACAGCAGGTGCCTGTGTCAACTGTCTTTGGCCAGGATGAGATGATAGATGTCATTGGAGTTACCAAGGGCAAGGGATATAAAGGTAAACACATGGAAATCCTTCTCTTTGTGATACGATACAGTTTTTAATGAAATCCTGACCTTGAGTTTTCACAAGTGCATGTACCAAGAACTGGGTGAGTAAATCCATACTGTTGTCACTGTTCAATGATGAGACCATGGAATGAGCACTGGGCACAGTGCCTGACATCTGTGAGGAGTCGTTCCATGCTGCCTTCCTTCTGAGAACACACCCAGGGACAGCTGGGGGGGGAGCTTCACCAGGAAATGTTGATTCCTGGGATGCTGGATCTGTGCCTCGCTTTTGTTGCCTGGCGACTGCAGCTTGAAAGGTGGCTTAAACTGTGGTTGAAGACTTTAGTGACATCTCAGCTTGACAGCAGGCTGCTTTGGTCCCTTCCAGGTGTCACCAGCCGCTGGCACACCAAGAAGCTGCCGCGCAAGACTCACCGGGGCCTGCGCAAGGTGGCCTGCATTGGCGCCTGGCACCCCGCCCGCGTGGCCTTCTCCGTGGCCCGTGCGGGCCAGAAGGGCTACCACCACCGCACTGAGATCAACAAGAAGGTTGGTGCTTCTCAGCTGCTGGGGAGGAACAAGAGCTGCCTGATGTCCCTTGCTCTGTGACAGTCAACAGCATGGGCAGTTCTGCTTGGGGAGTGTTGCTCTGTTAGAATGTCGTCTTGGGGGTAGTGGCTATGGTCTGTTACATTGAATAACTAAAATTCTTGCGTGGCCATGTGTTTTCAAAGTGCAACAGACTGTTTCCTCTGACCTTATATAGAATTCCTTGCGTTATATCTGATGACAGGCTGTTTCTCCTTTATTTGCTAAGTAGAATTCCTTATATTTTTAGATTTACAAGATTGGCCAAGGTTACCAAATCAAGGATGGAAAGCTGATCAAAAACAATGCATCAACTGATTATGACTTATCTGACAAGAGCATTAACCCTCTGGTAAGTTGCTGCAGCTCTGTACCAAGTGTGTGCTTGTGAGCTGCAATCCTAAGAGGCAAATGGGCCTGGTGTAAGTCACAAAATAATTGAATGGAGAGCTCTCAAAATAAGTCAGCTGCTGTTGGAGGTGGTGGTGTTTAGTCAGCCTCAATATTGACTTGTATAACATGGAAATTGGATTTGTTGTGTGGTAGTAGGATAGAGATATTGCAAACCTTGAATGGTACTTGTACAAGGAATAACTTAGCAAGAAGAGCTTTTGCTGTTTCACAAGCCTCTTCTGCTGTTCTTGATAAAAGCCTTACAGCAACAAATAAATGGCTGCATCAAGAAACTTGACGAGTGAAAGGCAGTACTGGAAACAGGATTTCAATGGATTAGGGAATGGATTCTGGCCAAGGCCCAGAAATGGTGTGGATCTCTAAGCAAATGTGATCCTGCTTGGTACAGAGCACTGACTGTTCTCTCCTTGCTCAGGGAGGCTTTGTCCACTATGGTGAGGTGACCAATGACTTCATCATGGTGAAGGGCTGTGTTGTGGGGACCAAGAAGAGGGTCCTGACCCTGCGCAAGGTGAGTAGTGCAGCCTGCTGTCACATGGGCTGTTACAGTTTAAGGGAGCTGTGCTGCCTCTAGTGTAGATGGTGTGTGTGCTATTCTGAGGAATCATGTGGATTGCTAGAAAGAAAAGCCTTCCGCACAAACCTACCTCATGTAATGGCCTTGGGAATGGCAAGAGGTCATACCTGCAGGTAGCTCTGCCCAGGGTTGTCTGTAGACAGTGTAGAACCTGGTTTAGGTTTGAGAATTCTTGTGACCAGAGGGACACTGGCAGAGTGGGGCTCATGCTGTGGGGAGCTGACCAGTCTTCTGCCTGGGAGGCTGAAGGTGCAGGGTAGGTGGCTTATGGTCAGGTGTTGCTTGCACATGGTAGCAGTTGAAGTCTGAGGTCAGAGGGACCATGGAGGTGTACTGGAGGCTAAAAGGTTGCTGCTGCTACTTTCTCACCTGGCATCTCTTTTTTCAGTCCCTGCTTGTGCAGACCAAGCGCCGGGCCCTGGAGAAGATTGACTTGAAGTTCATTGACACAACCTCCAAGTTTGGTCATGGCCGCTTCCAAACAGCTGAGGAAAAGAAGGCTTTCATGGTAAGGGCTCTTCCTGGCACATTTATTGTGTATCACTGTGTTCTTTGAGCTCATGGTAGCTGGTAGCTTGGCCTTTGGGCTGTCATGTGGCCAAAGTTTCTGTGAAATGGAAATTGCAGTTGAGAGGCCTCCTGCTATCAACTCGGTTATAACTGCAGGGGGCCTGGAGTCTCACTTCCCCCCTGTGAGGGCTCTTGGTGTCAGAGGGGTGTTGCTGTGTTTGGGCACAGGTTGTTCAGTGTTGAAGCACGGAGCAAGCACTGCTCCATTTCTTCCAAGAGCAGCTCAGGAGGAGGGTGCTCACAGTGATGGCATTCTCAGTTTGTCACTTGGCTAGAGAAAGCAGCTGGTAGTGCTTGAGAGCAACGCCCTGGCAGGGTCAGAGCAGTGCCAGGCTTGGGGGCCAAGCAGAAGCTTCCCCACCAGGTGGCGCCAGCGTTGCTGCTTAGGCACATCTGGAGTCACCCTGCTAACCCTGTGTGGCTATGCCAGGTTTAGCTTTTCCCAAAACTTCCGGCTGTGGGGATGGGGCATGGGGTTTCCAGTGGTTTGCAACGTGGAGGGCTTTTTTTGACTTGATTTCTTTACAGCTTTTGTGATTAGAATGTTTCATCTTCTGTGCAGACTGCTGTTTACATAGCTTTGTTTTTTTTGTTGTTTTTTTCAGGGACCACTCAAGAAGGATCGCATTGCAAAAGAGGAGGCAGCCTAACAGGTGGAATGGTCCTGTGGCCTCGCTGCTCTCAGACCAAAAAATAAATATTTTAAAGAAATTAATTTTGCCTCTTGGTATATACATTGCTGCGTCAAGCCTGGTACTTGGATTGCAGATTCTACATGTGGATCAAACCAAAGATGCACATCAAGTTTTAGGTCATGAGCACCCACCTTGTACCAGGGTTTCTCTAGAAAAAATGAAGCCACTATTGTTGGTTTTGCAGAGCAAAGATTGTGCATCAGAGCAAGGCATCTCTGGTTGTGTGAAATAGTAAAGCAGCAGGGGCCCTAAATGTGTTTGCTGTTGTTGAGGTATTTGTCCACCTGCCAGTACTCTGGTGGGACAGAGCTTTGAGTCAAATGGGTTTTGACATTAACCAGACAGTTCAAGCCACTAAATTTTGGGTAGCTCACATATGCTGATGTTGCCATGGAAACCTCACAGTGTCTGTATGGCAGGGCTGTAGTCTGCACACTTGGCAAGTGTTGTTTGTTGCTGTCCCTGAGAGCAGCAGAAGGGCAGCAGGTGTTCTGAAAAATCCCAGCCTCACAACAGCTGTATTTTTCTGAATGCAGTTTCCCTGCTGAAAGGTGATGGATGAAGCAGGCCTGCCTGGGCAGGGAGGAGGGTGGAACTAGATCCCACCATCTGAGGAGGCAAATCTCGTGTGTTGCTGGTGGTGTGTTACTGCCTGACCTCAAAATACCCTGCGGGCTCCTGGGGAGATGGTTTGGTGTGTCCTTCACTGACCATAATTGGAGACATGGCAGCTATTGAGGCAGTAACTCCAGACCCTCACCAAAGTGTAGCGCTGCCCTGAAACAGAACTGGGTTGGCCTATTTGCTCTTAAATGAGGAATAGAGGGGTATAGAGATTTTTTCTTGTGGTGGTGCATGAGAGCCTTCTAAGAGTTAAAAGGTGGCAAGGAGGAAAAACATTTACCTTGTTTCCCTAGAAACCAGACTGTGTGACTGAAAGCTGCCTGGCTTGCTGTCAGCCTCATTTTATACATGAACCTGCTGGCTAATTTCAGCCAAATGAAATAAGAGGTCTCGCCTGATTTTTTTCCCCTTGTCACAAGTCTCAAATTGGCAGGTAGGTGGAGAAGATCCTTAAATTAGTATTCCTCTGATACAGAAAAGTGGAATTCCCAACCTTTGTCCATCCCGAGATTGCAGTTTCATGGACAGCTCTGAAGGGTAATAGTTTTTCCCCCACCTGTTAGTCTCGGGGCTTTTCAGTTTTTAAAGCTGCTATGTACTAGCTGACTAGGAAGGGCGTGGCTCTGAGCCAACAGTCCCTGCTGCTGCTTCTGTCTCACTGTCAAATGCATCCAAGGAATTAGGATTATCAGGATAAGTGGATGTGCTGTGGGTGAACATCCATGACAAACTGGACTATCTTGATGAAAAATCTGTAAAAGCACCTAATTTTACCGTACCTTGGTAACAGGTATGTGGAAGCTCTGGGTTGCTGCTGATTTTATCTTGAAGTGACTGGTAGCAGAGGGAATTTTTAGTCAAATTGGCACCTAACTAGGTGGAAGCACTCCTGAAGGAATGCCATTATTAAGGATGCTCGACGTGTGTCTGGCAGGAGCAGTTACTTTGTCTTGGAATCCAGTGCCAGACTTCAGTTTGTTTATTTTTGAAGCAATTGTTGCTGACTGATAAAACAGCGGATGGTGGGGAAGAAAACCCCACAAAAGCCATTTCTTCGAATCCTGGGGACATCCAACGTCAGGAGGTGGCGCTCCTTCCTCTGCAGTCGCTTGCCGAGGGCTTGCTGGTGGACTGGCCTGGAGAAGCCCTGCTTGGCCGGGGCACCAGGCTGTGTGGTGGGTCCTCAGCCCCTATTAGAGCTAACTGGAGCCTCGTGATAGCACCCGGCTGCTTTGCTGGGCAATTCCTAGGAACCTGCTGTGGGATGTCCCTGCCAAGCCGTGTGGGTGGAGATTGAAGCCATGCGATGCCAATCTGGTTTTGGCAAAGCCTCCCACTCCTAAAACCTGGGTCCACCCTGCAACTCTTATCTCCCAGCCTTCCTGCTCCTGCAGAGCATGTGCCCTCTGTTTTGGGGACAATCCCCAGTGCAACAAGCAGCAGTTGCTGTGGCTCACCCATTGGTCCGCAGCTCCTGAAAGCCAACATTTTTAGGGTGACTTATTTTTGATTACTTCGAGTTTTTCTTTTTGGCACTGTCATCTCATATCCCACAGCTCCATGGATGCTGTGGTGCTGCTTCCCTGCTCCAAAATGTCCAACAACATTCCAGTCCAGTCAGAAAAGATCCCACACCCTGGTGATGCTCAGAGCAACCCAAGAGCCACAGGAGGACAGGGACAGCCCTTACCCTGCTGAAATAACACCAAAAGCCATGGGAACGTGCCCTGTCCCAGCTGGTGGTGGGAGGGCTGCATCTGGGAAGCAGGACTAGGTTTCACCCCCAGCACCCGGTGCTCCCCAGCTGCCAGCGGTGCTGGGCGGGGACCCAATGCTCCCAGATGGGGCCTCTTCCAGCAGCATCTGGCCCCAGCCAGCACTGCCGCCTCCTTCCCTTGCAGAAGATGAAACGAGATGCAGCTGTGATGCTGGAGTGGAGACCTTAGAAGTGTGTAAGGATGCCTGGGGGGGAAAAATAGGGTTCAAGTTGGAGGTCTTGGCTCCTGCAGTCAGCTTCACTAGTGGCCCAGCTGACACCCTGCCTTCCCACCCCGGCCCCTGCCTTTGATCCCAGTGACAAGCAGGGAGCTTCAAGTATGCTTGTTGGGGGAGAATGGCTGACAAAGGTGCCCTGGGGGAGCCGCGGCTGGGTTCACGCACTGCGGCAGCTTTGCTGCCAGAGCAGCTCCGCTGGGCTGTACCGAGGCCGGCATGCATTTGATTTGCAGCCCCCTGCAGCCTGAGGACTTTTTTTTGTACCTGACAATTTGCTGGCTTCTCATCAACCCTTAGAAGTGCTTGTGGGACCTGGGGCCATGGATGTGATGGGGAGTGGCTCCACAGAGGCAGTTCCAGCATGGGGCAAGGAGGTGACAGGCAGCCCCGCTCCAGGACTGCAGCTCCCTGTGCCATAGCAAAGCCAAAGCTGAAATTTCCCCATTCCCATGGCCACCAGGACCTTCTTGCCATGGAGATGTCCATAGACCCAGTGCAGCACTGCTTCCTGGCTGGGCACGGGACTTATGGGAGCCCATGTGAGTTTTGGGAAGTCTTTTCATTCCTTCCCCCAGCATGGTGCTGGGGAATCACATGTTTCTGTGGCGGCCGATGGGCGCACAGAGGAAGACTATATTTATCTTCTACAGGCTCCTAACTTCCCGAAAACTCTGTGGGATTGTCCTCCCTTCCTGGTAGTGACAGCTCCTGTGCCAGGGTCCCCTGGATGCCCAGGTGCCACCCCAGCTCCCTACAAGCCCCAAAAGTGCTCCAATGTCAGGCAGCATTCTTGGTAGCATGTGTGGCATCAAAATCAAACCCAAGGATTGAATCAGGGAAAGACATATACCTAGATCTGCCTTGGAGATCTAAGGAACACCTCTCTAAAACTGTCCACAGGCTCAGGCATTACTTCACACACAAATACCACATCACAGGGCTTTTAAAATATGTAATTTTTAACTTCTTTACTGACACCAGTGGTGGTAGAGGCTAAATTAAGCCAACAGGGACCGTTGCTGCTGGACACAGCTGTGCAGGCAGTCAGTGAGGGAAGCTACCCCCACATGTATCATTCCACAGGATAATTCCCCCCTCAGCATTGTGGCTGGAGCTGTCTGCTCCTCTCTGCCACTGTGTTCAAGAGGTGCATGGAAACCAAAGCTCATTATTCCTCTTGGGAATCAGCCAGCCAGGGTTCTGACAGACCAGGTCGGTGAGGACCTGTTGATGGCAGAGGTATTTATAATCTTTGTTTGGTTCCAGCAAGGCTGGACGCCCACTCCCGCTTCCCTTCATACAATAAGATCAAACAGCTCCGGGACATTTCCTTGCTCCTTGCAGATGAAATTCTTGCATCTGCTGATCTGCTCCGCCCTGCCTGGGGCAGCAGCCTCCTCCCTTCACTCCAAGACCCGGAGGGTTGCTGCTGCTGTTTATTCTGCCCCTAAACGGGGGATCTACTAATTTTTCCCACCTCATTCCCCACCATTTTCAGAGCTTATGGGCAATGGGTACAGGACTAGGACTGTGGCACCTTCCCTACCTCAGCTTCATTCCCTCTTCCACTTCTGAAGGACCTCAGCTTCAGATGGGTCACATGTGGACCTTGCCCATGGATGCCACAGCAGCCAGAGCAGGAGAGTTCTTGCCCATGGCAAGGGCAAGACGCGTGGCAGAAGTTTGTGTCTGTCCCACATATCCATCCTCTTCTTTTATGCCTGGCCCTGGTAACAAGCAGGGATAAGGAGAGAATGAGGTTGTAGGAAGGCAGTACACCTTGTGCTGGGCAGGTTGTCTGTATCACAGATGATATGGAGGCAGGATGTACATCCTTGCTCCTGGAACCTCTTGCTGCTGCTCTCATCCCAGCCCAAGGCCCTCACCATGCAGCAGTGTTGGGGATCTCATCAGACCCTTCCACCAAAGGCCATTTTGTTCTGGGTATCCCTCCCAGGTGCTCAGCAATGGGAGACCACCACCACCACTGCAGCCAGAGATGGAGGAGGGGCAGCATGCAGCATCCTCAGGGAAGTGACAGTGAACACTGGCAGAGGCCAGTCCCCAGGTTCTGCTTGAGGCAAAGTGGAATCATCCCCTGGCATGCAGACACTGGCAAATACCAGTCCAGATTCACCTGCCTCCTCTCCAGGAGGGGTTTTCCTGGTGGGCAGGAGCAGACCCCAGGGATACCAGCCTGTTGATGGAAGCTGTAGCTGACCATACCCCAAGCCATGTTGTGTTGTCCTGTCCATCTCCCAAGGAGGTTTCCGTTCCCCTCTCCAAGCAGGAGCCTTCTTGAGTGTCCCCAGTACTGAGGGGCTGCTGGTGTGGCAGGGGAGCCTGGCTGTGAGCCAGAGACACAGCTGCTTTTCATGTCCCACATCATGGCACAGCTCATGATCAATCTTTCAGCAGGTCCCTGTGATCTAGATATAAATTATCAGTTTCAGGTTTGAGGCAGCCAAGAGAGGATTTTGGAGGGGGGAGGTAGAAGAGAGCAGGACTTGAGTGGCTGGGGAAGGACAGAGTAGGTTGGTCCATTTTGGTACCTTTACAGCATCTCCTCCTGATGCATGCCAGGGTTTCAGGCTGTGCTTGGAGGGCCAAAATGCATGTCACCCCCACTTTGAGCCTTTGGCATCCCTCCTTCTTCAACTAAAGCCTTCATCCCAAAAGGAAACCCTCAGTACTGTCCCCCAAGCCTTCCTGCTACTCCTCCTTGCCCCCAGGGTGCTGAGCTGGGTCTTTGTGGTGCAGAGAGTGGGATGTGTGCTACAGGAAACAGTGGAGACGGCGGCAGGGCAGGGACCCAGGTGTGAACCCACACAGGTAGCAGGGCGGTGACTCAGCCATCCAAGAGAAAGCACCACAGTGTCCCAGCTGTTGGCATGGCTGAGGCTGGGAGGGCTCCGGTGGGGAAACCAGACACACCACCGGCCTCACTGCTCACCAGACTTTTGCTCCAGCAGCCATGCGTGGCTGCCCTGGGGCTGCTGGGGTGCAGGAGCACTGAGCTTTCAAATTTAGTACTTTTCATTTCCATGGGAAAAAGCACCTCTTTCCCCTGACGACCTAAGAGACACATGTACCCCAAAGATTTTCCACCCCTGGGTCCAGCCCAGTGTCAGAATCTGATGAGTTCCAACAATGGAGACCCTTTCTCCTTGCAGGCAACCTTCCCTCCTCCTTCTCTTTCTCTGCAAAGAGTTAAATCTTTGTCCAATTCAGCACCTTTTCCCCTCCCTTCTGCCCCCGGGATAATTTTTAACGGAGCTCATTGCTAATTAAATATCAATGACCTCAGGCAGGTTTGTTATCGTCTGGAAACACCTGATGCATGTGTCACCAGAAAGAGTTTTTCTTGTCTCAAGTACACCGGCAATCCTTGAACTCATGTTGGCTTTTCCCTTCCCACCCTGCTGGCTGTCCCTGCCCACGAGCACCGAGGCTTTGCTGGCAACCGAGTGACTCCAGCTCGTGTGGGCTTGTTGTAGCCACTCCTAATTGCAGGGGACAGACATGGTGGGAAGGAAAGTTTTATTTCTCCTTTCCTTTCTCAAAGCATGGCCATTGCTGCCCACCATTCACAGCTGAACAAGCTCTGCTTGAACTTGGTGGACTTTCCTCTTCTGGTCTGAGTCTGTTCTTTCCTACCTCCTGTGGGCATGGGGATGACCCATCTTGGAGTTTGGCTCTCCAAAATATCTCCTGGGATTTCTCAGGGAAGCAGCAAAGTCCCACAGGGAAGATTCCCCATTCCTTCTTCTCCTGTCCTTGAGGGCAGACTTGGACCAACACTGCCAGGATGAGCAGGCAGGAGTCAAAAACCCTTAAAGGCTGCAATGGAGAATGGGATAGAAAAAAAAAAAAAAGGGAGCAGAAGAGAAAGACAATGAAAAAAGAGAGGCTGTGAAGGGTTTAGAGATATTCTGGGAAGGGGTTGTGAGTACATTTTAGGCAAGATGGACTTTTACTCGGCAGAGCCATATTCTAGATGTGTTTAGTACAACTGTCTCCCTGAGCTGGATCTGTGGAAGCAGAGGGAACTCCTCAGGAGCTGCATGGCAGCTAGGGTTTCCTGCCAGGTCCACCAGCTTTGTGAACAGCCTCTGAACCTTTCTGCTCAAGGAGGTCTTTCAGCCCTGCAAAAATTCTCAAGGTTGGTTTTCTTTGTGGCAAGGAACAGAGGCTTCGCTGACATCATTTTCACACTCTGTGGTATAAATAGCCAACCTTAAAAACAAAGGAAAACTCCCCATGAAGACCATGTAAGGCAGAGCTACAGTTGCACCATTTATTTATTCACTCACCGTAGCTATTTCCTGCCTCTGTTGGTCAGAGACCTCCTGTGTTGGCCAAAAATCAGATTTCCTCCCTGGCCAGGAATTTATGGATCAGCAGTACTGACAGTAACGAAGTAATCACAACCCCCCCAGGATAACCCTGACAGGACAAGCTCCTGTCTACACTTGGCCTCAGTTCCACCAGTTGCTCCAAGGCCCAAAACATCTGCTGGGCATCTACAGGGTAGGGCAGTGGTGATCTCCCCTTGGAACAGCAAGGTCAAGGCTGAGGCTGGAAGGTTCAGTAAGGCTGGAGGAATCAGTAAGGCTGGAGGCAGTATCTTGCACCCTCCATCAGCTCTGCAAGTCTGGTGTTTGCTGGATGTTGCAGCAGGCAGGACTCCTTCAGTTTCTAGGATCTCTCTTGGGTTGTATCACTCCCAAGCTACGCAAAGCCCCAGTGGGAAGTGAATGCTGTGTTAGAGTGGCGCACAGAGGAAAGGTTTCCAGGCCATAAATCCAGGGAGGTGTCATTTGGGTGCACACAAAGGCAATTTTTGCTGTCCCCCAGTCTGCAGGTCCCTGCCATGCAGGGCAAAGGGAACACTCAGCCAGGGACGAGCCCAGCACCTGGGAGAGGGAGGGCAGAGCAGACATGGACCCGGCTTGTTCAGCAAGCTGGAGCATGGTTGCAGATACACCTTCTTCAGGCTCCAGCTGTGCTATGGCTCTGCAGCTCCTTCTCAGTGCTTGTTGCTGCCTCCAGACCTCCCAGCAGATCAGTCTGTGCATGTGCTTCCTTACTTGCTCCAGGCACCATCAGGCAGGCTTGCTCGGGCCCACTCCTCCCTTGGCCCAGCTGTGCTGGCCAGCTTTGCATGGAGTGAAGTGGGCAAAGCTTCCCCCGTGGCTCCAGCAGTGTGCTGGGAGGGCGGCAGCTCCTTGCCAGGAAGTGGTGGCCAGCAGCTGGGGATGGGACTACCTTCAGAGGATCCAGGCAAACATTTTGGGCCATGAGTGAGAGTTCCCTGAATTTCGTATCTCCATGTGGGATGCTAAGCAATCCCAGGTCTCCTTTGGTCATGCTTGAGGTGAAGAGCTGGACACACAGGTCCAGGACTGCTGCTGCATGGGAGTATGTCTGCAGGCATTAGCTCTCTTGGTCCTGCTTGTAAGCCTGAGGTGCCTTCTGCTTTGTTCGTGGATGAAGACAGATTGCAACTTCCTGCTCCCCAAAAAATGCTCTGTTCCCTGGGAAATGGAGTTGGGTTGGCAAGGGAGAGCACAGCATAGCACCTTGTGGCTCTGCTGACCGCTGATGCGGATCGCAACTGGGAACAGTGGGGACAGTGTCAGAGCTGCTTAGCCTGGCCACCATGGCCAAGGTGTGAGAATGGAAGGACTTGCTGGCATGGAGCAGTTCCCCTTCTGGCTGCTCACTCCCCTGCCTGAAATCTCCCCTGTTCACGAGTAGCCGCAGGGGCAGGGAAGAAGGGGGTGCTGAAGGTTGGTGTGAGCTGTTTGGAGGGTCTGACTCTAGGGAGGGTCCTATCCAGAGGACTGTCTCCTTGGTCATTGTTATCAGGATAATTCTGCAGCCACTCGAATCCTGTTTTTGTTCTGGTGTTGCCTGGCTTTACGGGAGTGAGCAGGGAGAAACAGGAAACGCTAGCAACGGAAGCAGAATCATCTCCTGGAGGGAGCAAAGAGCTGCTGACGCCACCAAAGGGAACAAAGAGATTCAGAAGGAGTTAGGCATGAGCTTGTGCTCTGGAGACAGCCCAGACAAGTAGTCTCAGTCCCAGTTTATGGCACATCACATCCCTCCAGCACACTACACCTCCATCTCCCCCAGCTCAACCTCCTGCATTGAGTTCTGGGGTGCAGATACCTTGGGGGGTGGTCCCCAGGTAAGAAGAGGAGACAGCTGTGAACTAACACTGCCTGATGTTCTTGCCATGGAGAAGCCCTGGGGAGGGTGACT
The DNA here is from genome assembly GCA_013389925.1 of Aegithalos caudatus. Classification (NCBI taxonomy): domain Eukaryota; kingdom Metazoa; phylum Chordata; class Aves; order Passeriformes; family Aegithalidae; genus Aegithalos; species Aegithalos caudatus. Next base: position 172,699 of record WEIU01004131.1, read on the forward strand.
TGCGGGATGTTCTCCACACTATCTCCAGCTGTTGCAAAAGCTTTGGCTGGTATGCCAAAAGGGAGGGTGGGCATGGGAATAACACAGCACTTGGTGGCAGCACGGGTGCCAGCCTCACTGCTGCCTCAAAGCTCTCCCCTCCAGCATCCCCAAATGCCAGGAGGGCTGTCCCTGTGCCTTACATGCACAACAGGCCCCTGTCCCTCAGGCACAAAAGGAAATTCTGAGTAAAAATGTCAGAGGGCCTGGCTTTCATCTCATCCAGGGCCAGGAGGAGATGCGACCCCCTGCTCGGCAGGGTCACAAGCTGCTGCTGTCCTCATCCCCATCCATAGCACCTTTCAGGTCCTAAGGAAGCCCCCATGTGCCTTCTCTCTCAAAGGTACAGGTCAGGAGTGCTGCATCCCAAGTGCCAAGGGATCTTTCATGTGGTTCTGAGACAAAAAAACCACTCTCCCAGAACAGAGCAAAGCCCTTGGGTCTCCTAGCTGCTGGCCATACGGGCTGCAAGTCACTCAGCCAGCCTGGGCTGGGGAGCTCTCTAAGTCCTGGCCTTGCATGTGGCAGTGGAGTGTGATGGCAGTGGACACAGCCTTCTCCTCAACACACTCGTGCCAAGGTAATTCCTCCTATCCAGCTTTCACATCCCTAATTCCAAAAAGAGGATGTGTACCAAAGCTGTAAGTAATGAAGACACATTTTCTGTTTACAAGGGGCAGCATTCGCATCTCAGATCCTTCCGTGGTTCAGGAGAGCCAATTTCAGCTCCATCAACTGTAGATACCCCCTCCCTTCCATAACCTCATTCCCGTGGCATGTGCACGGCCTACTCCAGAGCCAGGGAGGAGGATTTCCACTGTCATGAAGCTGAGTGATGCTGTGGGACACTGGGGACCATGGAACCATTTGGGATAGCACTGCAGGGGGGAAGTTTACAGCACCCCTACCCTGCTGCCTGCAGAAAGGGCAGCAGAGCCAGGATGCTGCTGCTGCCAGGAGTGCCTCCAATCCCCAGGGTCTGCCTTCATGTATCCAGTGTTTGTGGATGGAACATTAGCGTCAAAATCTCAGTCCCTTATCTGCAACATATCTGGGTCCTTTTGGTACCTACTCAGCCTCCAAAAATAGCCTAGCAGAGAAAAAGAATACATTCCTAAAATAGCACCACCAATTGAGCTCCTCAGTGCTGGAGCTGGTGGGTTGAATGCCCACTGCAGTTTTGTAGGGAGATTTCAGATCCGTTCTCCTGCACTTTCCCAGCCTAAAATAGCTGCCATGCCTTACTGCACTGGGAGGCCGGCAGGTGCTTTCCAACTTCTGCCTAAAGCAGTGCCAGCTGCTGCCTGGCCACCCTGTGCCACCACAGGACACCTTGCACATTCGCTGTCCTGTGCAAACCCCGGGCATGTCCCTGTGTCCACATGGCTCACACATCCCACGGCAGGGCAGAGAGGTGTGCGAAGCCCTGGAGTACAGCAAGGACCAGGGATGCAGCCAGAAATGTGGGAGGAGGCGGCTAGCTGGCTGCCTCTCCTGGAGGGGAGAGCTGGTGAGGAGGAGGAAGCTGGGAGGAAGGAAGGCCTTGTTTGTCCATTCCCAGAGCACTGCAGGAACTGCTATATGAGGAATTACCTGACCTCAAATCTCCAGATGCTTTTCCCTAACTTCCTCATTGGAGCCTCCCCCAGCATCTGCAATGCTGCCCTGTGCTCTGCTGCTGCTGCCTCCCCTGAGCTATCCCAGCACTGGCAGCTGGTTTCCTCTAGGCTGCAAGGACTCTTCCGCCTCCTTATGCTCCAAATTTATCCACACCTGCTCTTCCTCCTGGATGGGCCACATTCACTCTGCATATGTGAATCCAGAAGCACAGCTCTGTCAGGCAGGCAGGGCTTGGCCACCTGGGAAGGCAGGGAAAGCCATGGTGAGTGGGTGGTTCATGAGCTTCCAGTTACAGGGAGGTTGCTGCAAGTGTGGGGTATCCTGTGGGATGCTCTGTGGGACCCAGGTGGGAAACTGGGGACTCAGGATGTAGGAAATTGATGCACTGCAACACTCACTGGCACATCTTGGCCTTTCACACACATTTCAGTCCTACATACTTCGTGTTGCTCCCCGTGCAGCCCCTGTCTCTTGCAGTGTTGCACAGCCGAACTTCTCAGCATCTGTGAAGGATGAGAGGATGAGACTATGACGCAAATGCTCTTTGGAGACTATTGCTTCCTCTCTTGCCTGGCCCTTTAGAAGGTCCGGGCAAAGATGTTTATGCAGGAGACAAAAGGTTTAAGGATGTGTATTGGATTCTGAGGGATGGAACCCAGCATGAGACAAATGCCGATCTGGAAGAAGGATCCAGCACTGCTGGTCTTCATATTGAACAGTGTTTCCTGGGGCATGTGTGGAGGAGGGGTGAGGCTGCTGAGTTCAGGAGGGTTGAGAATCATGAAGATAAGATGTTCCCAGGGAGTAGGATGTAGTCAGGGGCTGGGGTGTCTTGGAGAGCAGGGAATGGAGGCACATCTTACTGCAGAATAAACCTGGGACTGTCATGTGTGTCCAGGAACAGGGCTGGGAAAGGACGCATGGAAGGGTGTGCAGAGGAAGGGGAAATCAGCAACAGCGTGTGCTGAATGGAGGTTGGAGCAGGGGTCTTTTTGAATCAGGGAAGGCATCTCTTTCAGCAACCATGCTGGGAATTTAGTAGGTGCTCAGAGTACCTCCCAGGACAGAAGTACCTCAAAAGCAAGCTTGACAGATAGAGGGAAATGGAAATGGATTGCTGAGGTATGTGGGAAAGTAGGGAATGGCAAAACCTTTGTTTTTCTCCAGGAGGATCTGTTCAGCTGCAGACTCTCCAGTTCTTTGCAATCTCATAACACTCCACCAACCCATGGTTAAATTAGGGTCTGAGACCTTCCAGGCTGGGGCAGGAAGGGGGGATATGAGTCAACACAACAAAAACAGCATTCCTGAGGAGGCTAATTTCAAGATTGGAATGGATCTTTTGAAATAACAGGTTATTTCTAGACTTAGGAAATGAACCAAGGAGCCCACAGGCCCAGAAGGAACCATGGGGAGGTTTCATGGTCTCATACCTCTGAATTCAACAACCTGTTGTGCAAGCTGAGGTCACTGGCCATTGCAGATGGAGGAACTAAGGGAGAGGAAGAGGGGACAGGATGCTTGGCCAAAATACCTTAAGAAATGATTATAAGGATATCCCCTCTCCTCCAGAGCCAAGATGTGACAGTACCTCCCCAGGGCTCCATAAGGAGCAGTGGTGAGAGGGTTGCTTGCAGCAGGAGAGGTTGCCCCAAATCTCTCCCCAGATCCATAACTTTTCCTGGCCTGGCCTTCCTCTGACTATAGTGCTGGTTTCCCCCTACCCTTTTTTTTTTTTTT